>VWZV01009287.1:0-70644 GCA_013397155.1 Irena cyanogastra | reverse complement strand
CCCCACAGCATAGGGACCAAGTTCTCTTTCATTACTTCATGCCTCACACGTGTTCAAAATATTCCTGTATGTTGAGCAGAAATAGTGAACTGGGTTCTTTGGGCCATCACGACTTTCATGCACCTCATGCCTTAAACAGGAGATGGATTGAGCCCCAATCCTCATGAAGGAATAAATGAAGCTGCAGTTAAACCAAAGGACATGGGAATAGGTTATACACAGGCTGCTGCTGGTGGGTGACACTCTCCAAAACTCCCTGATAAATGAATGAGAGAGTGGAAGGAAGCCAGCCAGCTATACCCAGGGAAGGAATTCTTCTGTATTGGGAAGACTTTGAGATGGTTGGAGTCTCAAAGCTCTGTCCTGCATGAGCCAGTTCTTCCACACTGAACAAGAAACAGGTCAGAGAAAGGAGAAGGCGTATTGTTGGTAGAGATGATGGAGGATGTTTGTGCTCTGTTACCTCCCCCCAGAGGTCTTTGTTCAGAGAATTCTTAAGTGCTGGGCAGGAGAAGGTAAAAGCACAAGTTTTCTCCTCAGGTCCACCAAGACTGTTTTGTTGTTGGAAACCAAATCTTAAGTACCTAACAAATAAAGATTTCCTGGTCTTTAGTTTCAAAAGTGGTATTCCAGAAACAGATCCATCAAGACTTTCGCTATTTCATGGTTACTACTAAAGGTTATATTTTTATCTGTTGTAGTTTAACCTGGAGTGTTTCAGGGCATTTTACCAGTGAAAGTTTGACCAGAGATCACTTACATGGCAGGGAAACACATATATTGCTGAAGCAGACTGTAATTTTCAAGGAAATAATTAAAAATGGCTGTGGCATTTGCATAATGTCAGGCAAGTATCATACATTAGTATAGGTCTGTTTCAGTCAGTTGTGTTGCCGTGAAATACATCTGCTGAGGAGCTGGCCTTCCCTTTCATTTCCATTCATAACCCAGCTCAAAGGACAGAAAATGGCAGTCTTTCCATTTACTTGGACTGGATTTAGGGCAAGCTTTTGAATAGCTGCTGTGATCCACCAGGAAGGCAAGAGTGACTGAATTTCAGTGCCTGTCCTCTGTGTATATCCTAAAACTCTACATTTTAAATGCTGGAAATGAACAAATTTTAATTGTGAGATCCTTTAAAATCTTGGAGGAGGGCAACAATAAAATGAACAAATTTTAATTGTAAGATCCTTTAGAATCTTGGAGGAGGGCTGGAAATTAATAAATTTTAATTGTAAGATCCTTTAGAATCTTGGAAGAGAGCAGCAGTAAAAATGTGAAGCGTACTATTCTGTGGATGTTTTTAGGAGAAATGCAACTGATTACTGGAAAGAGGCTGTTTTACAAAGGTTTCTTATATGCTCCCTTTTTTGATAAACCCTCAGAAGTTTTGATAGGTTGGATATCTCTTGTGCCATGCAGTAAACAAGGGCATAGCACCCTTTCTGCTTCCAAGGGCTCTCAATCTGTAGTGATCAGTGAGCAGGCAACAGTGATATCAAGGATAAAGAGGTAAAGGGCAAGTTGCACAACAAACAAATGGCTCAATGGAGACATTACTGGAGTCTTGACAGGACAAAAGGGCAGGGTCTACCCAGTGCTGAGGTCGGGTGAAAGCTGCTTTGATGCTGCAGACAGTGGAGAGCCATGTGCAAGAGCTTTGTGGAGGCAGTGCTGTTCCCTTCCCCTGAGTAACATAACCTGTTCACATAAACCTGAGAGACACATTGGTTCTTTCCTTAAAGGTTTCTCTGACTCTGAAGATGTCTACCTCTGCCTTTTCTCTGCTTTTCCAGATGTTGTCACCCCAAATGGCTTGAACATTAAGAAATTTTCAGCAATGCATGAGTTTCAGAATTTGCATTCCATGTACAAGGCTAGGATCCAAGAGTTCATTCGAGGTCATTTCTATGGGTATGCTTTTACTTTTCAAAAATTAGCAATGCTTGTCCAACGCTATTTAAAGCAAGAATCAAAGCAGGAGGACTAACAAATACTTCATAGAGGAGTGGAAATGTTGAAACCAGCTTATTCAAATATCTGTCTGGGTTTTCTCAGTCAGAAGCTAAGGGAATTTTAGACACCAGATCTGACTCTACTTAACAGATTGTGGTAGCAGACAGCAGATCTCGATCTGTTTGTTATTTACCCAAGATGCAGTTTGTCAGATTAAGATAGTCAATTTAAAGCACAGCAGAAAAGCCTCACTTACATTTTTCTCTGGGGATAATAAGTTCCTCCAGAATAGGAGGCTGTTGTGTGTTTTTTTTTTTATTGTATCTTGAGAAATACTTTGTTCTTGTCTGTTTTCTTGCTTTCAGCCACCTTGACTTTGATCTTGACAACACCTTGTTTTTCTTCATTGCTGGGAGATATGAGTTTTCCAACAAAGGAGCTGATATGTTTTTAGAAGCCTTATCAAGATTAAACTTTTTGCTGAGGGTAAGAAAGCTTACACAGCTGTTGAAAACATAGAGCTTATGCTCAAACTGACCATATTGTGGGAGTCACCTACAAGAATTGCCTTTCAATACTCTGGTTTATAGGAAAGTAATTATGGGATAGTCACAGTTTTCATAGGGCTCTCTTCCTGAACCATCAGAATATATGATGATTTCAGACAGTTTTAATTGATCGATTGATTGTATAATTGAAAATAATTGATTACGCAGTTCAAGAAGTTAATCCATGGTTGCCTCCCTGGTTTTTAGAGAGAAGTGATGAAAATGGTATTCTAGAGTTTACTCTGATGGCTTACATATTATAATGGAAATAAAAGTAAGCCTTTAAAGCTGCATTTCAAAAACATCCTTTTAAGCAAATTGCTTAATTCGTTAGGACCTGTTTATGGTCTTTTAAATCTCTGCTATCCCACTGGGTGGGAATGTTGCATTGAAATTCACAGAGTGACAGTGGTCTGGTGCAAAGCAATGGGAAGCCACTCAGTTCTCCATGGTTCTGTTTCCTCAGCTACAGAATGAGTGCAATGTTTCTAAATGCCTTTATGGAATACTTCAATGAAGATGAGGGCAAGGTCTTGTTAAAAATCACAGAGCAGAGCCCTTACCACCTATGATGAGGGTGTTGAAAATGTCTCCAGATGTGTCCCAAAGACTAGTATATTGAAAATACAACCCAGAAAAAATGCTAATTGGTTTTCAATCATCTGGCAAGGATCAATTAGCTGTTGTCCTAGACTCTGTCTTTTGTACTCTTATCAGTTGAATGATGCAGAAAATCTGGATAAAAATTATGATACTGATCTGTCAGCAGGGTTGAAAGAATCACGAATGTTCAAAGCCCTAAGTATAATTGTTCTTCCACCACCTTCCATTAATATGCCATTTAGAGCCTCTGGATTTTCTGGAAATTCTTAATCCCTTCATTCACACAGATCACCTCACAAAACTGAAGTATTTCTTCTACAACAGAAATCAGTTGTTTGGCAGTGCTGTGCAACATCAGCTACCTGTTAATGGCATTTACATGGCTGTTACCTGTGAATGCTGGTAACGTGGAAGGTCTTGTGTGATAAGAGGGGAAGAATTGCTTGAGCAATTATTGCAGCAATCTCTTATTGCAGCAAACAATTTATATCATAGAATCATAAAATCTTTGGGGTTACAAAAGACTTCCAAGATCATTGAGTCCAACCTTTGATCAATCACCAGTTTGTCCATTAGACCGTGGCACTAAAAGCCATATCCAGTTTTTTATTGAATGCTTCCAGGGAGGGTGACTCCACCACCTTGCTGGGCAGCCCCTTCCTCTGCCTGATCACCCTTTCTGTGAAGAAATTCTTCCTGATGACATCCATGGCTGATGGAAATTAAAAGAAACTGAGGGTAGTTTTCCCAGGCTCTATAGAACAGTTTACCATTGCTTCTCCCATAAGCTGAGCCTGGATTTATTGCATTATTCTTCTAGTGTGGATGGCAGCATCTGATTAACTGTTCTAACAACACTTGCTCTATAATTAATTCAAGAGGTAATTCCATTGGGAGTAGCAGACTACCTGTACTAATTGCAAATCTGGAAATGGTGGTACTTCCTAAATAAGTCCCAGTAGTGTGCCTGAACCTAAAAAGTACATACCATTGCATGGATTTGTTTTATTTTATGGAGATGTTTCCCTCTGCTGCTTGAAAACCTTACTAAAATTTTGGAAATAAAATATGGATGTTGGGAGATTGTTAATGGACACTGGGACCGTGGCATGATGAACTTGGAACCCACTTTGAAGAGAGGGAAGGGAAGAACATTAATATTAATATGATAGATGACTCTCATATTTTATATTATACATTTCCCTCTATGTCAGTCTAAGACAAGGCACACTATTGAATGGTTTTGTATCTAAAATCTGAAATGGAGGCAATTCAAAGTAATTTAATTTTTACAGCTCTGAACAGAGTTAACCCTTAGCTTTTCATTAAACAGTTCCTGAGAGGAGTAAAACCTCATTCATGCAGCAATGAATGGACCTGGTATTTTGAACCTTATTCACACACAGGAGAAACTAGCAAGTGAAACCACCTAGAAATAAAGGGTCAGAATTTACAGCAAGTGCTTTCTGCCTTTGAAGTATCTGGATGGGAGAGATGGGCAAGAAATTACTTGTGGCTTTTAGCAAGTCTGCCAGGTTCTTTGCCAGAGTTTCAGGTAGAAAATGGTTGCTCTCTCTCTGCCCATACACCTGCTGCTGTAGGAAATCCCTGATATCATATCATATCTAGGCATACCTCAGCCACTAAACCAAACACGCACTCCTTTGAGCCAGCACGGTTTGTGTCAGGTGAGAAAGTGTGTAGGACTTTTATTTTTCTGCAGTTTATGTGCACAGCCAAAGCCATGTTCTCTAAGCCATGAGAGCTCAGGAAGATCTGATTGCCCAAATTGAAACTGGATAACATCTCTGTCTTGATCTCTGATTTTGACAAAACTTCTTTTGTAGCAAGAGCTACAAGATCTGAGCCTCCCTGGAAAACCAAAGTGCATCTGGCATTTCCTGTGACTAATTCTTAAAGTTGGCTGTGATACCCTATATCAGATTTTTTTTTAGATTCCTCTCCATTTCTTGTCATGTAGGTTCACAAGACTGATGTTACGGTTGTCGTGTTCTTCATCATGCCAGCAAAGACCAACAATTTCAATGTGGAAACCTTGAAAGGACAAGCAGTCCGGAAGCAGCTCTGGTAATTGCCATTCCCCGCCTGCTGCAGTCTGATGTGGATTCATGCAAAAGCCTCAGCAGGAGAATAAGGCTCCTTCTTTTTGCTAAAACTGAGGATTGTGGGTAACGAGAATGTATTTCAGGAATGAAAGAGATGGGAAAGATAAATAAGGTCAAATATTTGTCCTTTTAGTTTGTTGGGGTTTTTTTTGTCCAAAGTTATTTTTAGTTAACTTGTGTTGCCATTCTATTAGCGAGTAGTACTTGTTTTGTAGCAACAAAGTCAAATGCTCTAGAAAATCCAGTGTTCTGAATGTCTTCTGGGTGTTTCCAGTTCTCCCTTTGGACGTGCCTAGAGCTCCCACAAAATAAACACTGTCTTCTCATTTTTCACAGTGAGCTTCTCTGTGGGAAAAATAAGTCAATTACACATCCTCTTTTATGTAGAAACATGGAAATTGCACTGTGTGATCCAGCAGCTCAGCAGTTGATAACAATTGTCTGTTATTTTATCTATGTGGGCTACAACAAGCAGTGGCCATAACCAAGCAGTGAAACTTAAAGCTATAAAGGGAAAATTGTCACAGCCCTACTCATTTTGCAACTTTTCAAACAAAAAAGCAAAGCAGGAGCAGGATTAACCTTCACTTCACTTTAACTGCTGTGTGATTCTGTATAGGAAAAGGCTGCTTTCAGTTGTTCTTCTCTGTGAAAAGCAGAAGACCTGCATCACTGTATGCAGGATTATCATGGTCATAATCTGAGCTCCAGGATAAACTAACTTGCTAGCAGTATTTTATAATAATATCAAATGATTCTTAGGATGCCAAAGAAATTAAAGGCAAGAAGAGGCTGGCGCTTATAAAGGAATACAGCACTTAGAAATTAATACATGATGGCTGACTTGGGGTATAAAATCCTTCTTTTCCTCTGCTTCTGATGAAGCAGTCTATCCTGTCTGGGTTAAATTTTAGATGTAGTGCATGACAATTTATGAAAGTATAGTCATGTGGGAACTACCCTGCTGGGGTTTGGATTAGTGTGGCTTAACATTTGGCTGCTTTACAACTCACCCAAAATTAATTTATCCACTCTCGTGTGTATGTGAGCTGGGAAGGAGCACCTAAAAACAGGTATGTGGATCCCCAGCTTGGTAAAGTTTAAGATTTCACTTAACAAGTTTCATCTTAGCCTAAAGTATAATTAGAAATCAGAAAGGCAGGAAAGGATCTGTGAAGTGGAACTTTTACTCACAGTAGATTTACTCAAATTTTGAGTGCACTTGCTGTTTTGACCACAAAACTTTCTGCCATGCGCAGAATAATAAAAATTCCTCTTTGCGTGCAGTACAGTGGTTTACTGGAGTTCTTCCTTAGCTAAAATACAACATTTGTCTGACCCAAGCCTCATTAATAGCTTAAAACTTGGCCTGAGCTTTTCAGGAAGTTTTTTGTTTTGCAAACTAAGATAAACTACCTTTTGGTCTAACATTTGTTTCCAAAAGTCTGTGAGTTGGGAAATAGGGTAGAAAGTGAAGGGGGTAGCTTGCTTTGAGAATCCCTATTTGTCTAATTCTTATATCTTGCATTTCTCTTCTAGGTCAAGAGAAGTTGGAGATATCCCTGCCCATTATTAATGATCATGTTACAGTACCTAGGGTCAGATATATGCTCTTTCACAGCTGACAAGTGGTCTACTGATCAGAGAAGAGGGTTTGAAGGAATCCCTAGTAAAGCCTGCCCCTGGCTTTCCCAGTGCACTCATCTGTAGGTGCAGGTCAAATCTTTAGCTCTGCTGAATCCATCAGCACAACCACTGGCTAGAGAAAAGAGCTTTGAGAACCAGACCTCCATCTGCCTCTACATTCTGGGTTCCATCAGTATATCAGTTTAGTTTCCAGCAGCAGGAATCTCTTTTATACTGTCTTTGTCCTGGATTCTCTTGTTTTATGCATATATTTATTTATTTTCCTAGGGACACTGCACAATCTGTGAAAGAAAAGTTTGGAAGGAAACTATACAATGCCTTGCTGAAGTGAGTGAATAAGTTGCTTTGCTCTGCCTTGCAGAGCCTCATGTTCAGGTGGCTTTACTTGTGCTGTTTCTGTGCTTCTGCTCTTTGTGTAAGGAATTTTGACATCCATAGGAGGGCATGGTAGAAAGATTTGGGACCATAAACGAGATAACTTGTTTAACAGGCAAATCACAGAGAAAAAAAATAAAGTTACCAGCAGCCTGGGGTGGAAAGAGTCATAAGAGACACAGGGATGTCTAAATAACACAAAGGCTTATCCACTGTCAAAAATGAGCTACTTCAGCTTAAAGGAAGCACCAGAGACGAAGTAAAATGTGTTAGTGATTCAGTCATATCATTTCAGAAGACAGTCGGAAGTGAATGACCCAAAGCACAGGTGAGATGACTGGAACTTCAGTAAAAACAAGCTGTGTCCGAAAAACAGAAGAAACCAACTCTTCAGCTTTTTTTTTTGAAAGCTAATTGGTAGATCAGCAAGTATATGGGAGAACACAATACAGGGAATATAGAAGGGCCATGAAAACAAAGGAAAGGTTCGTGTTGATATCAGCAAACTTCAGATCAGACCTTGTTGGCCATTTCTTCATTTTCTTTGCAAAAAGGACAATGAATCATTTGGTAAAATTGGTTGTATGTTTCCTTTGCAGAGGAGAAATCCCAGACTTGACCAAGATTCTTGACCGAGATGACATAAGCATTATGAAAAGAGCCATCTTTTCAACTCAGGTCAGAAAATATGTTATTTATATAAACATCTAATCTAAATAATGAATGTGATAATGTAAAAGGATTGCGTATGGGATATAGCAATATGCATGCATTGGGAAGAAGTTTTCAGCAAATATACTTCTCATCAGTAACATTTAAAATCAGCTCTGATTGTTTTTAATGAGAGTATGACCCCAACTAATCTTTTGGGGAGTCCATGGATATTGCTTCAGTCACACGCATTCCTAATTCTTTTATTCTTAACTAAGTGTGAACTTTGAGTTGTTCCTGAGCCTGGATTTTTCCAATTTTATTAAATATGTGAAATCAAACTCTAAGGAGATACAACATTGACTAACAATCTTCAAAATTAAATGGTGGGCCCTTTTTAAAGTTAGTACAAATTGATTTATTTTGAGGTAAATTATGCTTATTCACATCAACGACAAAATCTGCCACTGTCTTCCACTAGCCTTAGGAAACGGCAACAGGACTGTTTGCCAAGAGTTTGTCTGATTTATGGATTGCCTTTTCTGTGTTCAGAGACACTCTCTGCCTCCAGTGACCACCCACAACATGATTGATGACAGCAATGACCCAATCCTCAGCACCATCCGGCGCATCGGGCTGTTCAACAACCGCACGGACCGCGTGAAGGTGCATCCTGCCCTTCTCCTTCTAGATACAAAATGGGATTTCTTTGAACATTCTCAGTCTGTATTGCTAGCATGGGGAGTGCTGTTAAATTTTTGATAGGTGGTATTATACTGCTAGAGTACTACTCTCTTCCTCCCTTTCCAGGAATAACAACTTGTCCCTGTACAGAGATCCTCAGGTGCTGTTTAGCCAAGATAATTTCAAGTTAGAAATACGAGGTTAGGGAGTTGTTTTCATTGCTGCCTCCTGCTCTGAATGAGGAACTGCTGCTCCTGAAATCAAGAAAGTGCCACGGGTCAATTGCACCCAGATAGAAAACTCTGACATAGATTCACTTGCTTAAGTGAATAGAGGAAAACTGGAGGTCCAAGGTTTGAGCATAGACGTTCCTAGAGTATTGATTGATATCTTAAGAGCAACACTGTGATACTCAGCATTTTCTGTAAAAGGTTAACCAGGGCTTTGATCCTGAGCAGAAAGTGTTCTTGTTCATGCAGTGCTCATGTTTACATCACCTGTTGAAACTAAATTTGTGCAAATAAATCCTTTCCTTACTTCCATGTTTACCTTGTCAAACCACAGAAGTTATCAGCTCTTGCTTTCACAGGTCTGCCAATGTTTTTGGTTTTTTTTTTCCTGGCAATCTCTGACATTCTAACTATGACTATCTCGACATCTATCTAGTCAAAGTTGAACCTAAAATTGCAAATTCTTCCTCTTCCAAACCTTTTCTTTAAAGCCAGATCCCAGGTATCTCTAACGATGACGTATCACTTATTCTCAGTTTCTTTTTAAACCCATGGCTATACCTAAGTAAATATTTTCTTACACTTCCTGGTTGCTTCTTCCTGGCTTAACATATGAACATTGACTCCAATGAATTCTGGGATCATAATATGGTAATAATACATGAGATGTAACAAAAGTAGGGGGGAAGGATGCACTGTGTACAGATGTAGTAAAAATGCCTCAGAATTAACTGCTTGAAGGCATTACAGAGTAGATAGGATAAAACAGAGCAGACATCATCTTCTGCTTCTCAGCAGATGTCAAGTTTGTAGAAGTCTGTCATTACCACTGAAAAATTACCTCCTGCATGAACAGGCTTGAATACTTAATGCGCTGAATATCATTAAAAACCCACAAAAACTCTGTAAACTTCAAATTGAAAGTAATTTTGAGAGAGGTATAACATATCCAGGCAGATACAGCTGGAATGTGAAAAATACTTTCAGCAATTCTAGTGGAATCACTGGGATCAACTAAGCTTGCAAAATGAGTTTACAGCCCATCTACTGATTGAGTACATTCATTTGTTTACTCAAGTGAGTAGCATGACAATCTTATTAAGAAGGGATAAAAGCATATCCTGAATGTGGAATAATGGCTGTGGTATGTTTATGCAGGGAAATAAACCCAGAGCAGTTTAAACCATTCCCTCACATTTCTTCCTCACAAAGCTGACTAGACACCACATACGAGGCACTTCTCAACTAAGCAGGGGCAGTAAACCCAAGCCCTGCAGAATCATGCAGATAAATTTTCTTTGGTCCTTAGAGTTGTCTTTCAGTAACATTAATTAGGCACAGGTTTGTGGTGACAGGACTATAATGTGTCTGGTTTCAAAATTCCCTCCATTCTTGGGAGATCCGTTGAGTACATTCCTTTATTTCAGGGAATGCTGTGAAGCTCAGAGGTGCTGTGTCTGTCTGAGGCTTCCTCCTAATGAGACAGCCCGATAAAATCATGGCATAGTTTGTGTTGGGAGGGACCTTAGAGATCATTTCATTCCACCCCCCTGCCATGGGCAGGGACACCTTCCACTATTCCAGTTTGCTCAGAGCCTCATCCAGCCTGGCCTTGGACACTGCCAGGGATCAAGGGGCAGCCACAGCTGCTCTGGGCAACCTGTGCCAGGGCCTCACCACCCTCACAGGGGAGAATTTCTTCCTCATATCCAATCTAAACCTGCACACTGTCTGTGTGAAGCCATTTCCCTTTGTCTTGTCACTCCAGGCCTTTGTAAATCCTCTGTACCTTTGTACAACAGACCAAATCTTGCTAAATGCCACAGCCTTAGGCCTAATTCTCAATGCATATGGGCCTTCTTGGTGAAGAAGGATAAAGCTAAATACCTGTTCAGTGAAAAAGGGGTTCATTATCAGTCCTGTTTCCAGACAAGAATACACACAGGGAGGATGCGTTGTAGTGGGGTAGATAACAGATGGATGGTCAAAGGAGGTGTTGTCCAGATACTTAGAAAAAGACCAGGGTGAATAAGGTGCCTAAGCTTATTGATAATTGAAATATATCAATGATGGTTTTCTTTCACCTCTAACATAAGTTTTGAATATCCAGGTGATCCTACATCCAGAGTTTCTTTCTTCAACGAGCCCCTTGCTGCCCTTGGACTATGAGGAGTTTGTTAGAGGCTGCCACCTTGGTGTATTCCCATCTTACTATGAACCCTGGGGCTACACTCCAGGTAGGAATTTTGTACCCTTAACTAGTGTGGAAAGATGAACACCCATTCTGTTGATGCAACCAGTTCCTTCTGAAATGCTGCAAAAACTCTTTAGACCGTTTCCTCTGCCATGCAAAGGTCTTACTGCTGGCAAAATTGTCCCTGCACTGTACTCTTTCCCATACTAACGTGTAATCTTTTGATTTTCTATGGCTTTAGAGCAAGAAATAATTTTAAAACTTAATTCTTGATTCAAGGATTTTAAAAGAAGGTGTGCAGGAATGTAAATATTATAAAAAAGCATGGCAAGAAATCTGATGGTGCCAGCTGACATAGTTCAGTGGATTTAATTCAAGATAACAAGTTTGAGAGAATGATGTAATACCACAGCTAAGTTATTTCACAGAAATACATGCAGTGGTAGTGAATCTCATTGAATTAACTGGAAATCTCTAAAAATGCAGAGAGCATATAAATTATGACTTAAAATATTTTCTTTGTCAATACCCATTTATGTCTCCCAAAAACAAAGAGTGCTTTCTTAAGGTATATTTATAAGTATTTTATAGACACCAGTTTTATTGTCATACAAACGAAGGCCATGTAGATGTCTTTGGACTTCTGTAAGACTAGAGTCTGCATGCTGGTTCAGGTTAGGCTTAGGCTCCTTGGCAAAAACTCTTTAAGGAGAGCAAGCAGTTATCCTATACTCATGGCTGTGACGAAAAAATCCATGCATTTTCTGATTTTATAAAACTAGCTCCACACCTACTGTGAACACAGTCCTGAGTTAATGATAGGGTTTCTTGGTTTTAGGGGGGCTTTTTATTGTGTTGGGATTTTTTTATTACTGTAGAGACCTGTTGGCAAACCATCGAAATCCAAAGTTTGATATGCTCCTGCTCCTAACAGATTCAGTTTTGTAAAGAGTTGTGAACAACTAATGAACATAGGTGTACATTAGGCTCCAATTTAAAATCCAAATATTCCTAACCATATCTTGGGGTTTTCTGTTTCAAAACTGCACTCTCAGAAAGTTTTCAGTTTAGCTGCTCTGAAACTCAAACATATGTTTGCAAACACAGGGTGAATTTTGTGTTTAAAATTTCTTTGTATATTTTTTCCCATAATCCAAACATTATTATAGTTTTCACTTGACATTTTCAGAGCCGCTTTAGTGTTATGGGATTTTCTGTCTCCCTGTTTTGTTTTTTTTTTTTTTCTCTTAAGGTGAAACCATTGCAGGTGTACCATCCTGAAACCCTTTTTGCCTGTTTCTTTCTGCAGCTGAGTGTACTGTGATGGGCATTCCCAGTGTAACCACAAACCTCTCTGGATTTGGCTGTTTCATGCAGGAACACATTGCTGACCCAGAAGCATATGGTAAAAACTTTAACAGCATATCAAAATATCACCTCTGAGTTAGGAAAGCAAAAAGCACAGCAAACCATGCTGTTGCTCCTCAAATCCATGTTTCTCTAGGACAAGAGAATCCATTGGGGGAAGATATTCAGAGTTCTGAATATCTTGTTAAGTTGGACAAGTGATTTCAGCTTTCATATTTATCCAAACCCTTTCCAGGTTTGTTTTGTTTTTTTTTGTCTCCCTTTAATCTTTTGTTTGCCGTATCCTTCCAAATTCATCATTGCTCATATCAGTCTAGAGTCTCCCATCACTTCCCTTTAGTGCCTCTGGTTGCATTATGATACTCTGAGCCTTCCAAAGAAGCAGGGAAAATCTGCTTTTCTTAATAGTCTGGGATTTCAAGACCAGTGACATGACTCTCCCCAAACAAACATTAAATTACCATTTACAAATTAAAAAAAAAAAAAAAAAAAAGAGCAGTGGAAATACAAGGAATCTACTTCAAATAATGATCTGCTCAGAAAGGTCTACAAATGGTTCATAACTGGATTGCCAATGCCTGGTATGTCAGGACAATTCTGCCTCTTGAGTTATCCTCTGCCTCGTTTTAGGGTTGATTGTCCCTGTTTTCCAACTAGTGCAGTTGTCACTAAAGGTACAGAGAAAGGCACAGCCCTCCCTGTCCTTTCCTCCTTGTTTAGCCCGGACTATCTGGATGCCCCACCTCTGGATAAAGCCAGGCTGGATATAGCTCTGAGCAACCTAGGATAGTGGAAGGTGTCCCTGCCCATGGCAGGGGCTTGGAACTTAGTGATCTTTAAGGTCCCTTCCAACCCAAACCATTCTGTGAATACTAAATATATTCCCAAACTAGGGCCTCTTCACAAGTACTTGGGCTTGTTTCCACAATCAGGCAGTGACAGCCCCACACTGGTGCCACCTTTGCCTGACCTAGGGGCAAGGGTTAGAGCCAGGTACAAAATATAGATCTGTCCACCTGCCTGGGTGGACATGTGTTTGAGACCCTTCAGAAAGACCACAGAACACAGGTCACTTGCTCTTCTCTGCCAAAACATAGGTGTGAGTTGACATAAATTACTGTGCTGGCCCCAGGCACCTCATTAAGGTGGTTTTGCATCTGTCATGTCCATTAAGAGAGCTGCAAGGTCTGGCACCCTCTTCTTCCCAACACCCTGGTGTAAGGAAGGTGGCAAAAATAAAGTATTAATCTCAACAATGTGGAGGCAAGGTTTACCTCTGCCCTCTCTCTGCCAGAATTATCTGTTGAATGATGTATGTGAGTTAGCTGTCTCTATGGAAACACTTGTATTTCTGCAGAAAACACAGCCTCTCTCCTACAGCCTGATTCTGGCCATCCACACTTGTGAATTCTACAGCAAGCTAGGAAAGCACTATATTGATTATGTTTTCTTTAAGAAGTCAGTATTTTAAAAATTATGGGAGATAAAAATGATATGTCTTTATCCAGAAACTCAAACCCTTTTGGATGTACTTACACAGTAACAGCAAATCCTCTGAGATTTGAAGAATTTGCTGAATTTCAACCTGAAAAGTAAAGAAAATTAAAGTTAAAAACATTTTGCACATACCTCTGCATCTCTCTGTTCCATCAGAATGGTAACAAATGTTCCAGTTGTAGCTGCCTTTTAACATTAAAAAGAATATGGTGCATGTAACATTTGTAAGGCTATGTGGCAGAAGGCAGATGTAGGAGGTCAGATCCCATCTTCAGTCCTACTCACCTCAGCCTTTCTCGTGTCCCCAGGGATCTACATCGTGGACAGGAGGTTCCGCTCGCCGGACGAGTCGTGCAACCAGCTGACCCAGTTCCTGTATGGCTTCTGCCAGCAGAACCGGCGCCAGAGAATCATCCAGAGGAACCGCACCGAGCGCCTCTCAGACCTCCTGGACTGGAAATACCTGGGCAGGGTGTGTGGCATAGAGGCATTAAAAATTCCAGGTTCATAGGCCTAGCCAGAGCCTTTAGCCCTGTGCTGAAATTCCTCTCTCAAAGGGGCTAAAGGCAGAGCCTGCACATTTCAGTGTAATCTTTCCATGCTCCAGCACAAGGAGAGACTGAATAGGTTAGAGGAGAATCCAGTCACACCACCGAGTTCTTCCTGGTGCTAAACACAATGTAAAAATCTGGTGTTGTTGGCAACACCTACACTAAGGAGGATTTGTGTCCCAAAGTCATCTGGACGCTTTCAAAAATCTTTCCCGTCCTTCATGAAATGTTGCTGGGCCCTGTGGCTCCTCAACACTCCTTAACTACCTCTGTGCTTTAAATGCAAAGTAGTGTTTTTAGTTTGACACAGAAAGCACTACAGTACCACCTACTAAGAAGCCAGTAGCAAAGTATTGTTCTCAATTCTGCAGGACTGAAGAAGTGGATGCACGTATATGAGTTTTGTAACTACTTTGGAACTTTTCCTGCTCTGATACCTGTGTGAGAACCTTAGTATTTATATGGTTCCCAACACTGCATAAGATATAATGAGCTATTTTTCCATGCATGTGCTGAAAACTCAGGAATACAGTGGATCTAAAAATATTTTTGTCAAATTCTTAAATATCAGGCATCAGTGAACTCATAAATGTTACTTCTCTGTCACTGTTACACGTGCTTTAGTGAAGTCCAAAGTGACTTTGAATGAGTCTAAAACTTACGTGGAACACATACGCACACTTAAAGATGTAAATTTTCCTCACTAAAAAACTCCAGTTTTTTCCTGAGGGATAAAGAATACTTGTCACTCAATAGGAACTACACTGACCAAGACAAGTCCTAGTTTCCATCTTAATACATCTTACGGGCACTTTATCCAGCTTCTGTTCCAGACTCCTGTGGTGTGAATCTGTCATGAATGGCTCATCACTTCACAGTACAAGCAGTGATATCAGCTGGATTCTGCTTATCTGAAAACATGTTTAGCCTTTGTTCAGCACCATCTTTTAGAAGATACTCATTTTGTGTTCCTTTTCCCCCCTTGCTTAAACCTACCCAAGATTTCTATGACTTGTAATGTCTTCTCTGTTTTGTTGCAGTATTACATGCATGCCAGACACTTGGCCCTCAGCAGAACATTCCCAGATAAATTTGAGATGGAACCAAATGCTCCACCAAAGGTAAAGTCTTCTTTTGGAGATTAGTTCATTCTAACTGCTTTACAAGGAGAGAGAAGAAAAGTGTGAGGGAGAAGAGTGTTAGCAAGTTTGGGTTTAACTAAAGGGAAGTAGGAATTCCTAATTAAAAGCTTAACAAGTTATAGACCCAGTCTCCAGTCAGAAGTGTGCTGTTTTGGGCTGGGACACAGTCAATTTTCCTCACAGCAGCTGGGCTGTGTTTTGGATTTGTGCTGAAAGCAGTGCTGATAACACAGGGATGGTTTAATTCTTGCTGAGCAGGGCTTGCACAGAGCCAAGGCCTTTTCTGCCTCTCACCCCACACCAGTGAGGGGCTGGGGGTGCACAGGGAGTTGGGAGGGGACACAGCCAGGACAGCTGACCCCAACGGACCAAAGGGACACTCCAGACCATATGTGGCATCATGCTCAGTATATAAAGCTGGGGAAGAAGGAGTAAAGGGGGATGTTCAGAGTGGTGGTGTTTGTCTTTTCAAGTAAATATTACCTGTGATGGGGTCCTGCTCTTCTGGGGATGGCTGAACACCTCCTTGCCCATGGGAAGTGGGGAATGAATTTCTGGATTTGCTTTGCTTGTGCCTAGCTTTTGCTTTCCCTACTAAACTGTCTTAATCTAACCCATGAACTTTCCCACTTCCCCCTTTTGATTCGCTCCTTGGCCTCTCCAGGAGGGAGTGAGCTGGGGCTGTGTGGGGCTGAGTTGCTGACTGGAGTTAAACCACAACCTACTGGTATCAGACCCAAACACAGGGATTACCAGGTGTGACACAGCAACAGGTCTTCAGATGATTTAAATTGAGCTGGTTGGGACTATGCCACTTTGGATCAGCTGAGAAACTGGCCCCTGAAATTCCACTTGAAAGAGTGGCAGCTTCTAATTTTTGCTTCTTCTAAATGCCATGGAGATGTTCTCTACCAACCAAATAGAGGGGAACTGGGAAAGGATATTCTAGGGAAAGCAAGGCAAGGTATTGTCTTCTTCTGAACATGTTGGCTGGAGCTGCAAGGGGTCACTTCAAAGGCACATCTTCAAACAGTTCTTGCCTAGTCCAGATTAGCATCAATTTGGGAAGAGAGGCTGCTCAGAACAATGTTACTTGAAACCAAACCTCAACGAGCAACTCTTTTTATTTTTTTAGTAAGGTGAGAGGAGGTTCAGACCAAAACCCCTTGCTGGGTTCTGGTTTTGCAGATGCTGACGTTATAACTAGAAAACTATTTTGAATGTTCAGATTGAAGCCTGAATTTCAGTAAGCATATTCTGACCACAGAGTACAGAAGGATTTTGTCTTGTACTGATTGTTTTAAGGCTCAGTAAAGATAGCCATGTTTTGCAAAATGCAATGCTGGAAGGGCAGGATGTTGTTTATGGCACAGGGAAAACATCTCTGTCATACAAGTGTGTACTTACCGCAGAGGAGGACTGAGGGGCTCTGGGTGGAGGGAAGCTTTATTTTAGGGTGCAGGGTGGGTCTAGCTTACATCTGCCCACTGGCTTCCTCTGAAGCGCTGATAGCCTTAAATTGCTGTATAAAACCAATGAGGAGCTTAGTTAACACCTCCAACTTGCTTCTCTCTGTGCCAGACGGAAGGTTTCAGGTTCCCCAGGCCTTCATCGGTGCCACCATCGCCCTCTGCCTCCCAGCATTCCAGCCCCCACCACAGCGAAGCTGAGGACGAGGATGAGGACGAGAGATACGACGAGGATGAGGAAGCTGAAAGGGATAGGCAGAACATCAAGTCCCCATTTTCCCTTGGAGCCTTGCCGCAAGGAAAAAAGAAGCAGCATGGAGAATACAGGAACTGAACTCGTTGCTCTCACCCTGGTATTGCTCCCCATGCGCTCAACAGTTTCTCCTGTAGGCTTGGCAAGCTTTGTGTTAAGGACAGTGTGATATAATTAGGGGAACCTTAAATGTTACTTGAGCTACACTATTGGAAAGCCTAATATTATTTCACCTTGAAAGTAGTTTAAATGAAAATTTTTTGTGCCCCTTTGAGTTATTAGAGATTTTTCAGGCTTAATAAAACTATAGAATGAGACAATCCCTTCAGGAGCTTACAAACTGCAGATCATACTTTTGTCTGTGCAATCATCTGTATTAATCATAGTCAGAACAAATAGCTACATTTTGGGTATCCCAAAGGATTTCCTGCTTCATTTATGTTTCCCCTTTTCCCCTCCTAAATTAACATGAACTTTAAGCCAGAGCTCAAAAAATTAGAGAAAAAAGTGTTACACTGGAAAAGCATTGAAAGAGTAAAAAAAGATACACTGAAAAGAAAATGGTCTTTCTTTTTCCTGGTGCTGTTTATTGTAAGCTTAAATAATTTAAAACACTTTTTTACAGCACACAGAAGTGTCTTGATCTAGTGGTAAAACATACTTCCTGTGGAACAATATAAAGTCTTATGCAGTGGGCATTTGAATTTTAGAGACAAATGAAGTAATCTTTCTGAGGTCATTTAGACCCACAATAAACAGCAGACCATTTATTTTCTGATTCCTCTGGTATGTCTCTTTTATTTTCATCGTCTTGTAGATTCTAAGTTTGTTAACAAACTGGTTTGGGAGGAAATTAATATAGCTTGGCTCAAGTGAATGACAAAATTTCCTTGAGTAGCACCTTCCCCTGCAGACAAGAAGCCACAGACCAACGTGACAAAAGTGACAACATTCAAGGATCAG
This sequence comes from Irena cyanogastra, assembly GCA_013397155.1. NCBI lineage: Eukaryota > Metazoa > Chordata > Aves > Passeriformes > Irenidae > Irena > Irena cyanogastra. The sequence continues at coordinate 52,387 of VWZV01009287.1, read as the reverse complement.
TAATTTCCATTAGTCCATGCTCTATCTCACTTCTTATAGAAGAGACCTAATCCTAACAAATAATGCTAAAAAACTTTCAGATATAAATTTGAAGAACACCTGAGACTTCCAAATTCTTGGGGAATAACTGATCCTCACAACAAGAACTAAACATTTCATTTGCCTTACAGAAAGCTTTTAGAAGCATTTCAGCTCCTAGAGATGCAGAGAGGGCTTGAACTGGCTCTTCAGAAGCACATCTTGATGGGAAGATGTTAGGAAGGAGATCAATCTGTTGTTTTTCAAGTTTGTGCATCAGAAATTTCTCATGCTGCTCAAGAAAAGATTTTTCCAGGACTTTATTTAGCCTATCCTTCAGCAGGTAGGACAATGTAAGCTTTGCAGATATTTATATTTCCTATCAATCCCAGGGGGAGCCGTGATGTCTAACTTTGGTTAGGCTCCTACCTTTCAAACACTTAACCAATGCTTGATGAGATGGTTCTGACTATAGGCCATTTAGAATAAAAGTGACAATGTGCCTATTTGTATTTTTGGCCACCTAAAATCAGTTTTAAAACTGGACTTTCATTCTTGAGCTGATTTGGATACTTGAACGAGTATTCTCAGAAGTCAGGTTCTGGTTTTTATGGTAAAAACCTATTTGGAATTAAAAGGAGTCGCTATTTCTTTAGCCATTTAAAGGGTAATTAAACACTGAGTACTTTTTCATATAAAAGTTGTGAAAGCAAAGATACTGCAAATCTTTTCCTTCACACAGTTTACTATGTGGAGAACAACTGCATTTGATGTTTCTTCCACAGAGTGCTCCTAATCAGAGTTCCCTTACAGAGTCAAAAGATGTAATGGCTGAGGGTCCCAAAGAAAGCACATATAAAGGGTATATTGATTGAAATTTGATGTTTTCATAAATAAATCAATAAATCTATATTTATTGCTTGTATTTCAAAGCTCTCTTGCAGAGCAGGAAGGCTGTGTGTGTTTCAGCACACTCACATGCTGTGAGCACCCTCCTGGTGTCAGAAAGTGCTCAGCTTTTGAGACAGGACTGATCTGAATTCTCAGATTCAAGTCCTGCCGTGGCCGAAGCGACCTCTGCCCCACGCCTTGGGCTCGTGTTAGTTCTGCTTTGATTCCAGGGTTAACCATTAGTAACAAGGCAATTTATCTACAGCAAAACACTTGTGTATGTTGGATTTATAGCAACAAGGAAACGGTTCTCATTCAGCCACAGCAACAGATTGCCTAAATTAAATGCCACACATCCCCAGCTGTTACTGACAAACTTGGTAGCAGCTATCTGTTACATAAGGGATTGTCTTCCAGATGGAAATCACTGGGGTTTCACAAACAGTTCACCAGCAAGGCAGAAGGTTTATTCTGTTTCATGACATTTGTGAAGAATTGTTTAAGCTTGAGACCTTAAATCAGGAACACACACAAAAATCAGTCAGCTGGGAATAGGGTGAATTTCTGTATCACTGGGACAGGCAGAGGTATATAGATTTCAAGACACTGATAACCCAAAGGATGTATAACCTCTGCTTTTCACTTTCCTAGTGGAAGGTGTCCCGGCTCACTTCAGGGCATTTGGAACTGGATGATCTTTTAGGTCCTTTCCAAACTAGGCCATTCTAGGATCATGCTCTCTGGTTCCATGCTACTTTTTGTCTTAGCGCTGCCTGATGGTCCTGTAAAACATGCTGGAAAATCACTTAGATGTACCTGAGATATTCCAAATATGCTCAAAACAAAGGGCAACTAAATTAATGAAAGGATTCAGGTGGATACCACTGATCTTGAGGTGAAGTTCATAATGAATGTTCTGTCCTACAACAAACACTGCTGTTGGGAGAGATATTAATGCTTAAAAATGAACAAAACAGGACACTCTGATTTCACCAGTTCCTCCATGAAGTGATGCAGATTATAAACAATGACTGAAAGTGCCTCTAACCTCATGAAACAAATTAATTCCTCTGTTCCTTCAGCTGTATTTCTTTGTGTTGAGGTGTAGCAACATCATAGTGTAAGTTAGAATTAATCAACAGTATTATGAGAAAGATCAGGGTAATTTAGAAGAGCATGACTAGAAGCTTAGAAAAATAAAAGAGTTGCTTGGACACAGAAATCATGTGGCTACTCTTTAATTACATCAGAACTACAGAGAGCTTTCCAGTAAGACCACAGAACTACATAAATAATACATCCTTATCAGCACAGAATGATAATTAACAGATTTATGCATAATTTCAGTTCTGCAACTCAGAAAGAAAGAACAAAAAGTACAATCACTATGCAGTTGTTAATGAGGCCCTGATAGTGGAAGACCTGTCCCCAAACTGTCTCTATGTGTTGGGACTTGCTCAGTAGGATTATTCAGAGTATTTCTGCAGGAGTGAACTGGGACAATAAGTGCTGTTGCCTATTCTCTGTGCTGACTGATACCTGCCAAAAAAACCCAACCAAATGAAAAATCACCAATTTTGCAGTCACAGATAGCTGGAATGTTTTCATATCTCACTGAATTTACTGACCACCAGCAGCCTACAGGGCCACCAGTGAAGTGGTAATGGAATCTGTCTTTATCAGAGTTTAAAATGCTTCAATATTCAGCTGAGTGGAAGATGGTAAAAGGTTTCCCAATGACAATTTAGACACTTTTTAATGAGGTGGTTGTACAAAAAGAGGTCTTAATCATCTTTTCAGGTGAGATGGTACCATGTATTTTAAATTTCAGATGGGGCATACAAAATGCTCTAAAGAAAGCAGGAACTTTACAGATGCTTTCCTTATCTGAACTAGTACCTTTTAATCCCTTTGCATTCAAAATATTGCACTGTGAAAACACCTCACCCTTTGGGAACTTCAATGGGAATGGATGAAACACTGTACTTACACAAGTTATGCTTTCAGGCTTAAAGTTGTACAAATGTTAAAGATATTTTAAAGAATTTCACCAATTTGACAGACTGTCTGTCAAGTAGCCAGGGTGATCACTGTTTTCTTCTTCCACTGTAGGACAAGACACAATGGGGAGAAATAAGTTGTAGATAAAGGAAAGTTAAGCCAGCCAAAGTTTTCAGCTTTCAAATGTGTCTTAGGCACAGATTCAGTGCAGTGTGACTGCTCAGCTAGGAGAGGCAGCATCTCTAAAAACAATCATGTCTTCTCTCATTTTTAAATGTAGGAATTTTTCTGTTTGCTGAAGAACAAAAATACAAACCGTGTCCAGAGGAGTAAGTTAGCACATGGCAAAAAAAATTCATGCTGAAGAAAATAATGGATTTGTTCTTCATTTGTGCACTGCCCTCAGATCTAAAATCAGCTGATCTGAAAGTGCGTGGCTTACCCAGGTTTGACTGGTTATTTCCTACCACAGTGATGGAAATATTATTCCACATATTTTTTTTCAAACAAGCTGCCAGTTCTGCTTATCTCTCTCAGATATTTCACACTTTTTTCTCTGTTGCTGTCCATCTCCCCTGCTACAGCAACAGCAGGCAGGAAAATACCATGAAAATTTGGAAAAATCCACCTTCAGAGATCTTGTGGGCATACAAATGGCACTTTCATTGATTTAACTTTAGAAGCGCTCATATTTTTTGTCCAAAGCACTATGCTCATTTTTAATTCTGCCTTTTTCTCCCTCCAAAATGCCACTGATTTTTTTTTGTTGTTGTTCAGAGTTCTGCCAGGGCAGGGAAGAGAGGGCTGAGCACAGAGCCCCAGCTAGATTAAAAAAAAAAGTCTGTGGTAGCTGAAGAGGTGAGAGATTTGAGGGCAGAGGACATGGAAAGCAAAGGTTTAGAGTCTCAGCCTGGTGATCAACAGCTCTTCTCCTGGGCGTCTTATGGATTCTTTTAAACCTTTGCCCCAAATCCAGTGGAGAAATAAAATTTTCTCAAGCAAACAATATTCTGTAGAAAAAGTTACCCCAGAAAATATTTTGGATGGAAAATTCAATTTAAAAATAGCCATTCCCTTGAATCCAAACCAGTAAAACATCTGAAGAGAAAACTAAAAGCAGAATATACAAATATTTACCTGCTATCGTTATGTGACTCATGTTGTAATCTGTGTAAATGTACACTCCAATACAGAGTGCTCTGTTGAACAGTATCTCTGTTCAAAACAGACATTCTAGATTAATTTGCTAGTAAAACACCACTTTTTAAAAAGTCAGAGTAAGACAAAACATGTGTTTACCTTCTTGTGCTTTCTGTAAGGAAGTAAGGAACAGTGCAGCAGCTTCAGAAAGAGATAAAGGATTTGTGATATGGCTGCGTGTTTCTGGAATGAAAAAACCAGAGATGCATGGTTTGTTAGTGCTTATGGCATTTCTTTACTTTGTTCTTTGCTTTTTTATTATTTCTCTAACTAGAGACTCAAGAAAATATTGTCTCATTCACTGTATAACCTTGTGTGCTCAAAACCAGGCTGGTAATTAACACGAGAGATTAGCAATCTTTTTAAAAGGGAGGTAATTTCAAAGTCCCTGAAAAGGTAAAAAGAACATTTTCCTTTTTAGTAAGTTCCTAACTTTTTTACAACATTCTGTTCCCTCCAGAAACATTGCCTAGTGTGGATTGATATTGTCTGCTTCTGTTGTCACTTCAGCACATTTTTTTTTCCCCAGTGCAAAAAGAAATTCAAAAGCACTGATGAAAATCCCACTTACCAGCCAGGTCAGTCTGGAAATTATGTAAATGAAATGACACAGGTGCACTAGAGGGGGAAGTCATTGTCATTTGCTAGTTGGAATGAAGGGGCTAAAAAAAGAGGGTTTAGTTGTTTCCTTGGCTGTGATTCCAGGAAAACAAATCCCTTCCCATTCCCAGGGATTTCTCCTATAAACTGGGGAAGGTGGATGGGCTCCACAGCCCTGTGGTGATGGACTCACCGAGCTGCACTCTGTCAGACAGGTCCTTCCTCTGGCTCTCTTCTGTGATGAAGCGACGGCCCTCTGCAAAAGCAGTGGGACAAGGGTGAAAACAACTCCCAAATTTGTAGTAATTCCTACTTCATAATCCCTAAAGGACTTCAATTTTGTACATGGTCAAGAGCCTTCAATCTCTTTGCTGGGGTATAAAGTATTGCCTTTTAAATTGTATTTCTATTAAAGAAAAAAAGAAAAAAATACCATCCCAAACTCACAAAATAAAATCACATTGCTTCCTATGCATCAATAAGAACGATAAAAAGCTCACTAGGGAAGTAACACAATTCATTATTCTGTTGGAAGAATTAAAAAAAACCAACAAATAGGGTCAAAATCTTCACTTTTATGACTAGAAATAATTGTATTAACGTCGCTAGAATGTTTAGTTATATTAATTGTTTGGAGCTTATATTTCTTTTGTGCTGCAATTATTTATATTATCTCCCTTTTGTATTTCTCTCAGGATCATGATCTTTTTTTTTCTCTAATTCACAGGGAGCTTTTTTCCTTCTTCTCTTAATACCTGCCCTCCCTGATATATTTTAATTTTAAATCAACAATTCAGAATACAATTTTTGATATTAATATTTCTGTTAGATTTGATGATTTGGATCAAAGGACAAGATCTCTAACTAAGTACAGAATCAGAGAATATTCTGAGTGAGAAGGACTCACAAGGACCATTGAGTCCAGCTGTGAAGTGAATGGCCTGTACAGGGACCAAAGCTGTGCCCATGACATAATTAGCACCAGGCAATTAGCACATCCCTCCCTGCAAGCCTCAAAACTTCTACCCCCCACAGCATCCTCAGGATCTGCTGCTTGTGTGGAACCAAGGAATAATCCAGGGGTGGAGAAAATTATCTCCTCAAAATGGAAAGAGCTCAGGACTTACGTGCACCCTTCAAATAGAGCATGGCCTGAGGAGTCCAGTTTCTCCTTTGGAAATGAGTCTTTATGCCAAAAAAAAAAAAAAAAAAAGGGAAAAGGGGCATGTCAGTATTCCATGCCATTGCTAATTACTACAAATAGTTAATGGCACCACAGCCTGAGCTCACCTGAGGGGCACTCCAGGAGAAGGCGACCAAAGACGCTGCCAGGAGCAGGGCCAGGGCAGACCCTGTCAGTTTGTGCAGCCCCTGTGCACAACAGAGAAGCACAAGGAGCAGGAAAAGCGCACACATCTGCACATCCTCCCAACTTCACGTCTAAATGTGAGGGTGCTCCCAGCTGCTGCCTTGTCCCTGTCCTGCTGCCAAACCTCCTCTTGCTCAGGGGGTGTTTCAGTGCATGCTGATCTGATCAGAGGATTAATGTTAAATTGGACTTTATTCTTTTTACTCAAATCCACTCCATCCTGGTGAGAAGTGCCATCAAGGCGAGCACCTTTTGTGCTCCTATTTACAAGGACATCAGATCCTCCAGAAATGAGAATAATGTACCAACTAATGGGTAAAGATCATATAAAATCTACCTTGATTTTACCAAACCATCAACAACAAGCCAGTGTAGGGGGCTTGTCATTCCAAACAAACAAACAAACCAACCAAGAGACAAAACCTCTACTTCCTCAGGTTTAAAAAAAAGGGGAAAAGTGTTTTAGATTTAGCATCCTGTCTATATCAATCATGATTAGCACAAGTCACAAGACAGGTTTTTTTGATTCTTGGAGTTTGTTCACTGATGCAGCACATGCAAATGGAAGCATTGAGCATGAATCCTTCGTGCACAAGTTGCACCTCTGCTTGTTCCCACAGACCATGTTGTTATTCATGTGTTGGTAACATTGATGAGCACCAGACCGTCTAACTTTATGTTTCACAGTGGTTCATTTCATCCTGGGTTTGAGAGGTTGTGCTATTGGTGTTTTTTTAATGCAGTTGTTTAAAATACATTTAATACATATATGTGTATATTTCTTTCAGGTTGTTTTTAAGGAAAATTTCTTAAGCCCCACTGCACTTCCTAAATATTGCACTCACATGGAAAAAAAAAAAACAACACATTAATTGCAAACTAAATGTTTGCTACAGACCAAAAAATTCTCACTTACCTTCATACTTATCTCGGTGACGAACCTTCAGTCTTCTTTATTTGGGGTGATGTGTCACAAGACCTCCTTCCTACATATCCAAGGGTCCCTTTTTAAATCTTTGGAGTGGAGGTGCCCTCCCCTTCTGTGGCGGGGCAGAGGAGTCTGAAGGGATCTCTTGTCAACCCTGTAGACGGAGAAGGTCTGATGACTCCTGAGGGAAACCTGCAGCCTTGCAGGAAGTCCTGATTGAAATGATTGAAAGATGGATGCACTTGGAGATGCACCCCATTAAACAGGTGAACACCTCCTGAATACATCAGCATCAGCCCTTGTGTTTGCAATGCATCCCCTTCCTGCTGGATGATCAATAATCACAGCCAGAGTGGGTATTAATATGGATGGTGAGAGTTTACCCAGGATAATCTACAATAGATCAAATTAGTATCCATTGTGGGAGCTGGAAAAGCTGGTGAATTACTCCCCAGCATCAAGAAAAAAGTGACTTACCTAGTGTCACTAGCTTGAGGTTATTCCTTGCACAAATTCAGAGGATGTAGTCTATGGTTTGATTCTCTAATGATCTTTTGCATCTAGTTTTCTTACCCACAAGTAAAAGTACAAACCTCAACAACAACAACAACAACAAAAAGGACCAAAAATACCCAATAAACCCTGAACTCCTTATAGACAGAAACACTTTCCTGTCTCATGGATTGGCTGCAGTAAAAGCCCAGATCATGGGCTTGAATAGGTCAAACGGTGGAGCAGTGAACAGACAAAAGGCAGGGGTCAGGGAAGTCATTTCCATGAGCTACTTCTGGGTGATTGTTGGGCTCATTGCGTGGAGAGTTGGTTTGGTCCTCAGGCAAAGAATTAATCACACTTGATGCCTGGCCTTGCTTGCTCTGTAAGCCAGGGTTTTCATCTCTCCTCCTACACTTTTTCCTTTGTAAATTTGATGGAAGCAGAAGGAGAAGCAAAGCAAACAGGGAGGTAGAAATTTGCTGATTAGAAGATTGGCCAGTGGAAAGGAAGGTTTACTGCAGCAGCCTCACGAACAGGGCCAGCCCATGGTGTGACAAAAACCCAGGTCAGGCCGTGCCTGTGACAAACACTGGCTCATGGATGTGGAGTTCAAGGAGGAATGTGCAGACAGGCACTGCTGCTGCTCACTGTGAGCTCCTCCCTGGCATTGTGTGTCTGTGGACACCAAAGCACATTATTAAGTGAAGGTGCAATTGCTGTCCAGCTTTTGGGGGGTATCACCATTCTCTGCTCATGCCACACAGAATTGCTCACTGAATATACAGAATTGCCATCAGCTGCAGCTCGTGCTGGTGTAGAGGCAAGAAGGGAGGGAAGTTCAGGTTTTGGTCTCAAGCAGCACCTGTGGTGGCTTGGAGCTGCTTTTAGAGCTCTATCCTTTTTAAAAGGCCATGTCCTGATGCATCCTAGCCAGCAGAAGGGATTCTATTTGCATCTGCTTCACTGTGAAGTTTATTTTCCCTGCTCTTTTCCCTGCGTTCTGACAGATCAGAGGCATTTCTTGATGATGCTTAACCCTTAGCCATAGAAGGGGGCTGTGCATTTCATCCAGGAGACATTTAACATGCAGAGGCTTGGAAAAGGTAAAGCTACTCCCCTGTTGCCTTCTGGAGTGGCTTTAGATCTTCCTATTATGCACAGACCACAGGGCTGGAATCAAAACATTCAGCTGAGCTTGTGAAAATTAGCCCCTGCCTTTGGGATTGGGCAGTGTGAAGTATGATCTCTTCAGGATGGTTCTCCTCGTGGTAGGAAAACTAGAATGTGTCTGGCACTGAAAATAAACCCTGCTTTTCCTGCCACTGGAATTAAACAAGATAACACAAAAGAAACAGGGGGGGACAACCAGCTCAGCCCCTCCTGTTGCAGCTGAGGAGAAGAGGAGGAGAATAACAGGCATGGAGAAAGATGTTACCATGCTGTAGGAAAACAGCTTCAGTTTTTCTTGTCTTTGGACTGTTCTGCAAAATCTGAGTGACTCTGACTTGGTGTTGCTGGAGTCTCTCTTCCAAACCTGGCTGTATTCTGAGTCCCATGGGAGTCCTTCTGGAGACTGGGGCTTGTTTGAAGCTGCCTGGAGGGCAGCAAGGAGCTGAACTGAACGGATCAAAATCTGAACAGCCTTGTTGTGGGGACAGGTGACCACCAGTTCAAGAACAAAAGTAGGATCTTGACAGCATCGTCTTAAATTAAATGGGTTTATTGCAGTACCATCAGATGCCTCAGTGCCACCAGGGTGTCTAAAAGTCAGGAGTTTAGTTACAACCTGTAGCTATAGACAGTTGACCTTGACCTTTCACATCAGGTGAAATGAACCCAATCTCAAAATGCATTTCCATAATGGTTTGAGGGGTTTGAGGGTTTTTTGTTTTCAAAAGGTTTTTATTTTTCCCTTATATTATCTGTGTCTTTGTGACTCATGGCTCTAAATCCATTTATTTTTACTATGACCAGTGACTCCGAAGTTGCTTCAGTTTTCAAACAAAAGTGTACTTCAGAACCTTCTGCTTGGAAATCTGTAAGGAGTCAGCATTCAGAACACAGAACTCCAGGTTTGTCAATTCTACTTCAGGGATTAAAATCTAAAAGAATCGGCTTCTCCCTTCCAAGTTTTTTCTTACCATCATTTTATGAAAAGGTGACCACCTCACCCTTCCCAGAAATTCAACCACTTCTAGGATGGTGTGTGGGACACAATTTCTTTGTAAACAGGGAGAGGAGGCAATGTTTTGGGAAGGCAGTGCAGGTACTGAGAGGTTTTGCATTCACAAAAGAACTGTGGCTGTGTGTGGGCACATGTGAGCTCGTACTCTTGAAAAATGAAGCAGCCTATAATTGGGTTATGGATCATAACACACTGAAAAACTGTGGCACTTTGGGATGATGAGCTGTGCACTGAACACTCATTGTCAGTGCTGCCATTTCTCAGCTGATTCACCTGGAGGAGGAAGAGGCTCTGGCATGTAATCAATACCCTGAGTGAGAAAAGTAGAGGGAACCTTGCTATAGCAGCAGGACCCCTTATTAGAAAGAACATAACCTATTCTTATTCTTGGAGATGATCTAAAGGGCACAGGCTGCATATCCTGATGCTACAAGTGATAAAAAGCTGATTTCTGGCATTGAAGTTCAGTGCTGAGGTGAGGGGAAAATGTTCTCGTGTGCTGGAGTTTTAACCAATGGGGTCAAACTTACCTCACTGACTTGCATCGTGACCATGCACTTTCCCAAATATTTCCCTGGAAATTGTGTATTTTTAACTGCTGGTAAGGACACCAGTGATCCATGGCTTGCCCCTGAGGAAAAGGTGCAGCTGTGGAACTCATGACCTTTGCTTTGTACTTATTCTCATTTTCTTTGGGATTTTTTTTTCCTGTTCGTTTGGTAACTCTCTGGGAAATACATCCCACTTCTGTCTGGCACCTGAGCAGCACCTAGCACAGTGTACTTCTGGCTCCTACATGCATCATAAAAGGCTGTGAAATGCCATGGCAGAGGCTGAAAAGTAGGAAATTACAAAGCATTTTGCATTTCATTTGCAGTAAATTGCATAGTAAGGCAAGCTTCCTACCAGTAGCAAAGTCAAATATAGATTGCCTTGGAAGGATGTTGATTTGTTATCACTGAGAAACTCAGAGAATAGATTAGACAATCCTTTTTTAGGATTCATTACCAAACTGATCCTGCCCAGACACATGGTTATGAACCATATGACCTCAATATCTTCTTTTTGGGCTGCTTTTTGTGCTTCTGTGAACTTTCAAAGCTGATTCTGGACTTTAACCCCATATATCTCACTCAGACTAAGGGGGAATCTATGTACAAGCTCCATATTTGCCCTGTAAAACCTATTGACCAAAACAATCCAATCTGCAATCCATCAATACATTTTATACCACACAAACATGTTTTTCAGTGTTATTTATTTTCATAATACACCTTAATTTACAGAACCATGGAATAGTTTGGGTTGGAAGATTAAAAGTCATCTAGTCTACCCCCCTACAATAAGTAGGGATATCTTCAACTTCTCTGGGAAGGAGAATTTTCATGGTGCAGCTCTGAAGGGAAGAGATACTCTGTGGGGTAAGCCAGGTGCATAATTAGAGAGGCCATCAGTTGCTGCCCCAAATTTATTTAACTGTTCTGTCGCACATGCAGCACCACAATGTCTGTGGATGCATTTCAAGCACTGCAGATTTGCTAGAGAAGCTTTTTGTCTTTTCTTTAGACTGTATGAGAAGAACTGTGCTAAAAATGACTTGAGGTGTAGAACAAGGTGTAGAAAATCCAGTCTGAGATCATGGAAATGCCTCACACAAGAGAGGTAACAGGGACTTTGCTGAGGACTTGTGTGAGCAATGCTGCAGCTAGGTCCAGGTTCTGCTGTTCTCACAAGTGTGTTTGTGAAAGAGAAGCAGCTTCAAGGGATAATTGTAAGCAGAATTTAAATATATTATGTGGGGTGAGGGGTGTTTGAAAGCATCAAGAAAGAGTAGAAATCCACAAATTTTTGAAAGGTGCAAGCATCTCAGAAAGAGGTGTTACTGCTGAAGTTTAGTGAACCACAGGGTGGCACAACAATTTTTTTTCCCCCAACAATGAACAAGTCTGAGGCAAACACCAGGTGAAGACCAGCTGAAAAACAGTTTTCTCCAGTTTGCAGGCTGGAAAGGAGATATGGCCATCTGAGCATGGGCATTTACAAGGTACTTTAGCAGGAGCTGTACAGCTCTTCACACAGGCAGGCTCTACTGCACATCTTGATAATTTAATACAAAAATGAGGAATTAGTTAAGGGTCCTAGTGGCAATCTTTTTTTTTCACAGAACCAAGGGCAGAGATGACAGTCAACAGAGAGACTATTTAATACACTATCAGCTCAAGAGACTTCAACACTTCCTCCCTTTCAAAAGTGGTGATAGTGATGAAATTTATACAGTTCCTGTATAAATTCTGAAATTTATACAGTTCCTGTATAAGTTCTGAGAGTTCTAACTCTCAGAAATTAGGAGAGATCTGGTCCTGCTTGAAATCTTCCTGTGGGTGGAAAAAGCAGGAAAGAACTGTTAATAGAAGTGAGAAACACCCCAGGAACCAGAGTTTTGACAGAGCAATAAGCTATATCACAAGATTCCTTGCTGTTTTGAACAATAATTAGAAGAGCAGGGAGACTTCAGGTTGCACTGAAATTACAGGCAATTTATTTAACAGCTGCAGGAGAGATGTGAAGTGGGGAAAAAAGTAAAAAGACCAGGAAGCAGGAGCCTGATGCTTGATTAGAACCTGGTTGTAGCTGGTGGTGCCTCTCAGCTGAGGGCTGAGTGGCAACAACTGTACCTTGTAAAGCTGATTTTCCAGCAGAGCCCTCTGCTCATTTAAATGCTGAAGTCCAGTCAGCTCTTCCTCCTCCTCAGAGGAACAGCTGAAATAGCTGTGCTGTCCCCTTCAGACAGGGAAGAAACGTTATTTTTCCACGTGCTAGTGTAAGTATAAGGTCTTGTGCTGTGGTTCTTTTGTTTGTTTTGTTTGGGTTTTTTGTTTGGTTGGGGTTTTTTTTTGTTTGTTTGGTTTTTTTTGCTGGTACATTACAGAAAAAAATCAAATACACTTTATTGGAGTGTTACTTATATCTGCTTGAAGGTTCTTGTGCACTTAAAGAACAGTCCTAAACTAGTTGCAGGGTATTTAAATTTTAATTTCAAGGTAACTCATCTATCTCTTTAGGGATAATAAACCTGTAATAATGCATCTTTAATATTGCTTCCATTTCTTGGCATTTATTTGAGGATTGACTCTTTTAAGAGAGGCATAATCAAAACTAGTCTCTTCTCTGAAATTGCTCTGAGCGTCTTTTTTTTCTGATTTTTTTGTATTCCTGTGGCTAAGGACGTGTTCATTAGAGTAAATGTTGCTACTTGTAGAAATACTAGAAAAATAAACTTAGAGATCTTGCCTCTGCTTATATAAACTAAGTTGCAGCCATGCAGGCAGCCTGTAATAAAGCAACTTTAATTAAACACTAAGTATTTATGTTTATTTCAATCTAGATTAATAAATACTTACAAATAATTTTATTCCTTGCTTCAAAAGATTATACAAGTGTTAAGTGCTAGTGTTTTAGGGGAAAGGAATTAATTTTTCTACATAAAAATCACTTAAAATCTTGGGGGCTTCACCCAGCTCCATTGGGTATGTTATTATTATTTAATAATATAGCTCCATAATCTTGATGTCACTTCCAATTAGAATTGTTTTCTCTTTTGTTTCTTCCCAATGACAAAGATTCAGCCAAGCTGGGGATGCCTATCCTGGAACTCTGCCCCAGGCCTGCTGAGGGCATCCCCCAGTGGAGGTTCTTGGTGCTGGAGTTTCCGCAGATGCTGCTTTGGTGGGTGGAGAAGCTGTGGGTGAAGTCCCCATTGTCCCTTGGAAGGGACAACATCCCAGCTGATCTGTGCAGAGTAGATGTGGGAACCTCACTGGGAATGAGGCTTTATCCCTGCAAAATGAACCTCCTATGCCTTGGTCATGTGCAAACATGCTTATCTTGTAGGAAATAACTTTTCAAGTGTTGCCTGGGAGAATAGATAATAAAAATACACACAGGATCAGGTGCCTCTGTAGGGCGTGTTTCTTGTGTAATTCCCATGATAGCTGTGGCTGTTTAGTTTTTGTTCTTGTAGGCTTGGAGAAATGCTGAAAGTCTTGTTGATCTCACTTTTTCTGCCTCACCTGTGCCAGTACAATTAAAGTGCTTCCTTTAATTTAAAAAGTCCCCTGCTAATTTGCAGGGTGTTCTTCAGTCTTTATTTTCATTCCCCCTCACCTCCCTGCCATGGTTATGGTAGTTAAGAATAAGCAGTGAGATTTTTAGGGAGTATTTCTGTCTTTCTTCCCCAACTTTTCTCCATCAGCTTCTAGTTCCCTGGACAACAAAATGTCCTGGCTGAAGGTTTCTGTCACAGCTGCTAAGTGGAACAAGGGTTTTCAAACCCCTGGATGCCAAAGCTCCAAGATGGCTGCTGAATGGAAAAATTGGCATAAATATGTGTGTGTGGATCACCCTGACTCTCGTCTTTTGTGCCTACTCTTTCCAGATATTTGGCAAGAGAAGGGAAATGATGAAGCCTTTCAAAAGTGGAGCTAAGAAACGGCACTACAACCCAGTGGACAGCATCTGCAGGAAGATCAAATCCATCCAAATGATGGACCAGGTCTCTAACTCGGCTTTGCAGATACCAAAATTTCAGTCCCAGAGCTTTGACAGCCCACAGAACAATACTAAAAAAAACCTGGAAGAAATCCTGAAAGGGAGAACCTGCAGGAGTTGGGAGGGCGCTTGTTCAGCCTCGGTCAGCCCTGGCAGTGACTGCCTTTTCTCTACAAACTCACCTGGCCCCAGGGCCGGCTCGGACTCCTACGCTGCCAGCACCACCTACTCAATCCTCGAAAGCAGTGAGAGATCCAGCAGCTCGTGGGTGCCTTCCTACCCCATGGAGAGCTCTTCTCCATACTGCTTTGGAGCCAGGCAGGCCAATGCCCAGAGCCAACCCTGCGCTTCAGCAAATGCTGAACCTAAAGACGTGCAGCCCAAGCAGAAGTATCTGACGTCAAGCCCGAATTTATATTTTATCGCATCTGAAAAAAAGCCAGAGCGTGCTGTGGTCCAACCTCCTGCGCCAAAGATGCTTCCTTCTAGTGAAAGAGGTAAAAATACTGAAGAAAAGCACCCCATAATTCAGAATTCTAGACATCTGGACATTCAGCCTATGTAGATGACATTTATTTGCCACTTAAACTGGTAAAATACACTTTAGTAGTGCTCTAATCCTATAAGACTGCAAAAAGAGCTGAGGCAAATCTTAAATTTTCTCTAAAAATATTAGTGTGAGTGTAAAAGGTGAGGAATTAATAAGGAAAAACTTTTTAATATTTGCTACTTCATATTTGGCTTAAGAGAAAGATATTTTTAATGGTTTAGGAGATTTAGACTACTATTTGGCTAGTACTATAGCATTTTTTTTTTAATAGCCAAATTTTATTTGGCTCTTAATTTAGCCTTTGATTTGTCTCTCAGACTGATTTTGAAGATACAGGAGTTTGGGTTTCTAGTACTATAGCATGTTTTTTTGTGTGGTTTTGAGGGGTTTTTTTGTTTGTTTGTTTTAGAGATTGTTTTCTTAATAAGTTAACTCTAATGATTTCTCTACAATATATCTGGTGGGGGAAGGAAGACATACCCAGCCCTTTAAAATACCCTGTTTCCTATGTTTACTCCATAGGAAGTAATAACCAAGTTTTTCCAAAAAAATGTATAAAAGTAGATGGATGGACTATGTCCCAGCTCAGAGGCTCCAGCTACAACCAATTCTTGTTGTTGTTTAGCACTAAAAGCTCTGTTTTTATTGGAGGGGGAAGCTGGTTGGTTGATTTTGTTGTTTCAGTCATCTGGAATGAAAGCTACCATGAGCAAATAAAAATGGGCAATAACAGATTTATTCCTCACAGGATGGAGGCAGACTGTGGAGTACAAAGGTGACAATATGTATGACATGAGCTTGATCTGTGAGGAGAACCTGCTGACTGCCATCTTCTCTGCATGTGACATCCACCACACAGGTTTGCCAGGGTTTTTTCATTGCTCTTTTGTTTTCCTCTCAACAGATTTCCAAGGTTCAGGTTGTGTTTTGGTCCCTGAGAGAGGCCAGGCTCTTAGATGTGTAGGTGCCTGTGTTGTGGCAGATGTAGAACAAATGTGTAAATGCCTGTGCCTCTTTTGCATGGTGCCTGATCCTTCCCCTGCTGGCCTTTGCAGGGCTTTAGCACAGGGGAAAGAGAGGAGCAACACATTCCTAGCAGTTACCCTTATTGCAAATGACTGTTTCTTTCTTTCAGCCTTTATCCTGTCAGAAACTTGGGAAACTTCAGAGCAAGAGACAATTCCTCCCAGTTCCACCTCAGACATGACTAAAAGTGGTAGAATCATGGACTAGTTTGGGTTGGAAGGAACCTTAAAAATCATATAATTCCATCCCCCTGCCATGAGCAAGGACACCTTCCACTATCCCAGGTTTCTCAGAGCCATGTCCAGCCTGGCTCTGAGAGCAGGGATCAGTATCACGTGTCAAATTTTGTTCCTCTTAAACTGAAGTCCACAAAACTGGTAAACTGGATTTTTACACAGAAAAACCAAAAACCCAACAAAAAGAGCTCTAAACTACTTTTTTTTCCCCTGAGATCACACTCTAACTCAGTTCAGAAATCAGTTGCTTGTCTGCAGGTATTGAGGGCAGTTGGCTACAATGTAATTCAGTAGTGTGGCTTTTTACAGTTTTTTATGGTGCCTTGGCAGGCTTTGGCATCTGAGCCCTGTTTCTGCTGCAGGGAAAGTCGCAGTGTCCAAGATAGTTGATTATTTGCGACACACGACCAGCCGGGAATCAGAGGACAGTGGTCTTGAAGAGCTGTGCAACAAGCTTGACCCAGAGCACAAAAACGTCTCCATGGATCTGGAAACTTACCATGCCGTCATGGGAGAGTGGATTGAAGACTGCAAGAGAAAATGGTAGCAGCATTTTAATAAATCTATCTCATAAGTCTCCTGTGGTTCTGGAAAGAAACTGGTGTTGGGACACCATGTCCACAACGTTGGGCTTGGCTAAAGTTTTATAAGTGTTACAAAGCCGGTAAGCAGCCCAGTGTCCTGCTGGTTTTGTGACCCTTGATGCTCCCTTCTTTCAGGGAAGAAGGTGCTACTGAGAAATCATCATCAAGTACGGAAGACCTGGAATTTCAAGTACCTAAAAATATCTCTGAAGGTGCAGAACATTTTACTCTGTTTCTGTTCAGGAAAGCTCCACTTTCTTGCTCCATAACCAAAACCCTCACCTCTTTCAGCCAAAAAGACACATGTCCAGATGAATGTTACATCAGGAAGCCTGGAGGCCTTTGGGGGTGATGTATCTAAAGGAGACATGTGAGTCCATTTAAGCAATTCTTTCTATGAATGTAGTATTCCTAGCTTTGAACCGCTTGACAGAAATTCCACGATCCTTTATGTCAAAACACTATCCTTGGAGATTTTAATGCTCACCTCAGTCTGCAGGAGCTCTTGATGCTGTCAAGAGCTTCTTCCTCACAGCTTCTGCTCATACTTAAAATACAACCAGTATTTTTTTCCTACTGATATCCTGGTGCTTCTGTGTCCACTTGCCTTTTTAATCTGTGGTCAGATGTTTGTCATGTCTTTCCCTGTTTAAACCAGTTCCTTTCCTCCACCAAATGGTTAGTCTAGCAATAAGTAGACATTACAATCTGAAAATTGTGTTTTGTTTGGGGTTGTTTTTCTTATGATAGTGAGTTTGCTGAGGGTTTTTTTTTTTTGGTTGTAGTAGTAGTAGCAATGTCTGTGATTTGGACTGTTAATGACAAAGCACTTAACAAAGAGCAGAAGTTTAATTTGCAGTTTGTGCCTAGTCAGAAATCCAACATCTGCTCTCTAAAGCTTCCCTACAATTTCTCAGGATCTCAAAAGAGTGATCCTCATTGAAGTTTTGGTTGAAAGCATAAAGTGGGGGAGGGCTTGGGGGGAAAAGAAAGGACCCAGAAATTGCAGAGTGACTATAGAAGCATCGTTAGTGGCCCAAGAGCTGATTAGCAAAATTTTAAAGCACTCTCATGCAGACATCCAGCTGTGGCACTTTCTGACAGAAAATTCCAGTTGTAGGGAGCAGAAAAAGTGCTTAAAAACAGAAGTTCTCTGTTATCTCAAGTCCTCTGTGGGCTCTCATCTCACTGCTAATCAGTGCAGTAGGAGGTTTTAAAAGTCTGAAGTATATGGAATCACCTTTCTCACTCTTTCCTGGCTTTGTTTCTGGGACAGGGAGACCTCGGACTTGATAACCTGCCTTGCAGACCTGCAGTACAACAACCAGAAGCTTCAGGAAGAGAACAACAAGCTGAAGCTCACCCTGGAAGCTTTGGATGAGACCAACAGCACGCTCCTGGCAGATAATGAGCATCTATGCCAGCAATTAAAAAGGTGGGGG
Organism: Irena cyanogastra; assembly: GCA_013397155.1. Classification (NCBI taxonomy): domain Eukaryota; kingdom Metazoa; phylum Chordata; class Aves; order Passeriformes; family Irenidae; genus Irena; species Irena cyanogastra. The sequence goes on along the minus strand of VWZV01009287.1, from coordinate 34,314 downwards.
ACCCTGATGGCACCAGGCCTGCCATGGGCAGAGCTGTGATCTTCCAGCCTTGCTTTCCTGCTTTTCTCCTCACCATTGCTTTATCACAGTGGCTTTCTTGACTTTATGCAATACCTGTAAGGTTTAGCCCTCTTGCCTGGTTGTTCTGCTCTGTCCCTCCTGGTTCTTATAAAATCATTCATCTCAGAGCCAGGTTCCTGCATCATGTGGTGGTGTGGGTGCACACAGGGAGAACCTCAGGCTAAAACAAACAAAATAACAACAATAATATTTTAAAAAGGCATGATATTACCAAGATAAGAGCCAAGCACTGGAAGGCTTCCAATCCTAGACCATGTTCTTGTTGCCAAGCAGAGGGGGAATGAGTGTCTAAAAGCTATTTTGCTACTCATTTGATGGACTGAGGTGAGTTGTGTCACTTGTACAGCCTTTCTGTAGCCTGAGGACATATCAGTGCCATGAGTACAAGCCCATTTTTCATTGTGTTCATCTGGCCTAATTAATTCCACTGCGATATGATTTGGTCAGCTGCCAAGCTGTTCCCAAGGTTTTCAGGGGGGAAGAAGGCATGCAGGGCAGCTGGAATAGGATGTGTGCCCTTATGTGGGAGCACCTGGGATGGTCTGCAGGATCAAGCCAGCTTGGAAAAGAGCCTTGCCTGGTGCTTTAATACATGGTTTGGGGTTTATCAGATTAGGGTGAGAAAATGGTGCAGAGTTTGTTCTTGAATACTGAATTGAAATGGTTTCTCCAACTATAAACCATGAAGTGTTGTAAGGATGAGTTTGTGCTCAGGTAACCTGATGTATTTAACATGCTAAATTTTTAACATATTTAACATAGCTTTGTTTGCTTCCACCTGTCTTGGATGGGGTTTCATCCCTCACTGTAAGAGTGGAAGGGGATGATAGATAGGAAGTAGAGCCATAAGCTTTTGCTTCCTGGGCAGAAATGATGGGCTTAAACTTGATTGTTGCTCTTCTGTGAAGTGTCTGTGCCAAAAAATAAGTCCCTGGTGGTTTCTAAAAATACTCTATTTCCAGCCTATCTAAACAACCAACATTAACTGGCTGAAGTTTCTCTGGCTTTGCTTCCACTTGTGTAGCATCCAGCAGTCTGTGCTGAAAGCCAAATCCCTGGAAGAAGAGCTGGAGGAAACAAGAAACAACCTGAACCTGTCAGAAGAAAAGAGAGAGCAGGTTCTTTGGCAGAGCAAACAGCTAGTAGGTGCTCTTCCTTCTTGTTTTCCTTGTGCAGCACCTCACATCTTGCTGTGACAGTGCTGTGCCTGCTCAGGCTGTTAAAAATCACAAGTAAAACCTTCTCTGTACTTTCAGTGGAGGCTCATGAGCTGCACCAGCCTCAGCTCTCCCCTTTTTGTGTTCCCTGAAACAAAGGGGTTCAACACCACAGCTGTGGATATGTTTGTGGTCTGTTGTAAAAACCAACACTTCTGTCTTTCTCTTTTTCTATTATTTTTTCTTTTTTTGTTGTTTTTTTTGTTTGGGTTTTTTTTTTTTCCCCATAAACTGTACCAGGAAAAAGAAAATCAGTCTCTCAACATCAAAGTTACTTCTCTCCAGGAAGAGGTAAAATAAATCATGATTTGATGTGTTCTTGCCTAGCTAAAATTTGCCATTAAGAAATGAAATGTTTGTCAGTCTTTGAAGCCTTTCATGCTAATTAGGTTATCAAAATATCTAACATTTCAAAAGGCTGATTTGTCATAAAACTTTATATCTTGAGGTTGCATTGTGCTTCATATTTTCCACTTGCTGGTTAAATAAGGATATGAGGTTAGGGAAGCATAGGGACAGAGACAAACTACTTCTCCCCCCACCACCATCTTTTTTTCCAAGATTTATAGGCAAATTTCATGTATTTCTGGTTCCCGCAGCTATAAATACACAAACTCTGGATGTTGAAACAATCTCCATCCAACACCTCATCATTTCATATTTGCTTCTGTTTTCCTCCCTTAAAATCCAAAGGAGGAATCTTCTAGAGAGATGTACCACCAAAAATATATAACAAAAATAATTTAAAAAATGAAGTGGGTGGGGTCTCCACTCCCAGATGGATCCATTGACACTGGCCAAGGACCTACAGGAGTTTTTTTGGGAATGCAGCTCCATTAGCAGAGTATCCCTAGGCTTGTTTTTTATTCAGAGAAGAGCTGTTCATTCTTTTGCCTTTTTTTATAAACCAGTTTTTATCAGGTGATAAAATGTTTTAATGCTTGCTTACAGACTGTATTTCAGACTATTCAGGGGGAAGTGGAGAAACAGGTTAAATCAAACATAATAAAGAAAAGAAGCTCCTTAAGATCAGTCTTTCTGCAAAGCTCTTTAGTTCAAATAGCTATTAAATCACATCTTTCTGAAAACAATTCTCATGCTGCAGGGCTGACTTTTCTTTAGCTTTCCAGGTCTGGCAGTGGTTATAAATCACATTTTGAGGGGTTTTCTCTTTTACTGGTGCTCTGGGTGGGAAAAGAAGCAGAAGCAGTTTTGGTGGGGCAAACACACACATGCAATGTATGTGCAAAAATGCTGGTAGTGCTCGAGAGTAGGCAGCAGCTTGGGGGTGAAGATGTCATTTTTGCCTGGTTTCTTCAAGGAGAATATGTCAATCCATTCAGCTGTGCCTAAGTGCTGTGTCTTGTTTAGATTATTAGGAATAGCATGGACACCAATGGGCTGCAAAAGAAGATTTTGGAGCTGTCTAAAAGCACAGCACAGCTGCAAGTAAGCATTTCAAAGCTGAGAGGAATAAAAAGTCACCCTGGGTTTTACTTGGGTCTAGTGAAGGGGGAATTCCTGCTGCTAGAAGGCAAAGAGTCCTGAACCTCTCTATGCTGAAGGACTGCAGTGAAATAGTTTGGAGAGTGTGACAGCTTTCACCAATGAAGTTGCTGTTTGGAGGCTGAAAACTAGGCTGATGGAAACAATCCAGAGTTTCATTCTTTCCTCCAAGTTAAACTTTTCTTGGATACCTTTCCCTCACTATTCCAGAAAATATATTAAGGTCATGCTTTGCGAGATGTTGCTGAAAATATTGACCTGGACAGATGAGAGGAAACAAAGGTGATTAAAATTTAAGAATGCTTTCACTCTTTACTGGGTGCAAGATCTGCACTTTGAAACAAACACCACACAAGGTATTCAAAGAAGAATTTGAGTTTTCTAAGCAAGGAACATTGATACTCTTTTTCCCTTCCTAGTAGGATATAGGAACAGACTTTATTATAGTCTGTAATGATGGCTGGGTTTACTTTTGATCTTTTCATTCTTCAGATCCAAGCCCATATCTATGAGAGCACTGTGGTGAATAAAGAGGCAAGCCTAATCCAGGTTAGTTGCTTTTACTTCATCACTGACTGAAAACCACAAAATCACAGAATAATTTGGGTTGGAAGGGACCTTAATGATACCTTGTTCCACCCCCCTGCCATGGGCAGGGACAGCTTCCACTGGCCCAGCTTCCTGGCCTGTACTGATGGAGTGATTTGTAGAAAGGCAAAGCAGTAGTATTCACTGTGGCACTTTGATTTCTACTCTTCTCACACTGCAGAACCTGATCCTATAAATGGCTTCAAAGTAGGCGAGCTCTACTTCAGGACCTGGTTATGAGTCAGCGTAATTAAAGGTTGCAGGATTTTGCTTGCTTTTTTTGGCTTTTTTAAATCACAACCTATTAAAACAAACTTGCAAACTTCAGACAAAATGTCCAGAAAATTCTAAAAGCTACTTTGTTCAGCAGGGACCTACAGAAGGTGTTTCCCTTCATGTCTTCTACTGAAATTTTGTGTCAAATTAGAAATGGTGACATGGAGCCCAAAGGAAAAGGAAATTTGTCCTTTATTGCTGAGATGTAATTATGTAGGCTTTACTGAGGAGTGAACATTTCTGATGCTTTTAAACATGCATTTTATACTAGAAAACAAAGATGGAAGACCACATAAATGTGTTGGCGTTCTCTAGATTCATGAATTATGCAAAGAGCCTTCTATGCCAGTGGAGTTTCTACTTAGCAGAACATGCTATAAATCTCCTGATAAAATATTTTGCTATTGTGCTCCCTGCAAAGTGACTGCAGTTGAATTCAAACAGTAAAGAAGAGAACTGAACTTCAGTGTGATCCAGCTGATAACTTTGTACTGAGTGTTTTAATAGTTTTGGTTTGGTTGCTTGCTTTTCTAGAAGCAGGTTAAGGAACAAATTTATTGAACTTTTTTTTTAAAAAGTAGCTTTCACTTTCTCCTATTTGAATGATACAAAGCTTTTGTGAGCTCTGTAGTATCATTTTATTTCAACAAGATATTCTTAGTATATTGACTAAATGGGAATTTTGAAAGTAGACTGCTAGGTTACATGTGGATAAATGTCAGTGGTTGGAATAATTTTGAAGAAACTGGTGTGGAAAATGAACTTTACTTATTGGCATTAGGATAATCTGGTTCTATAACCTCACTTTTCCTGCCTAGTTTTTTGTGCACTCCATATCTTCCAAAAACCTCAATGGTTTTTAAAGAGAGAGTAGGAAGAATTAATAAAAGTGTGAGAAGACAAGAGCTCCTACTCTAATTTCCTAGTTTCTCTTATAAATTCTCTGCTGTCTGTGCAGTGTCTTTTTATTGGAATGTCATAACCTGACTGGAGCTCATTGGTAGTCGCTGAGAAAGGTGGTTCTTCCACCATGAAGGCTGCTCTTTTTCAGCTTTTCTGTTAGGTCATGTTTAATCTACAGAATGCTATGCTCTAATAATGAAAAATGGGGAAAAAAGAACATTGCAACTTGTTTGAAGGGTCAGTTGGGATTAAAACTCATGCTGGCATATAATATAGGTCATATTTTAAGTTAAAACTGGAGTGCTTCTGTCTAGTTTAATCTGTTGGGCTGGAAACCAGATGAGTAATAAATTAAAGTATAACACCTGGAAAAGAGGGTTTGTCTCCTTAATTTCAGAATTTAGGTAGGAAAGGTCACCTGAGTGCTTTCTATTAGTTAACATGCAAGGTAACTCACTGTATTTTTAAATTCACAACTATTTTTATGTCATAATTAGATTACTGCTCAAGCTACATCATACATCTTACTGCTGTGATGGAGGATCGAATTTAATTTTACTTGTTGTTGCTCTTTTCTCAACAATCTCTACAGAAGGAGCAGGACATCAAGGAACTCAAGTTAACCATTGTGGAGTGTTCCTCCATAATAGAGGTATGGGTTGGGTTTGGTTTGGCCTGTGCTGAGTCTGCATGGCAAAGTCAGCCTCTAACCAAAGCCCACGGGTGTTTCAGACACTGCGGGCTGAAAAAAACAAACTGCTGGAGAACATCCAACACATGCAGCAAGAGCTGATCTCGTGAGTATTGGGGCCAAATCCCTGCAAAGGCAGCTCATCAGAAATCCAAAATAGACAGAAACATGATTTTTTTTTCCCCTGCTTCTTTTAGAAATGGGTTGAGTTTCCCATTGTTGTATAAATCTAACAGCAACTTTCCTGAAGAGATGAAGACACTGCACTGTGAACTGGAGCTTGCAGAGTCTTCTGAGGTATGTATTAAACCTTAAATTAATCCCTTCTCAGATGTCTTGCATCAGCAGAGGCAGAACAAAGCTCATTCCCTGTATATGATTAGATAACTCTGGGATTTGAAGCCATTAATCCTAGCATAGAATGCTAGAATGAGAAGGTTGCAATATTGTTCCAAGCACCTTGGAGAAAGTCCAAAGAGCAAACAAAACACTTGTAGATATAAAATATTAGCTCATAGTATCCTAGAACGGCCTGGGTTGGAAGGAACCTTAAACAAAATCCAATACCAACCCTCTACTCTACAAAGTAAATCTGGAGGAACTTGGGTCATGCATTTAGCTGGCAGAAGAACAGACTGATGGGAGAAGATATCAGTTTTCCAATATCTAAAGGCTTTTATGCTGCAGAAAGTAACTGACAGTCTGCTTCTTGTGCTGCCTACACCAGGCATGAACAATGATTTTTTCAGTTGTGAAAGAGGAGACTTATTTTTCTTTGAAGTTGACTGTAGTGAGAAGGAAATTAAGCATTAGAGTGAGCATCTTGATAAAGTTGTTGGGTACTAATCTAATGTACTGTTAAGAAATTCTAAGAAGCATCTCTGATGGCAAACCAAATATATTTAAATGAATAAAATAAGTTATTTATGTAAATTGAAGATAATTTGACTACAATCCTTTAATCAGAATTATTTACTTATAACTACTTGTATAGTGTGCTAGCTATTAAACCAATAACTTCCAAGCTAATAATTGTTAAATAGTTTGTTATTACTCACCCATGTTGATGACCATGGGCAAATCTTTTGTTCAGCTTTGAGGAGTAACTTAGAGGGGCCTCCCCACTTGAGGGTGGGATCTCCACACACACCCTGCTAGAAGGGGTGTGTCAGAAGCCCTGACTTTAAAAAGTGGGACTAGGTTTTTATGGTATTAGGTGATTGACTGTCAGATATTTCTAGGCCAGCTGTGCTGGCTCAGTTTGGGTCCTTTTTCAGGAGCTTCTCCTGCCACTTCCTACTGGCGCCAGTTTCTGTCAGGAAACATTGTTCTTCACGCCATCAGAATTTTTAATTTTGGGATCAAGCAATCAGGCTGGTCTTTGCGTTCTCCAACACCACCAGCAGCGTGATTTCCCCCCGCCTTATAAACCCACCACTGATAGTTTTTGCAGGTAGGGTATTGTTGAAGCTGTTTTACACCAGTTTAGGCAGAGCATCCTTCTGCAGTTATGGCTTTGGTTCTGCTTTTAAGCTGAGCTATTCTGTTCTCATTTCCTTAGGCAATCCATGGAGTCTCATCCTTCTCTAAGTGCTGTTTTCCCTTCAGGTGCAAGCTGTGCAGCACAGCTGACAGCAGAGAGATGCTGCTGAGTGATTTCTGCTTGTTTCTGTACAAGGTGCATTTGCAAAGAGTTAGCTTATATAGTAATGATAACAGAAATGTACAAATAGACTAAAATTTTATGCCCAGAAAGGAGGGGTAGGCTTGGCTGGGCAGCTTTGAGGAGTTAGAGTATGATCCCATATTGCTGCTCCCCAGAGTCCCAGTGAGTCACTGTGCTTGCCCTTCAAACGCTGCAGAGAAACACGATCCCACCGAGTCACCGGTAAGGAAGGGCTCTGCTTATTCATCACTTGTAAAGACTCCTCTGAATAAAGATGACTAATTACTGATTTCCTCTTGCCTACCCTGACATGAATATTTACACTGGATCACTCAGCAGCTTGGCTGGCTTGCCTTTTTTTTTTTAATTAATCCTCATTGATGTGATGGTTTTGAAAAAGCTTTTCCAAGTCTCCAGTTTCAGTAGCTCTGACCTTCCAGTAAATGCAGAGCCAGGGGTATTTCAGGAAAGTTTAAATGTCACTGATGCTGGTTTGTAATAAGGGGATGTCAAAACAAACTAACTGGCTCTTCCATCTCTTCAAAGATTATCAGGACTGAGTGGATGTCCCTGGATGAAACACTGGACCGTGAAGTGCTGCTTTTGCTTCAGGGGCCTGAATATGCAGGAGAGAAATTCAAGACTATCATGAAAAACCTGGTCAGTGGCAAAGCTTACATGGATAAGGGTGTTGTCTTTGATCAGCAATTTAAACAGGAATTCTCCAGGCATTGATAATCAGATTGTTTGCTCCTTTTGGAAAAATAACAATAGTTTGAGATTGGAGGGGGTCATAGTTTAACACTTGGCACCTACTCTAACACTAATTCATATCCTGGGTAATTCTGGGCAGAGTTGTTGTAAATGAGCACTAAAATGATGGAGTTTGAGCAGGTTGTTTTGGGGTTTATTTTCTTTTTCAGCAAGAGGAAGCCTCTGAAGCAGAGAAGCTTGTCATGACTTCATTAGAATGGGTAAAAGATCCTGATGAGGACATGCAACAGGCCTGGGAAAGAAAACTTGTGGTGAGTAACTGTTTCTCTGAAGCATTTAGTGAAATGGTGGGCTGTGCAAAAACTTCAGGGGGGTATCTTGCTGCTGCATGCTGTGTGCATTTATTACTGGAGATCAGAGCCCATCTGTGGGTCCAAAGATGGATGTATGAAGACAAATACCTTCTTTTACTGGGGTTTTTTGAGGAGGAAAAGGATGATAAACCAGGTCAAATAGCAGAGGAGGCTTTATAACCAAATTTCCAAATAAAAATTTCCATAGGGTTTATTTTGTTGTGAAAGGCAAAGAGTTCTGCTTTTACTGGGTATATTCCACAGGAAAAATTTCAACAAAACCTTGTTTTACAACTTAATCTTGCATAATGTGTTTCGCCTGCTCCTCATACCTCTAGTGAGGCTTGCATGCACAGACTTGTGCTCAAGGTACTGGTGAAAATATCTTCCCCATGTAGTAGCAAGTGCCTGTGGACACAACTAAACACTTTTTTGTTCCCTCCTCTCTCCTGTAACAGCCCAGTTTCTGAAATTTCCATCTTACTGGATGTGGCTTTTTCTCTAACCTGCTCCTTTCTGCTGATCTGTTGTTAGGAATGTTCCAACAACTCCAAGCTGTACATTAATGCTGTTTTCCAGCTCCCTAATGGATGTCAAACCCCATTGTTCCTTTCCCTTGGGTGACAGTAGGTGCCACCAGGGGATGTGCTGCTTGAGGCTGTTGGTTCTTTGGGGAGAAAACAGCCTTTCTTTTTTCCTCTGATGCTGCAGAATGGTGTAGCTGGGCCTCTAAATGTTTCCTGGGCAGGGCTGGAGCAATCTTTGGGAACCATTCAGTCCTGGAGCCAGATTTTTATAATTTTTCATCAGGTAAATCCTGAAACCTTCTCCTTAGAGAAGATGCAGTCATCTCATTCTCTTCACCCAGGGAAGACGCTAGGGGCAAACTGCTGGCTCGTGAATTGTTATAGCTTTTTTGGTCTTGACTGAAAGCCTTCTTCTTCAATGCTGTAAGAGCTGAAAAACACTTGCGAAGTTACATTCACATTGGGATCATATTCCTGTTAAACATGTGAAGCTTAAAAACTTTTGATGTGGGGGTTGGAGTTGATTGTGGCAAATGAATCCTATTCTGGCTCCTAAAGAGTGAGGCATTTGGAAAGTGAGCTAACAGAGGATCAAGAATGAACAAAATCCTTTAAAAATAAAAGGTCCCATCCTTTAGGGTCCCATGGGGGATGGGAAGTGACTTCATGTCAAAAATTATCTTCACCTAGATAGAGCAAGCCAGATACATGTGAAGTTTCGTGCATGTAGCTGAATACCAGCAGATCAAAAAAAGAGAGAGATTCAAAGTAGCTTCTTCCAGCCTCAGAGAAAGCACACGGTTCAAGATTTAATGAGTTTTTAAACAAAAGTTGTCACTAGAATCCTTGCCCATTATTTCCTGTGAAATTTATTATGGATGTGTTTTGCTGGGGTTCAGAATTTTCAAAAACGTTTTAAAGGGTGTTAGACAAAGCCAGCTTCAAGTGTGCTTATGTTTTTGTGCATGTATGCATGTATTTAAGTATATATAGTGACAGCAAAATCTTTTTCACCCTTCTACTGGGAGATAAGACTGGTACAAGTTCCCTGATAAGCCTATACCACTCAAGTGTCAAAATCATGGTGTTTCTACAAGCGAGTGCTGCCTGCCTTGGCTGAGGGAACAGATCCTCAGGATGTGGGCAGTTGCACATGGTCACATCCCATGTCATCCTAGGAACCCTATCAGCAAAACCAGGGTTTTTTTTAAGCATGATACTTGATGTGCTATTTTTTTTTATTTGAAGCTCATGAGCCTCAAACTCCAACTTGCAAGCAGATAATGTGGACTGTATTTAAGATTGATGTTTTCCTCTTAGAATTGCTGCAAAATCCCAGGAATATAAACTTCATTCTCTCCTGACTTCTGTTTGACTCTCATTAAGCATTCTTTAAAAGCTGAGGACACTCTTGCATGTGTTCAGTTGAGAAGGTCAGAGAGAGAGTGCTGGAGTCTTCCTCTCAGTGCTTTATACTGCACATCACTGTTCAGAGAAATAGAGAGTTCAGTGTTACCTAACATGTAATTTTTACCCTTTTTCTTCCTACAAACCAGAGGTAAATCTGAAAGCCTTTGTGGTGGGGCCCATCCCTGGGACAGATCATCTGCTAGGCATGTATGACAAACAGGTTTTATTGGTTTTTGGTTGTTTCATTAATTTTGCTGCAATACAAACTCAATTTGGTACCAGTGGACTCAATTGTACTTTGAAAGGGCCACAGAAGCCTAAATTGTCAATTTTAGGGCTTCCTGCAAGATGATCTTTATTAAAACTTCCTCTTACAAGCTATGGTTTTTGTTGCTGTATCTGGGCACCTTGCTGGTGGAGTTTTATCTGTCCTCTGATACCGTGGGATGTAGGTGATGATATTAATTAGTGGAGCAGGGAACTCAATTCTCACCATGTAAATTAAGACTCTGGCTCTGCTCCTCCTCTAACCACATGGCAACTTCAAAATTCCACAGGCTCTCAAGCAACAACTAGGAGAAAAAAGGCATCTCTGGACCCAGAAACTCCAGCTTTTGGAAAAATGCAATGAGTCCTTAGACAAGGATTTTACTCGAGTGGCAGGCAGCCTGAGAAGAACCAAGACAGAGCAAGTTCACCTAAGGAAAGAGCTCTCTGCTAGGTACCCTTCAAAGCATGTGTGTCTTTATTTTGGGGAGAGGTTGGGTTTTGGTTTGGTGGGGTCTTTTTTTTTTTTTTTTTGGGTTTTCTTCTGGTTGTTTAGCTGATTAGTGCTTTATTTTGGGGTGGGCTTTTTTGTGGAACAAAGTCTATTGAATTCTCAAGATTTTTTTTCACAGAGGAAACGATCATCTGTTTTGGAGAATGTCTCTAGTTTTAGCACAAGGTCTACACTGTGTGGGAGTTAGGGTTTGGGTCTGAACTCATGTACAGTTTGAAAGTGTCTTTGAAAGCATGAGGGATATCACAGACTGAGACATTAAAGCATGAGGGCACTGCCTATTGAGCAGGTACAGCCGTTAAAAAAAAAACCTGCTGGGTTTGTGTGAAGCAGGAGAGCTGTTAAATATGTCTGTAGGTATTTTTGCTGTGGAATACAGTTGCTAGGCTCAGGGAAGATGATGTCTCAATTTCCCGAGGGTGTAGCTTCAACAAGCTGTCGTTAAATATGAGAATGTAACTTTTCTGGCATGTGGTTCTTTCTATGAGTTGTGGTCTTAGAAACAGGATTATAAAATGGCCTGGGCTGGAGAGGACCTTAAAGATCATCCAGTTCCAAGCCCCTGCCATGGGCAGGGACACCTTCCACTATCCCAGGTTGCTTCAAACCCCATCCCTGGGTTTGGGATGTTCCTAGGGCTTGCAGCCCTGAGAGCTGATGCAGAACAGTTGTACCATATTTTCGGTACTTCTACTAAACTACCTCCTACATGCTCTTGTTCCACCTGGAAAAGAGCTGATAAAAATGCTGATGGCTTGGTTTCTTAAAGCTGTCTCTGTATCAAAATTGTTCATGATGAAAGCAATAACCAAAAAAAAAACCTGAGGTGAGTTAGAGAGGAAATGGGCAAGGCTTCTGCAGTGGAAAAGAAGAGTTTAATTGAAAACCATCCTCTTTAGCACCAGTTCTGATGGCATCTGCTTGCTGTCAAATGAAATTCCCTGTCAAACATGACAAAACAAATCCAATGAAGCAGTAATAGATCCAGGGTATTTTTTCTAGAATGACTGCCTTTATATCCAACCACTATTTCTCCCAAACCCTGAGAGAATACATTCTGTTGTCCAAACTTGCCCCACTGGGCTCTTGCTCCTTGACAGTTCTCTGGTGATTCCCCTATGGTACCCAGGAACGTTACAGAAAGCCTTCATCCCCTTCCTTCTGTAAAAAAGAAACAAAAAACAAACAATCCCATGTCTGATTCCCTGCTGCTGGATCCTAGGGAGCTGCAGTGTGTAACAGCTGACTTTTGGTGCATGTCCCAGCAGCCAGAGTGTGTCACCTCCCAGGCCAGCCTGCTCTGAAATGTCACTATTGGGCTGTGGTTTGTGCTCTCTCTCTCACTCCGCAGGCACCACGAGATAGAAACTGCCAAACAGCTACAAGAAGAAACTGCTGGCCAGGCAGAAGCCCTGCGTTTAGAGCTGCAAAAAGCCACCCAGCAGCTGGAGGATGCCAGCAAGCACGTAAGGGGCAGCCCAGTTCCCTGTGTGTGGGGATCCAGGAAATGCAAAGGGCCCTCGGGGAAGGGAATCGCGTGTTCAGAATGGTGTGCCTCCCTGCAAAAGTGGAACCAGCAGAGGAAGTAAAATTTGAGGGGGTGGTGACAACAGTTGCTGATGAAAGAGGCAGCATTGCATATTTGTGGTGGCTTTAAAAAAAAAGGGGGGGGGGGGGGGAGAAAAAGTGCCCAAAAATAGCTTCCATACACAGTCCACCCCAACGTAAAAATGCAGAAGTTCAGAGGGAGGTTTATCACTTCCTGAGAAAGAACAGATGCAGTTTGGTTTCATTTACATGAACTGTAGAGGCTCCTTGTGCTAGCCAGGCTGCCTTTTTTTTTTTTTTTTTAATTCCTTTCTTTTTTCCCTAAATATTGTTTTGTGCTTAGGCGGAGGATCAAGTTGAAGCATTTCACTCTGCTTGTGAAGAAGCAGCATCCTTGAAAAGCAAGTTGGAGGAAGCCATTTCTGAGCTGCAGAAGCTCAGGGATGTGAATGCAGCTTTAGCAAGCACTTGCCAATTGCTTCAGGAGAAGGTAGAAGACCACAAAAGTGAGTAACTTTTGGCAATGTGCCAGCATTCACTTTTTGCATGGCCAAGTACTTTAGTATTTAGTTACCTCAAGGGAAAACAGGACAGATCTGCAGGTCATCCAGTAAAATGCTCTGTGGAGTCTTGCTTGTTGTTTTGGGATTTTTTTTACCCCCTTTTTTTCTACTCTTCCTTCTTGAAGAGATCTGCCACCATCTGAACTGAGAAGCAGGTGGGACCCTAAGGAGTGGGTGTTGGGATCCACCAAAGCTTCAGAAGCTCCCAACAAACCCCCCGAGTCCTAGGAGGGGGGATTAGTAATTCCACAGATGGCACAGGTACTCCTTTCCCAAAAGCGCTGTTCCCCACCTTATCCCTTAACGAAAAGCCTTCCCCCTTTTTTAAGCTTCCTTAACCAAATAGACTTGATTTTTGTACATTCTGTGTTCTGTTTGCTGGTTGTGTTTGCTCTGCGTTTTTTAATATCTGTGTGGTGTTAGGCTGCTCTCTTCAGTGGAAAGCAATCCTGTCACTGCCTGGCACATGTGCAACTTCTGGCCACAGAGCTATGGAAACTTCATATTGCCTCTTTCTTACTCACTTCCTGGTATCAGCACCTCAATAACCTGGGCAATTAAATAATGCAGAGGTCTGAACCCAGAACACGTGGCTTTTTCTTTCCTAACCCTGGAGTCTGATCACTTTCTTACAGAAAAGGGATTTGACTGATTTTAAGCCCTCTGAATGTTTTGGCCTCAGGCATGCACTTACACACATATTTGTTGAGCATATACAGTATTGCAAACAACTCTGTGTGAAACCACAGTTTGTCTTGCCAGGAAAGTTCCCTGGGACCCTTTGCTTTATCTCTAAGGCACAACTTTGCACTGATATGGCAGAAACAGCCCCAAACTGTGCTTGCCCTCCTCTGACCAGTGTTGTGGTGTTGTTCGTGTGTGTGCTCCTGATGCTTTCATGCTTCCCTCAAACTGTGTAGCTGCTTTATTTTGCTCTTAGCAAGAGGCATGACAGTGGAAATAGTTTGTCATTTTCCAGCTCTGAATAGACAAAGCTCTTCTGCAAAGTGAGCTTGAGTAGATCAAGAGAGAGAACCCCAGATATGTGAGACTGGTGCTACTCTGACTAAAAAAACCCCCAAACCCCCCTCAAAATAAAAAATTAAAAAATCAACCCCCAAAGAAACACCACCACCCTGAAAATAGCTAAGACCTTGGTTTTAAATTACTTCAGTTACTTTACAGAAATCTTTCTGTAGGTAAATAAACTGGCAGATGTGTGGAGAATTTGTGAAGCATTATGAAGAACAGGGCTGACAAACAAGGCTGGCACTGAAGGAAAGAATAAAAATGCTTTATATTGGTTCCTATTGAAAGCCAGACAGGTCTGGTTCCTCTTCTGACTGAAGGCCTGGGCTGTGGTCTCCTCCCCACCTACCCATTCCAACTCCCTGCTTCCTCCCACCTGCTTGGTAAGAGGGGAACGTGCTTCTAAATACAAAGCCCATGGACTTCACAACTTCTGTACAGGATGTCAAGTGGAAAGGCCAAATATTTCTCTTCCCCTAAGCCATAAGTGAAGAATCTGCTCCCACAGGGAGCTATAGCATCCTAACAGTGATGTGGGGAAGCATTGCCCTTGATTTGCAGGTGAAGATGCCCAGTGTTTTCTCTTTCCTATGAAAGAGCTGTTGCGGGCTTAACCAGACTAATGCAAACTACAACAAATTCGGATAAGGAGTAGTTAGAGATGCTATAACATCAGACTGCTTGTTATCAAGTTGTAAGGAGCCCTGTTAGACTTGCAAATGTCTCTTCATAGCAACTGCTAATATCCTGAGATGGGAACTGCTGCAGAGGCGACTCTGTGAATTTTTGTGCCAGGTATAGTGCCCTTTGCTGGCAGCCGGAAAGGTGGGCTTGCACAGGAAGGGCTCTGGTGGAAGGACAACACAGCTGAGACCAGCTGCAAACAATTTGGCAGCACCTGGTATCTTCTTTTCTAACATGTACACAGGCTGTATGCACAAATCTGCACGTTGTTTTCCTTATTCAGCCTTCCAGGAAAAATGTGTCAGGACTTACAGGTGTGGTGTTGGTCTTCACTGTGAGCAATTCTTGGTGATTGTATCAAAAGGGGCTGAGGGAAATCTTCCCTGATGCTCTGGTGTGATTTTTGTCCCACAACCAGCCCTCACTTCTGCAGACAGGCTTGAAAACAAATGTTTAAAATCTCATAATTTTTTCAGTATCCAGACACTGGTATAGGCAGTGAAACGGTTATTAAATTTGTGGCTCTCTGTGGAGAAATATGTTGGAAATTACATAACTCTGGAGTGCTTTGCTTTGAATAAAATTACTTACTTCAACTTTGGGAGGGGGTGGAGGGGGAAACATTGTGGAGAGACTTTTTTTCCCAGCTGGCTCTAGTAAGGAATGCTGTAGCTCAGGATCTGAGCACTCTGGTTTCAACACAGACCAACAAGGTATTTAACAGCAAACAGAAGGTCCTGAGAGGTCCCCTAGGCTGTGACAGGGGCATCAGAGGAACAGAGTTAAAACTAGGCCACCTGCACATGACTAAAACTTACATTTGTACATGAGGTTCTGCAGAATTAAAGGCTGGAAGTAGCAAGGGGAAACAGCTGCAGAGTTTTGGCGTTGCAGTTTTGCAACTGATAGCTGCAAGTAGTTCGGTTTGAAAGATAAAGCTGCATTTTGCTCAGAATCTGTGGCAGTGCACCTTTTTTTTTTCTTTGTATTTTTTTTCCTTACCTTTCTGCCTTAAACTTTCTCTCTTGCACCAGTGCTGTGCAGAGTTAGAATCTGACTACGCTCTGCTGCCCACACCAGCTGAACACGTAAAAGGGAAGGTAAGTGTGCTTGCTGTGATCATTGCTGAGCCTGTTAAAATGAGATGCTGGGTTTATTTGGGTGGGGTTTTTTCATTTCATCACCTCAGGGAAATAAATAACACTCCTTGTGAGAAATTTTGAGTTGAACATTCACTAAAAATAATTTGAGATTGATGTCTGTGTATGTGCATGCAGGGTGTTTACATGTGTACAAAAGCATACTCCAAATGTTTCTGCAAAGCCAGGTTCCTACTGCCTCTGAAGCACAACACAAATGTGGGATAAATTCCTTTTTGAGAAGGATCAGAGTCTGAAGATGGCACTTTTTCCAATTTCTTTTCCATTTTTCATTCTTTAAGCAACATTAGGTGGAGAAACAGCTGTGCACATGTTGCTTCAGAAGTTTTCTCAGATGCCATCTTCAGATGATAGCTCTTGGCTTGACTGAAATAGTGTGTTCTGGATTTTTTTTTCTTCTTACCCCCTCTGTGGGGTTTGAGTGGCTACTTTGGTTCTCCTCTCAGGCTCATCTTGCCTGGTTTTGTAGGATTTATTTCCAGACCCAGCTTGAACCAACACATTTTGTTGCAAGTGTAGAGTTTCATTATCCTGTAGTTGTTATCCCTCTTATCCCTCTTTATCCCTCTTCCTGTAACTGTTCTGCTTATTAAAGATGTGAGCTCTTCTGCTTTTCTAGACAAAAAAGCCACAGAAGAAGTATTTGTGTAACTGTTGGTGTTAGATTATGCAGATGCCTGTGTGTGGGGGGAGTTGGTGGCACTAATATATTCAATGTGGTGGAACAGCATCATTTCTTATTTTTTCAATTAGCTGCTCCATTGCTCCAAACGACCATGGAATGAAGGACCCACCTCATACTCTGACTTTGCCTTGACATTGCCCTCAGATGTTTCACATTGGCACAACTCCCCTCTGCTGGGTAAGACCTGGTAGTGTTGGACATTTGTCTTTCACCTGAAATATAGAAAGAGTCAACAGAACAGCCTCAGTTGTGCTGAGTGTGCTGCTAGAAGGTGGAAAAATCTGTTGTGGGCTTTAACCTATTTCTGCACGTAACCCAGGAATTTGAACCATGATTACAGTGCTTGCAGTGGAAGGCCTGAAGAGATGTCTGTCTGTCAACATGACACACAGTTGCCAAAATCTTCAGGAACTATTGGTATAAATCATACATCTAAGTATTTTCCTGACAGGATACTTGTTGGTCTGGAGCCAGAGGGTGTGAGTTCTGTGCTTCCCATTCCCTCTGACTGGCACACCCTGAGATGTCCTGCTCCTTGGCTGCTGAGCTGAGGGCAGTCCTGGTTTAACAACCCAAACAGTAACAGAGCTACTGAGAATAAAATCACAGAGTGAGAGGATAGTTTGGGGAGGGACTTAAAAGCTCATCTCATTCCATCCCCTTGCCATGGGCAGGGACACCTTCCACTATCCCAGGTTGCTCAGAGCCCCGTCCAGCCTGGCCCTAGATGCTTCCAGAGATGGGGCAGCCACAGCTGCTCTGGGCAACCTGTGCCAGTGTCCACTCAGCCTTCTCTTCTCCAGGCTGAACTGCTCCACCTTTCCCTGTAGGTTGCACTTGTTGCTTTTTCCTGCATTCCCAAGTTGCTTGAACTTCCCTGCAACTCTCAAGCCTTACAAAGATTAAAAGCAGTCACTGACAGCTATGCATTGCAGAGCTGCAGGGTGCTGCATTTGGGATTTCACACACAAGCATTTCTCCCAGCAGTGAGCTGGTACCATGCTGAGGCTCTTCTTACACAGACTATAAATGTTCAAGTGTAATTCCAGGCCTCATTGATGGGAAGGGAAGCAAATCTTTCTTTGCTGCACGTGTTCTTAATCAGGGCATTCTGCTACTCTGAGAGGGTTGTTTCACTTTGCCAAACTCTCCATCTACTGAACAAGTTGAGGCCACACAACCAAACCTTTTCTTACCAAGATAGAAGTTGTCTTATTATAAATCTCTGCTTGGTAGGTCTTCTTGATTATTTTAGAGTTAGCAAAAAAAATTGACTTGTAACTAAATCAAACTTTGCCATGGACCACCTCTCTTCATGCTTGTCCTTCTTAACAGATGCTCTGACCTTGGAGACCTCCTGCCCAAATAGCCCTCCTGGGCACAGCTGGGACCAGCCTTTCAGGCAGAGCTGTGGCAGCTGCACCTTGGAGAGCAATGATGTCAGACATATGTCCAGCTCAGAAGTGACATCAGGAGAATGCAAGTGAGGCAGCATAATAACCTTTTTGGGGTGAAGGGAGGAAGAGTCAACAGGGTGTAGCAGATTCCATGTGCTGGGCTCAGCTGCAGGGCTGTCCCTTAGAGGGAATACTGGACATCTGGTGATCAGCCCATGGTGATCCAGGGCAGCGCTTTGCTTCTATTCACAGCCACCAGAATTTTTTACTGGAACTGCTGGTAACCAACCAAATAGAGTGATGGGGTTTCTATTTCATGCTGGAGACCTGAGACATGATTTAGGCATTCTTGTCTATTTTCCTTGTTTAATTTGCAATTAGCATTCCCATTAGGTGCCAAAATCCTATTGGCTTTGAGGAGTCACTTTTCTTCTTTTGAAGAGCTTAGAGCAGGAATTCAGAGGTCCTTGTCTATCCGTCTCCTTAGATCTTTAAAATAGAGATTGAACTGCTTAAGATTATGAAAGCTGAAGTGAATTGCAGTGAATATTTTAAAAGATGAGGCTGTTCCTGAAGGTGCAGAAGTAGGCAGTCTGCAGCAAGAGACTCAGCAGCTCTCAAAGCTTTTGCCACTGGTTTTCTGTAGAATTGTGCAGTGTGGAGGAGGTTGGGAAAAGGACTGGTGGTGATTCTTGCTGCTTGGGGGAGGAGGGATTGATGTTGGTGATGAATTTGTCTTTCCCTGAGAGACCAGCTGACTGACTGCACAGAGAGTGGTGACTTCAGTTGTTATGTGCTTAAGGAAAATGGGCACTCTATCTCTCTGTTGTTTGGGCAATATGCAAATAAAGCCTGTGTTGCCAGGTGGAAAATATGCTCTGCTGATGACTACACTGATGCAGACCTTCCTGTTTCCATTACAATGATGGACTCTTCACTTGCCAAGGTGAGTGCTGCCTCTGATGCCCGAGATGTGGATTTGAACAGATTCGAGCATTTTGTGCCTTGCTCAGAGCCAGGTGCAGATGGCTCAGCTATAAGTCAGCACTGCTCCACAGTGGATGGAGCTGGCATCAGTCAGCAGGGTGCTGTGGGGGGTGTTCCCTTCTGTTTCGGCATGTTTCTGCAATACATGGGTTATAAAACTACATGTCTTGATATTCATGTGCAATTGGGTCATGCTTTTAGCTGTGGAGTGTTTGAAATGTGGTTTCAAGGCTGGAGACAGTGCTGGTTCTGCAGTAGCAATTGGTTCTGCCAGGGAAAAACTGAGTGGTTTCACTCTTTTTCTCCACCTGCAAGGAGCCACAGGATGCTTCAGTTGGGAGTACTGCCTTTCTTTTCCCTTTCTCCCACGGGTACCATGTAGCAGCTGAAAAATGCCATCTTTGCTGTAGGGGAGTTTTCCTTCAGCTGGTACACTCAGCTATGCCTTCACTGCTGCCCTGAATCCTGCACCTGCAGCTTGAGCTGCAGTTTTCTTGTGGCAGCAGCAGCAAGAGAAACTGCATCTCAGCACACCCAAGCTGTGCCTCAATCCTCACTATTGAAATCTAGACCTCAGCTCCACCACACAGGGCTTCTAATGAGCTTTACAGACTCCTGTATTGGTGGGAATGGTGGAAGAATATTGATCAGTCATTTCTGTGAACCTGGAAATAACCTTTGGGACTAAAGAGCAGCCAGGCTCAGGGTGTTCCTGCCTGGAGTGTGGTACCTCTGAGTATAGCATGGTCTGGTTGTAGTGTGAATCAAAGCAGAAAGTGCAGTGCAGGCAGAAAGTAAGAGTGCTGGGGACTCTCTGTGGTTTCAGCACACTGGGGAAGAGCAGGTGAAGAACTCCCAGCTTGTGCTACTGCTACTTAAGTGCCCTCAAAGAGGATCTCCTCAAGGGTTCCTACTTTATCCAGTCCTCCTGGAAAGTCACAGCTGTGCAAAGGTGTGTGAAACACCTGTATTTGTTGCTCTGGGGCTTTCTGTAATTCCAGCTGGGCTCAAAAATGTCATTTTCCATTCTTGTTATCAGTTTTTACTATAAGCTTTACACATGAACGTTCTGAAGGGGGAAAATTAAAATGTTAAAGCTTGCCCCAGAGAACAGTCAAATGGGCTGTGCCCAGTACCTGTTCTAAACACAGGTATGTAGGAAAATTTGAATATCCTTGTTCAATAGAAGAAGTCTCCCTAGTTTTCTTTAGAGTTTTATTACTCTGCAGTTGCAGGCGTGTTTGAGCAGATCAGCATGTAAGTAACTCAAATTATTTGTGCCAAATCATTGTCATCATAGAAGTTCAGGGGCTGTTTAATAAAGGAGCACTTGTGAGAGCCAAGTGAAGCTTGGGCTTTTCATTCTTGTTTGGCTTTATAAATGTGGAAGTCATAGCACAGTTTGAAAACCAGACAGGTCTTCCAAGCGTTCATGTTTGGGAGGAGTGGTATCAGACTGTGGCCAGAATTCATGGGCTGAGATAGAGAACCCTTGGATTATTATGCTAATTAGAGGTATGGGGGTGGGAAAAGTGATTAGGAATGGACTTCAGGATCATCTTTGTCTGTTCTTCCATATTAAAGGACCATGCCACTCTGTGCAAACATATTTGACTGTGAGGGTGCTGAGGCCCTGGGACAGGTTGCCCAGAGAAGCTGTAGCTGCCCCATCCCTGGAAGTGTCTGAAGCCAGGTTGGAAGTTGGTCTGAGTAACCTGGGATAGTAGAAGGTGTCCCTTCCAGTGGTTCGAACTTTGATCTTTAAAGTCCTTTCCAACCCAAACCATTGTGTGATTCTATTTTATTATGAAATCTAGAATATGGTGTTTCTCTTTAGTTGCGATTTTTTCCCCCTTTATATGGAATCCATGGGAGTGTACAATCCTGGTAGCTAGCTTAGGGTTTTAAAAAATGGAATTGAGGGTTTTCTTTCATTGCAAACAGAAACCACTGACTATGTGCCCATCTGGGCAAGGACAGGTAATGTAGCATAATCTATCATTTCAGCTAGTTCTAGGTGATGTAAGAGCTTTTCTGATTACTTGGGTGCTGTGTGTTAGTTTTAAAAGCCCTTTAGATTTCTTTTCTCTCTAACATGATGATATTCTCCCTCCTCAAGACTTCTGCAGACCCAATGGCCTGAACAAGGCAAATGCATTACTGCACTTCCTCAGACTTACAAGATAATTCAAATAACAATAATAAAAATAGCCTGAATTTGCATTAGGGGAAGCATCCACTTGGCTGGGCCAGGGCTGTGCAAGAGCAGCCCAGCTCTGACAGGGCAGGGAGGAGGGAAAAAGCATTTCCTGATGCTGGGAGCAGTTGGTCACTTTTAGGAGTCATCAGGGCCCTTGGATAACTCCAATTCTCATTTGCTGGGTTTCCTGTGTCCTCTGAGGGCATTTGAGGGGGGTAGGAAAGATATCAGAACACAGGCAGCTGCTTGCTGATGTGGTTTTTCTGTTGTTTCTCCACACACACTTCAGTAGTGCTCTTGGGTGCTTGCTGTGTAGGGAGCTATCTGACCTCATTCCTCCTCTTCTTGGAGAGAGAAGTGGGTGTGGGCAAGTTTAGTTTTCTATTCAGCACTTTTCTTCAACAGTGGGTGTGACTCAGCACAAGTCATTACCAGCTTAACCCTTTAAACCTCATCATTTCAGCCATAAAGAGAGACCGAGCTAACAACCCAATGAGCGAGTTGGAGCTTTCAGGGTGAAATGCAGAAGAGGGATATTGCACATACAGCACCTCCCTCGAAATTAAAAGCCTCAAGAGGATATTGGTTTTGTCTGTGATATGATAAGACTCAGGTCCAAAACCACACTGTGACAGCTAGAGGAACATGAGCAAAACTGCCAGCTTTTAATTGCTTTGGTCCTCTGCTGTTTGCACACCAGGGAGGCTTGAGGCCTCTGAAGGGGCTGGGTAATTGTTATGTGTTATATAGTAAAACTGGATCCCTACAAAGGCAGTCACTAAGATGTACAACACAGCACACGAGATTTCTGTGTTCTCAACCACCTGCTTGCTCATGCTTTGACTATTAATGCTTTTATTTACCTAATGAGTCTGATCCCTAGGGCCAAGTGAAGCTCTGTGCACCTCCTTTGTAGGTTTTGAGCTCCAGAACTTGAAAATGGATCTCTCCTGATGCACAAAGTTAAAATGGAACAGTGGTGGTGTAGTAACATGTTTGTTGGTCTTTGAAGATGTGAGTTAGGGGCAAACCATTGAGCCAGGAACCAAAACACATGTGAGTATGACATTCCTGGGATGGCTTTAGACTAGTGGGTGAATCTGTGAACTTACCAGCTAGTTCTTCACTGCTGGAATAGTTCAGGCACAGCTGGGAAAGTTAAAGTTTTGACATACAAGGTTTATACTGGCAGTTATCACTCTGATACTAACTCTTTTCTCTCTCTGAAGATTGCCTGTGAGGAGCTGACACCACCAGCCACGCTGATCCCATCCAGGTCAGGTCTTGTGCAAGATTAAAAAGCATTTATTAAGATCTGTATCATGTGGATGAGTATCTGAAAGGATTTTGTTTTGGCAGTGATCACTTAACATCAGCCCGAGAAGCTCTTGCACCCTTAGTGGAAAGCACAGCACTGGTACCGGGTGAGTCCTTAACCTGGGGCACTGGAAGTCCTGCATGTGCCCAAGTCTGTTTGTTTACTGAACAATAGAAGCTATGTTTTCTGCTGTCTGGTGTTGCAGGCTGCCTTGTTATGGAGGAAAGACCATCCAAGGGCTTACATGAGAGAGGGGAAGATGTGGCAACTTCTGCGGCAGCAGAGACAAACGGCAATAAGGACCCAGCTGCTCCCGTGTCAGGTATAGCGACTGCTGTGCTGCCTGGCACTCCCCTGCTGAGGGAAATGGTTTGCTTCCAGCACATCTTGGAAGTGAGGCAGCTGAGTAAGAGCAACAACATGAGAATTTCTACTTTTGCAAGTATTTTCACCTGCAAGTGCTCTCAAGCCTCCCTGAAGCTGAGTAGGAATAAAGTTTTTTACCCACCTTACCACAGCACTGCAGGCAAGGGAGCATGAAATGACTTGGTGGGGTCTTGGGGCTTGCTCAGCTGGCAAAACACTGAGTGGGCACAAAATCCCAAAAATACAAAATTTTGACAAGAGAAAACACATTTTTATGGGTTTAAACGGTTTAGTTCAACAGTGCCACTAAGCACTTTCCTCTCTTTCAAGGCTGTTGCACAAGAAGCTGGGATGGGTCAACAGGAGAGATGAGGGTAGAGAGATTTGGGTCTTGTTCTGTCTTTGCTACCAGACAAACACCCACCAGATTCTTACCAGCTCTGATGATTTTCTTCCACTAAAAATCCATAAAACCAAATCAAAACTGGAGCATCTGTACACACTGTATTCAAGCTGGTTTTGTAAAGCTGATCTGAATAAGCAGCACAGAATACCTGTGTGTGCTTGTTTGTAATATTTTTTAATCTTTAGCTCAATATAAGCCTACAGTTTCTTGTTTGGTTTTGTTTCTTTCCTCAGTAATATCTTCCTGAAATCTAATTCTGTCCCCTCATTTTAAAAGCATTTTATTTCTACTAATTTCCCTGTACTGTTAATTTTCATATGTGGTCCAGGTGCCTTTGGCTAAGAGGAAGCAGATATGCAGAACAAATTTTAAGAAGTCCCAATAGCTTTAAAGTCTGAGAACCCAGCTGACTGTTGCACATCTCTGAAAAGAAAGTGTTCCTAATACGAGAACTGATAAATGTCCCCTTGCAGGCTTCAAACCTGAAGCTGGAGTTTTTCTGGGTTTTTTTTGTTTTTCCGTCTGCCATTTCTTTGACTCACAGCTGTACGTGACTGCATAAACAGAGGAGAAAACAAAATATTCTAGATGTTCTTAAAGGTATAAATATTAATTAAAATCTGCCTATTTAAACAAACATACCAATAACAAAAAAATCTCCATGGTGGTAGCAAAATAATAAAATTTATTTATCCAAGGGACTATTACTGTAACTCTTGCATCTTCAGCTATGGGAAGTACATTGTATTCTCAGCTGTAGACATGTAACAGTTCTTATGGGGATTTTTTCCAACCATAGTTATCACACTTGTTTCTATATGTCTTTATAGTGCTCTTTGCTGCCTCCTCTTTTTCTCAATGATCTTTCATGGCATTTGGTGGGGTTTTTTTGCCTGGTTGGCCCATGGCTGAAATGGTGGCTGTTGGAAGCTGGGTGTGTTTTATTAATTGTTAGATTTGGATTTGGGTATGTTTCTCCACAGGACAAAGTCAGATCAAGAAGGAATCCTGCCTGGTGATGGAAGAGCACCAGCCTATGTTTCAAAATGTTTTGCAGCAAGACCTGGTAAGAGTGCTGGTGACAGTGCAAAGCCCAACTGGGTTGGCTGAGCAGTGACAAAGGAGGGGATGGGCCCCTCCAGGGGTGGTGTGGCTGCTCCCTTGCTGTAACTGCTCTGATGTGCCTTTAGGAAGCGGACCCGGAAAAGAAAAATAATAAAGAGTGGGGTGAGGAAGCACCAGCTGTGGTTCCAAGCAGGAAAGGTAAGGGGGTTTTGCTGAACACCTTCATGTTCCTGGAGCACAGGCTGAGTCCAGAGTTGTGTAGAGAAATGCAGGGAGCTGCCTGTCCCACACCAAGTGTGATCAGAAGCTTTAGTTTTAGAGCTTGGTACCTGCAGTTGGAGATCAAAATGAAAAGAACAGTGGTGTCATGCAAAAACTGCTGCTCTGATTTCTGCAGATACTGATCTAACCAGCTCCACATTCCTCTAGATAGGAGGAAAATTCTTAGCTGTAAAGGAGTTGGGATATTTGAAACAGTTCTGGCATTCATGCTCTTCCCAAAGATTTGTAAAAGAAGCATCTCTGTGCTATCCATGATACAGAGGAGCAGGATGTTGTTTCTCCTTAGACATACCCACTTCTCAAATCACCTTCTCTTTTGCCTTTGGAGATCACTAAAAGCTGGTGAGGTAGTAAATTGCATAACATCCTGAAGCCAAAACCTTCAGTTAACCATTTCTGTGCTAATAAGATGCCAGCTGAAGTCCCCTGAACAACTGACCTTTGGGGCTTTGTACAAGTGGCAGTGCTGTGGTGCCTCACAATGAACAGAACCTGAGGCACATGAGTTATCTTCAGTGGTGAAAGCTTAACACTGGAAATCTTGAATGGGGGCTTCTGTGGAAGCTTAGAAGACTCTCACAGGTTGGTTTGAGGAGGCTGTTTTTTCAGTTTGGGCTGGAAAATTTTTTTTTTTTTGGTCTCTTCTCAGGGAGTTCACCCACTGCAGGTGGCATTAAAGGAGATAAAACCAAGCACAATGAGCTGTAAGTGTTTTGACTTTCAGTGACCACCTGCAGGTATGAATTTAAAGCCACAGTCTGTTCCATGGTTCTTTTTCTTCTCCTACAGTGACTCCCCAGATGAGAAGGAAGTAGAGGTAAGTCTCAACTGCCTGTATCCTGAAGTGTTCTGGGTACCAGACCTTGTAGATAAACTCTGATTAGTATCTCCTCCTATGTAAAAGAATGATCCAGCTTAAACTGGATGTATTTCTGTAGGCTAACTTCTGAAATCATTAGGTCTTTCCAAGCCTAATGGAATTTTTTGCAAGAGATGGGATGGAGAAAGGTGGAAATCTGTAAAACTGAACAAAGACTTGTCACTACTGTGCCATTTGTTTGCAAGCTTGAAGGAGCATAGCTGTGACCTCCTCCCAGGCAGAATGTGCTGATTTAAGACAGTTTTGTCAAAAGGCACAGATGGCACAGTGTGCTGCCAGGATGTCACCTCTTCTGGCTGCAGAACATGCCCACCATCACTACAGATGGGTAGACCTGCTTTAAGGAAGTGGGTCATGTTCACTTATTCTCCTATATCTCTCCTAAACTTTGGTCACAGGGTATAGTCCCAAATGTCATGTCAGTGTCCAAATCTACGTAAACTTCTGCATCACTTGGATTCCTCTCTTCTTTTCTTCTCCCACAACAGGCTGAATTTCTGAGGTTGTCTTTAGGTTTTAAATGTGACTTGTTTACCTTGGACAAGAGAGTGAAGCTTGAAGAGAGGTCCCGAGACCTGGCTGAAGAAAACTTGAAAAAGGAGATCACAAATGCTATGAAGATGTTAGAGGTCAGTATTGGCCAGGACTGGTAGCGTGGGTGGGATAAGCAGATGTGAGTGTGTCTCTTAAAACAGCTCTTTAAAGGTGGGGTGTGTGCATGGGAGGCATGATGAGCAAATATGAATGAAGTTCTGGAGCAATACAGTTGAAATATGAGAGAATAGGAGGGGTAACCTTGATCCAAGTGCATTGCATGCTCAGGAAGTGGGTAATTTTTCTGTTGCACAAACATCTGACCCCTGCTTCAGCTGACTTTATACTCCAGCCTCTGCCCACTGGAGCTCTGTATCCAAATCACACTGATTTAAGGATGTTGCTGTGGGCCTGAATGCAGCTCCCCAGTGTCATCAGCTCAACCCTTCATTCTCTGTTAATGATTCACACCAGTTTTCTTGCCAACATGTGCTCTTAGGCATTAGTTCCTATGTGTGAAGAAGATAACCAAGCACAGGAGATCATTAAGAAGCTGCAGAAAAGCCTGCAGTTCCTTAGCCAATATGCAGCTCGAGTTGCCAGCAGAGCAGAGATGTTGGGAGCTATTAATCAGGTAACACTTTCCATCTAAAAGTACTTTGTACAAAGCTGAAACCTTCTAGCTACAGCAGGATAGCCACATCTGCATGCTGGGCTTATGATTCCAGGATTGATTTTGGGAATCTGATGTGTGTAGTGTAGACTGGCCAGGACAGCTTAGTTCTGGCCTTCTCTTCTCACTCTGTGATCTTATTAGGAATCCCAGGCACTGAGAGCAGCTATGCTGCACTAGAATTGTACAAAAACCCACAGCAGAAAAAAGGTTCTGGTTGAAAAAATCAAAGACTTGGCAGCAGCAAGAGGTACAAAATATCGAGCAGAGTGGTAACAATGGCCTTGATGCTGCAAAGATTGTTCTGTGCCTTATGGAAAGGGCAGCTAATCAGCTAAATCCATGGAAAACTACAAAGCCCTGCTCAAATGTTAGGTGCAGTTGTGTATAATATCCCAGACCAGCAGGAAGATATGCCTTGGCAATATCAGCAAATGTACGGTGGCAGCTGAGACTGTAGATCAGAGGAGATGATGATGAGTTGTAAGGCTTGGAAAACTGAGGACTGACTGAATTATTTTACAACAAGAGTGATCCCCAGAGAAAAGAAACCTGTGTAGGATGTGCCAGGACAGGGGTTATAGTGAAGCTTTGAAAGGGAGGATAAAAGTGAGATAGCAGAGGAGAGCAGATGCTTGAGGGGGAAATCTCCAAACATGAGGCAGTTCCTGAGAGCTGCTGCTTTCCCTGTTCCCTCAGGAGAGCCGGGTGAGCAAGGCTGTGGAGGTGATGATCCAGCACGTGGAGAACCTGAAACGCATGTATGCCAAGGAGCACGCTGAGCTCGAGGAGCTCAAGCAGGTCCTGCTCCAGAATGAGAGGTCCTTCAGCTCCCTTGGAGACAGAGGTAACCAGGAAAAGCCTCTTTTGCCTTGCTAGCACCTGCCAGAGCCTTGTAGCTGCAGAATAGTTGTTTAATTCCTCCACATCTTAGGTGATAAGAATTATAGGGTGGTTTTATCCCCCCTTCTAAAAAATCAGGGAAAATAGCCATCTATTAACACTATTAAAAGCAGTTCTCTGAAATTAAACTTGTACCTAAACTGTCATGGATCTCAGGGGGTGTGTGTGTGTGGGACCACTGCAAGTACACAGGAATATTCTGGCTTTCAGCAAAGTGCATGGCATGTGTTGGTGATAATCTCATTCCTTGTGAGCAGTAAGTTTAGGTGCTTGTTCACAGTAGCTATTTCTAGGTAGCTGAGCTTTGGCTGCTCTCTACAGATGCACCCTGCCCTTTTCTATGTGGGAATTAAAAACCCCCTAAGTGCAGGGGGCCTCTATTTCCCCTTCTAAGCAGCCAGTGCTGTGCACTTATAGCTTTGCCAGAGAAGTATTAAATTCTTTGAAAAATAAGGATGTGCTTTTCAAACACCAAAAGGGAGTTCTTCCACACCATAAAATCCTTGCAGAAGCCTTTTGAATTATAATCCTGACTGTGAAAGACAGTCCTGTAACAGGACACTGCCTCAATAATTGAATATATTTGATGATAGTGACAGAAATTGATGCTTGTTGGGTAATGTGTGAATGTTATGAACTTATAGAATGAAATAGGAAGCTCTTTCCCGAGGTCTCGTTTCTGCTTTCTGAGAGTGCTTTGCTTAAACAAGCACTGCAGAAAGTCAGACCTTAGGCTGCAAATTAAACTCTCTGCACTCCTGTAAGCAGCAAGCTCCTCCTGTAAAGTTCTGGTGTTTGATCTCTTCACAGATGAATCTACAAATAAAAAGCTACCAGGTCCTTTTAACTTTAAGGTAATGGTCCTTACCTGGAATTTCAAATTTTAAGTGTGTGTGTTTTTCTTTGCTTTATGTGCTGGTACTCTGCTGCATGCTTGACTTTGTGCTTTTCTGTCACAAATATGGGCTGGTGTTATCAAACACGAGGATCTACTTTTCAGGCACCCCACCAATCTAAGTGGTCCCTCTTAGAAGATGAAGATGAAATGATTGGGCTCTCACTCACTGGTTAAGAAATACTGTTCATGTGTGACTCTCTTGGAGTTAAAGGAGAGTTTAGCACAAAAATATGAGATGGGAGCAGTTCAAACTGAGTGTAGGAACTCCTGTGAGCAAGGTTAGGGGAATTTAGTTAGCTTCAATTCTGGTGTTTTGCTGGAAGCTGTGCAGCCAGCCTCACTCAGGTGGGCAGAAAGCACTTACTGTGGAAAGATGCTGCTTTCAAGATCTGATTTGACTTGCACTTAAGATTGGATTCTTTGTGTGTCACTTCAAGCTAAGTGTCAGCATCTTTTTTTCAATATAGTTTGTATAAAACAGATGCTATTCTGTGTGCTCAGTGGGTAACCCAGTTGTGCCTTGCTAAGAGCCAGTAATGCCTCTTATTTGTATAGCCCTCGTCAGCCCTGCGGAGAGTTAGCATTGCAACAGTGCCCAGGAGTGCTGGGAATGCAGGGATTGGGGTGCCTCTGGTAAGTAGGGGCTGCTGGATGGAGGGATGCTGATGTGCTTCACCTCCCCAAAAGTGGCTGGGATGAAGCATCAGAATGCCAGTGCAGTAAATGTGGCAAATTTCTCCTCCAGGCCCAGTTCCATGAACCCGATGGGGATGAACGGAGTGACAGATTCAGCAGGAGATCAAGCAGTTGGTAAAGCACCTGGGCTTGTCTTTGAACGGGGAAAATGTCTTTCAACTCTAACTGTGCCTGTAGTAAGCAGCTTATGGAGCATCTTGGGGTATAATAATGTTTAAGCCAGACCTTTTGCATTAGTTTTATGTGCTGTAACAGGTAAATGAGCCTTATGAGCTCACCTTTTTTATTTATTGATCATTGAGAGCTTTAAAAAAAAAATCCGTCAACTTTCTTGCTTTTGAACTAAAATGTGAAATCTAAATATCTACAGTGGATGGATCTGTAGTTTTGTTTGGTTTCATTTGGGTTTGTTTTTTTTTAATGATCCTAATTTCAAGCAACTAAATTTGTAAATTATTTGTCTGAGGTCAACCAAATGAGTAGGCTGCTGCTAAATTTCTGATTTTCTGCTTTCTGTCTGCTGGGGAGAGTCAGACAAATTTGTTTAACCCATGGTAGGGGCAGGCTAGGGGTGAAGCAGAACGAGAAGCGTCCTTCGCTGCAGAGGTTCCTCAGCACCTATTCCTGGGCAGAGTATGAAGAGGAGCCTTTTGAAACCAAGTAAGTTCAGCAGCAGCCTCCTCTCAGGTGTGCTGGTCTAGTTTTTAATGAGCTTTTAATTCACCACCTGGTCAGGGCTACAAAGCCAAGCTGTTGTGAATTTGGCAAAGCTTTGGAACTGTTGATTCTTGTTTATAGGAATGAGCAGTTGGAATCACCTGCTGAAGTACAGGAGCAACCAACTAGGAAGGAGAGTGTCTCTGAAAAAGGAAGATACCCACCCAAATGGACCCCGGAGTCAATGTAAGTTTCTTTCACAAGTTAAAGTCTTGTTTGGGAGGTGCACATGGGAAGAGGGCTCAAACAAAAGGACTTTCAGTGCTTTCTACAAGCAAGATTTCTTGCTGCTCTTGCAAGGTACCTTTTGTGAATCCTCTTTGGAAACAGTGTGAGGTAAAGGGAGCATGAGTGGACTGGTGAGCTGGGTCAGCTTATCAAGAATGTGCTTCTTTGGCTGTGGTTTTTTTTAACTCAGAACAGAAACTGTCCCTGCACAGCTCCCAAAACAGTAACCACCTGTCACTTTTGGTGTTTGTGGGATCTAGTTTGCTAAGGCTTTTTAGGGGTGGGGGGGGAAGAGTTTTGGGGAAACACTGAAGGGCTCTGTGCTTTCCTGCCCTGCCCAGGTACAATTTGATGTCAGTGTGGGCATCCCACCTCAAGGCTTCCTTTTGCAACGCTAACAAAACCCTCTGGGTGTCCGTGTCCATCCTGGTCCTGCTGGCTGCTCTCACGAGCTTCCTGACGGGGCTGTCCCTGCAGAGGCCAGCAGATGCAGCCCCTGTGGGTACTGGGGACTCGTGGACGTCACTGCAGCAGCTGCTGTGGCCCTACACAGGACTGCACCACCAGGGCCCTCCTCCGGTGTAACGCCGGCCCTGCTGCCTGGGCTGCGCTGCCACGCTCTGCAGGACAGCAGGTGAAGCTGGGATTTATCTAAGGTTACATTTGTTTTGTTGGGTTGTGGGTATCCTTTGGGGAGAGAAAAAGCATGACTTGAAATGAAAAAGTATCTTTTTCCCATTCTGACAAAAGTAATCTTTAAAAGTAGCTAAAAGGGTCTCAGTTCTGTTGAGGTTTATAATAGAATAGCAATTTTGAACATACCTAATAAACATGTCTAGGTGGTCTAGCCACAATTGAATAAAGAATTTATTTTGCTTGAACAATGATAAAATGTTTGTGTTTTAGAACCTGTTTCAATGATTTGAATAGAAAAGTGTTTAAGACTTGAAATGTAACTTCATTGAAAGCTTTTGATAATAAAGTTTTGAAGGAAAGCATGCAGTATCTAAGAGTATGCTAAAACTCTGGTAGCAAGGAGCAGCTGATACACACAATCAATAAACAGGAAGCCAGCTCTTTGCACTTTATCCATGGCTTCATTGCTGGCAGAATCCTTAAGCATATGGTAGTGTGGAGTGAAATTCAGACTTTTCTTCCAGCTCTTCTGAAAAAGCTTCACTGGTTTCAGTGAGCTTGAGGTTTTGTATTTTTTCACCATTGAACATAAAAAGAGACCAGTTGTTGTCTTTGGCAGAGCCTGCTGTAAGATGTTCACTTACCTGTTGCAGGAAAAAAGGCACTGTGAGATGAAGCCTTTGTCATTGTCACAGTACAAATTCTAATATTGGTGTGTCATGTGTATTTAGCCCGGGAGTGAGAAAGCAACGGCAGCTTTCAGCACTGGGGTGTGTTACCTTTCTCCAGCCACACGTGGGAGTGTTTGTCTGGCTGGTGCAAGTTTTAACCACGTGTTTTAGTTCACAAGTGGAGACAAAGCAACAGTGAGGTTGCTTATTCCCTCCTTTGCAGCAGAGAGCAGAAGAAACCCTACAGGCAGGAAGAAAGTCCCAATTTTTCTTTAAAAAGCTGGCATAGCAGATTGCTAATTTTCAAGGGGCCTCTGAAGAGCATGAAGCTCTGTCACAAGCCTCCCTTGGTGACTTACCAGCTCCATTTTCCTTAGTATGTGTCTTTGTTGCTGAGGCTTGTGTCCCCTGAGAGCTCTCAGGTGTAGTCTGTGACACTGAACTGAGGCAGGGGCTGAAGCCACCATGGGTGAGTTAATTGTTTCTGTCTAACTGGGGAGGAGGGCAGTGCTGCTCTGCTCTGGAAGTCTGGTCTGACTCCACAAACCTTGAACACAACTTGCTCTGGGCCTGTTCCTCTGTTCCACTTGCTGTGAGCAAAAGCAGCTGCAAGCAGAGCCATCTGTTCATAGGCCTTCCCTTCTGCCAGGGCAGCCTGCAGGGCACAGGTACAAATCAGACACATAGATCTCACTCTATTTCCCTGTGTTACAGCAGTGCAGAGCCTGCTTTACTCAGTCTCTGGCTCAGCTGGCAGCACAGCAGGGCCCAGGGCAGGAACGGGTGACCTGGGTGAGAAATGGGGAAAAACCACCAGGAAACTCTCTGGCACTCACCTTCCTGAGCACAGGGACATACTTGGGAGAGTACTCTGCTGGGAAAATGTTCACTGCAGCACTTTTCAAAGCTGCTGTGAGGGCAAAAGGACTCATCCATTTTGCCAGTGATGTGGGAAAACACCTCCTCCTCTTCCACCACTACTGAAGACAACATACACTGATTATCCTGTTGTACAAACCAGTGAAAGCAACTTACTGGTCACAGAACCTGCTTTCTGGCTTAGGCTTCAAATGTTGATATTTCTGCTATGCTGGGTATTACTTATATCATCTGCTACTCTGGGCTGGGACCTTTCATTTACAGATCCTGAAGAAAGCCAGCTTTGTGTAGGAATTCAGAAATGACACTGGTGTACTGATTGATACACCAATGGACAGATGGATAATCATGGGTAACTTGAACTTTGAGAAGAAGCAAGAAGCATTAGTAGCAGGCTGCTGGAAATCCCTGTCTTTTTCTTGACAGAGCTGGGAGGAGACAGGAACACTTTTCAGGTCTCTAACAGGTGAAACAAACTTGAATGAAGCAATGCAAAACCAGCAGCAAAGCACTGACTGAAACTTTCCAGAGCAAATGCACAGATGCTGTCTCATAGTAAGTAACTGAAATGAAATAACCAGTGCAGTGCTTGGAAAGGAAGAGAGATTCAAATTGCTCTCATGGAAGCATCCCAAATTCTTAATCAGGGACACTATAATAATGATGGGGTTTTGTTAACTGCAAAGGTTTGATTAAGAAAGTGACAGTACCTTAATTTGTATCTGAATGGTTGCAAAGACTGCAGTAACTGTGAAGAGTCCTTCATCCACACCAGTAGGGTGCAATTCCCAGGCCTGATAGGGCAGGTTCAGGTGAGCATCCTGGAGAAGGGCTACCGTATAAAAGGCACCCATCCTAAAGGTGATGCTCTTTTCTTCTGCTTCATAGATTATGTTGCTGATGCCATCAGTTCTCCACTGCTGGCCTGGACAAAGAGGATGGAAAGATGTACATGGAAGGGTTCTGGCAGTAAAGCTGAAGTAAAATAAAACCAAAGAAGTAATAATAAAAAAAAAAAACTTAAAATCCCCAAATCAATTAACATTGACATCCCCAAACTATTTCTGGGCTCCAATCTGGCCCTCATCTTTACCAACTGGATTGTAACAACAGTCCAACTCAGGTATAAATTCCACTATTGAAATTTAAAATAAATTTATGTCCTAAATTCCTACCTGCAGGATCCCATCGGGCTACCTCAGGCACTTTAAAATAAATCACATTATCAGGGAGTCTCAGGGTTATCTGTACTGCTTCCTGTGTGCTATCTTCAGCCTCTCCTGGGGAATACGGATACACCTCCAATCCAACATCCAGCAGTTTTGGCAAGAGAAGAAAAGGACAGATAAACCCCTTATCAGAAAGTGCAGGTTTTTCTCTTTGAGTTCATCTAACCACTGCAAAGCTTTTTAACGCACCATTTAAAGTGGTTTGCTAATATTGCACATTTCCAAGTACAGCTTTGAAGGCAGCTACCATGAGGCCTTGGAACCTTTCCTGTGCTGCTGAAAGCACCATCAAGGCAGGGCCACAGTGTGGGCACAGGCATTTCTCACAGAGCCACAGCCTCAGAAACCAGAACCAGCTGGGAGGCAAAAGCAGGTGTAATTCTACTCTGTCCCAGCATGGCAGAAGGAATGAGAGGTCACAGGGGGTTGGGAATGAGCATCCCAGGCTTCTTCTGCTGCCACAGTCCTACTTAGCTCACAGGTGGACATTGAGGTTGCTTATTCCCTCCTTAGCAGTAGGGATCAAAAGAAACCCTACAGGCAGGAAGAAAGTCCCAGTTGTTCTTTAAAAAGCTGGCACAGCAGATTGCTGATTTTCAAGTGGCCTCTGAAGAGCATAAAGCTTCTGTCACCCCAGCTCTGGCTAAAGTCTCCCTTGGTGCCTTATAAGTTCCAATTTCCTTAGCAAGTCCCCAGCCTCTTCCCCTGCCACAGTCCTGCTCTCTGAGTTTGGCTTTTTGGGAATTTTGCTTATGAAAGGTGTTATAAATACAAGGAGCCAATTTCCAAATTAAAATATAATTAATTTATTAATTGAAAAATTTGGCATAGATTCTAGACAGCAAGACACAATGCAGGAATACAGCTCCGAGCCTGGGTGTCGGCAGCTGGGTGACAGGCCACTGACAGAGTGTCTGGATAGCACTGTTCATGATGTCGTCTCGGGAACAGTGGGTTTTTATACAGT
>VWZV01009284.1:53900-183940 GCA_013397155.1 Irena cyanogastra | reverse complement strand
CTCAGTACCCAGGGTTCCAACATACCAAAGTCCAGCTTAACTCAGATAACATTAGGCAGCAAGTTTCAGAACTGATGTGAATTGCCCTTCCTGCAAAGTAAAATGCCAGCCTGTTGAAAACCAAGTGTTCTGCAGAGCACTGTGGGCTCTGCTCAGGTTTGGAAGGCAGGCAGAGGGAGTCATCCGGGTGCCTCTGTGCCCTGGGATCTGGATAAAAACTCCTCTGTGCCCTGGGATCTGGATAAAAACTCCTAGGAGAGCTCATCTGTGCGCGACCAGGATCCTGAACCGGCGCCAAGGCTGAGTAAGTACCACTGGCAAGTCAAGATGCCTCAGGGCACCTTGAGCTCACACACCCGATTTTTCCACTCTGTCAAAAATGATATGAGAAGGGATTACATCATGGAACCTGCCACCTCCTTTTGTCTTTTGCTGAATCCCCGTCCTCCCCCCAGCCCAGCTTGTGCAATCCCCTCACGCGCCTGGCACATTTCCCAGAGCTCACGGCGAGTTCCATTAGAGAGGGAGAATGCTGATTTGGGGTGATCTGCTCCGTGCCTCCATAAAATACGTCCCTACCTCCTGATTCAAGTTGTAGAGGAAATCTGTGACCAGCAGAGCATGAATAAGATGAGGAGCTCTTACATATCTAATGTCTTCCTGCAGGTTAGAAGAGGCAGGAGGCAGAAAACATCTCCCTGGATGAGATGTCTGTGGCAGTGCCAGACTGGAGCCATGCTGACAACCAGCTTGCAACACAGAAGGCAACCTCTTAATAAACACTAAACCCTTCTAACCTGAAAGATTGCAGCCACTCTAATTACCAGAAATTAAATTGTTCAAGGAAGGCTCGGAAAAATGTAAGTGGCTGTGAGGCCAGAGAACAACGATATTTTTGCCTTTCTTTTTTCCTTCTGACAGGATCTAATCCACTGGGTGGTATTACAGCACATGAGATTAGAGACAGAAATACAGATACTTGCTAAAAATGGACCTCATTGAAAAGTGCTTGCAAGATTTTGTCATAAATAAAAATTAGCGTTTGTTTTTTTCTCTATGACCTCTTGCAAATGCCTGTGGCGTTTTCATTACTCAGAGAATTTGTTTTATAGAACATTTTTGAAAGGGATATTTTAGTCCTTGTATTTACACACAAATTGGTTTAATCACAAATTCATAGATATTTTAAGATATTTATGAGCACACTCGTAAATTATGATCTGTAAAGCTTTTAACTTGCTTTTTCCCTCCCCCTCTTGGGCTCAAAAGAAATATTAGTTTGACAACACTGAAGGCAGCAAGGACAGTTGCATTAAAAATTATGTGGTAATAACTTTAACACGTGAATCAGCCCATGCAGGACTGTCACTGCCACTATAGCATATAAAAGAAACCATGTAATTATGTCCAATCCAAAGGCAATCCTGTTGCCCACGACAGTGGGAATTTCTTATGCTGGAGAAAGTGGATAGATACTGAATAGATAACACCAGTTTGCAGCAAGTAAACCCTCGGAACAAAATAAATAACAATAAAATCAATTATATCGTGTCATATGCCTTTTGTTTCTGTGGGAATCAAGTTTTATTTCCCTCAGTAATTTTGTTTGCTGAAGGAATGGATTAGAGAATCACACTAGAGAGATCTTGTAATTCACAGCCTCAGCTCTTATGCCCTGAAAGTCCTTTTTTCAGAGACTCTTCTCCCTTAACCAGGCAGAAAGTACATCCTTGCATATCCCCACACCACCACATTTCATATTCCTGCTGCTGTACTTCAGGAACTCCTCTGGTGACAGAGAAGGTTACTCAGGTCTGGAAGGGTCCCTGTTGAGCTGGGGCAGACATATTTAGTTAAGTCCCTTTTTTTTTTTTTGATGATTTCATTTGGAAAACAATCCAAACTGTTTGTCTGAACCTCGTTCGTGCCCTCCAGCACACCAGATTTGGAGACAGCTGCCAAGCCAGCCAGATGTCAGAGCTGCTGGCACCCCTGAGTTCATTCAAAATGAGGGGACACAAGAAAACAGGGAAAAACCCCATCTAACACCTCATTAGGAGCTGAGGACCTGATTCTGGAACCTTCCCTCCTCTCTGCAGCAAACGTTTCATAGGTTAAAAATTTAGCAACTTCTAAACTTAAGCTTCCTCAGTTTTGTCAAAGCCTGTTTATGATTCACTAGAACTGCCTCAAAATCACAGGACATTTGCCCAAATAATGAGAGTTTTGATGCAGTGCTTGGAGCTGGCTTTAAAATGCTGATGTCCTTTCCAAAAGGGAAGTGTGGGTGTGCAGATCCATACATCCATAGCCCACAGCAGAATGTGATTTACAGACTTTGAGAGGCATAATATAAATGTTGTATAACATTACAGTCCTGTCACAGAATCCAGACTGGTTTGGGCAGGAAAGGAATTTAAAATTCATCTCCTTCCACTCCCTGCCGTGGCAGGGACACCTTCCACTATCCCAGGGTGCTCCACCCTGGCCTTGGAGACCTCCAGGGATTATTACCCTAAAAATAGCATCTCTGTACTAAACATTGCACGATTTAATGTGAATTTTCCATAGATCAGCACCAGAGAGGTTCATACAAACTGTTCTAAGAAAAACACCAGCTCACCTATAAAGTATTTGTGTTTTAAAATCCTACAAAGCTGAAAATTGAAAGGGCTTCTAATTTGGGTCTATTTCTGATTGTGGATTGAACATTCTGTTTGTGAGGACCAAAGGCTCCTGGCTGGGTCATCAGCTGCTTTAGGTGACTCCATCTACACCCATTGTTTCATTTTCCCTTGCTAAAAAACTGGGATCCCTTCAATGTTCCAAGATAGGCACTCTCAGATATTTAACCCGCTTTTTGTGACTGTTTTGATGAGTATTTTTAATTAAGTTCTCTATTTTTGTTACAATGAGCAGTGAAAGCACAGTCACTGTGACAGATCATTTGGCCTTTCACATCACTTAATAAAGGAACATGTTTGACATGAAGATAGGATCTACCCACATAAGATCCCTTTGTACAGTTTAAGAGTGACACATTTCAGAGGCTACACTTTACCAGAAAAAACCACATTTCATTGTTCACCTTGTGCTGATATGATCTGCAGTCCATGAGATGATGTGAAGGGAAGGCAGGGTCAGAAAAACTGTGTGACTTAAGCTGAGAAGAAAATAAAACCGTTGGGAAAAGTAAATAAATAAATCATTACTAAAGCAAAGTAGGAAAAAACTGCACAGGGAAAAAATACAATTAAAAAACTCAGTGGTTATCACTACACATAAATAATGCAAGAAATTCCCAGGAGATATAAAATGATACAGAAGAGTGGTTTGAAATTATTTTGAGAAGTTAATGTAGAATAATTTTGGTTGGGACTGTTTAAAATGCTGTCTATAAGATCCTATGGTCATATTTAGGTATCAGCGGACACTATTTGAATTTGCTTTGACATTGAAGAATACATTTAATACATTGAAGAACAATATATGTAAATTTACAATATGTAATTCCACTATCCCAAAAATTACAATATAGAAAATTACAAATGTTCAGGAACAGACTGGATTTTAAGGAAAGATCAGTGCTACTCACCTACAGATTTTTCCTTTTTTCTTTTTTTTTTCCCTCTAAAAGAACTAGTTTCTTAGAAGGGAAAATGAGATCAATCTAATCTATCTGGACTTCAGTAAAACACCTGATTAATGGCCATGCTGGAAATTACTCGTTAAAGCAGTGTAGATGAGGATCAGCACAAAAAAATGAGGGTGGCCTGAGCCCATCTGAAAGAGACAGAGGAGTGGACTGATGAGGTTAGGCTGAATTTCCCCATGGCAGCATGGATTTATTCCTTTGGCATTTTGATGCCTTACCTAGGGAACCACTGCCCACCCACAGGATTCTTCCAGATAAACACAGGGATGTGCAGAGCTCTTTAACCATGGAGTGCTCTCAAAGCATAAGAGCACATAAACTGTGATCAGGATCATATTCATCTTCCTCCTAAAATCACCTGTGAATGAAAAAAGGTGGGTGTTGGCCTTTTTATGGCATTGTGGCACGTCACTCAGTGAGTAATGGCTGTGGAGAAATATTGCACCCAGGGCATTTTAATCTCCCTTCCATCTGAAGTTCCTAACGCTATCCCCACTAACAGGTTTATATTCCCCACCCAGCCAGGCTCAGCAAATGACAAACCCTGGTGTTCAATTGCATTAAATGATAATTAGTCAGTCCACTTCAGAGCTGATGGTTAATAGATCATGTCAAAGGCTTTCTTATGAAGAAGATTGAGTTGGAGTTTCATCTATAGAATTAACATAATGCATTAGGATAATGGGTCCCAATCCCACACCTGAAGCTTCAAGGAAGTCTGGATATGGAAATCAACCTAAACCCAAGATTTCTGCCTCAAGTGTCTCACTGTGCAATATGCCAAACCAAAATCTATGTATTTTTCTCCCCCTGGACTTGGAATAAATTGAGATTTGACATTAAAAGTGAATTAGATTATCTGAGTCGAACACAACAGGGCAGGGCTCCCAAGGTTTAACCGGGAATAATGGGGTGAGGAGAGAATCCCAAGAAAGAAATCTGAGAAGTGACTTGTGTGACTCCATACACATGAATTCCCAGCTCTCTAAGCGGGATGGAGCTTCCTGCTTAGCTCCATTCTGCCATTCCAGAGGAGCAGCAGACTCCTGTAGTCTTCAGCCAAACTTCCCAGCCCAGACAGATGTTCCAGACAAACTATGGAATCCAAACCCACACTTGAGCGTGTCCTTCTTCATCCACAGGCACAGCTTCTCCTGAGCTAGGAGTCTTTGTGGCAACAGGTCTTCTGAAAGCTTTGAGGGTGCCAGCAGCCCAATTCCAACCTTGTTTAGGGCATCCCACAGGGAGCTGAGGCGGGTGAACAGAGCTTTGGAGAGAGGCAGCAAAGCCACCAGCGCTGGAGTGAAAATCACCTTCCCTTCCCACCAGTCCACATTCCCCCCAGCCAAGGACCTTCCTGATGTACAACAGCGATGCATGCAGCACCCACAAAAGAGCAGCAGCCATCAGAATACCCTGCTGGAATGTTTTTAGGGAGAGCTGGCCCTCAGGGAGGTTTTGCTAGCTGTATCCATGTGCAGCGATCAATCATTGCCGGTGATAACGATCACACTGATCACAACAGCCTTTAACAGCATTAATGGATGGCTCTCCAGGGAAAGAAAATTTTGTGCTGCCCTTCAGCACCCTGGGAGACAGTTCTTGGAAGAGACAGTCACACATTTAACACCCTCCCTGCAATCCTCAGTCACTCGTTTCTCTTGAGCTGCGCCTTTGTACAAGGAATATCCACCAGGAATATTGCTGTGCTCCTGCCACGTGTCTGGGGCTGGGCTGACCAGCCTTCCTCCTACCAGACCTGGGTATTTCCAAACGGACCAAAATGTTCCCCTTGATTAAAAACTAATCAATACCAACCTTCCCTGAAAGTGTTCATGGGGTTGGATGGGACATGGAGCAACCTGGCCTAGTGGAAGATGTCCTTGACTCAGCCATCCAAATTCTCCTGTCCTACACAACTTCAAAGTATGCTAAAAATCATTTTTACTTGTAGTTTTACTAGTAGATAAAACATACTCAAAAAGAACGTATTAAAAAAAAATTGTGATCAATAAATTCTAATGTGATTTTTATTCCAGTAAAGCAAGTGTAGAATGTAATGTAACACAAGACATTTTTTGTCCAAATAGTATTCTAAAGTGATTTATAGATTAGAATACTATAATCACCAAATTAAATAGTTTATAATGGAAGTGATGAAATATATTAAGAGGCTCAGAGAAGTGAGAAAAGCTGCTTTCCAATGAGATTTTAAAAGATACAGCAAGTCACTGAGGCAGAGAGATTCAGAGAGGCTGTTCCAGATGGCAGCACCTCAGAGGAACAGGAGTTTGCACCAAAGGCACTTCTGTGGGACAGCAAAGGGAAGAAATGGTTGTCAAAGTTGTCGAGAGGGGAGATAAGTCAATAGAGGGTGACAAAACAGGGTAGAAATGAAAATAATGGCCATTACAAGATTGACTGGAGCAGATCACAGGTACAAAAGGATTTGAGTTAAGAAGAAAGAATTATATTGAAAAAATGAATGTGAGAAGTGAGAGGTAACATCACTGAAAAGATTGTACAGCCAAGAGAAAGAGGATTGGGAAAAAGAGAATCATCTCTTTGTTTCAGTTTGAGCCAAAGGTAGAAGAGATCTGTTAGCAGAATTGAGGATTCTCTCCAGAGACATGGACTTGGAGGCTTTCTCAAGTGACATTTCTTGAAGATTAAGGAGATGAAAGAGTTGCCAAAGTGAACTGCACCTTCCCCACCACCGGGTGATGAGCATTCCTAGTCCCACAAACACTGGAAGGACCGACAACACCAAACCAGCAAAACTTCTTATAACGTGAAGAGATTTTGTCATTTCAGCCTTTTGTTCCAAGTGTGACTTGGAACTTGATCTGCACCTTCCCCACCACCGAGTGATGAGCATTCCTAGTCCCACAAACACTGGAAGGACCGACAACACCAAACCAGCAAAACTTCTTATAACGTGAAGAGATTTTGTCACTTCAGTCTTTTATTCCAAGCGTGGACAGTCCCTGTCATCCCCTGGGCTCTGTGGGAATTGTGGGAATTGTGCCTGAAGGATGCCAGCGTGGCTGCTGCCACAAGAGAGCCTTGGAGGGTTCCCTGTGTGATGTGTCTGAGTGCTGAGCACAGCCCCTGAGCAGCACCCACACAAACAATCGGCCCTGGAAACCTTTCTACTGTGCTTGAGGATTGCTCTGGAGATGCAGAGAGGATTATTCAGCAAGGTCCTTTGCAATCCCAGCGCTCAGGAGCTCAAACAGATCTCTCAAAAGTCTCCCTGGTGCTCAGGGGAATTGTCACTGCAGACACCTCTGACTGAGCATTGTCACCCAGGTGAATTCCTGGCACTCTTTAGATCCCAGGTAGCCACCATCATTCCATGGGATTAATCCCCTAAATTTATCTACAATTTATCTAGAGGTTTTCTGAACGTTTCTTTTCAGAGCAATATCATTGTTTAACAGAACTGATGCTTTTAAAGAACAATCCATGCTGACATTTCTGTCTAAAATATTTATACAGCAGGTACAGACTCTGTGAGAATGCTCCTCCGCTGCACAGACACTCTTTGGAAACTCAAAATACATTTTAAGAAATAAACAATAGGAATCCTAAAAGCTGAATTACAGAAAGAGTGGGATGGATTTGCTAAGCTGGAAGTTTTAGCTCACAGAGAAAGAATAGGATGAGTTCCTGCCATGAACTTTGCATACAGAATTACAAAAAAATACATTTTTTTGAGGGGCATTTACTGAGATCCAACCTGAACCTTGGTAAAAAAAGGGAGGAAATTTACCTTCTTATTTAAACCAGTTATTATAATTATTATTGTTATTATTATTATTTTCACTCTTCTCAATTTGTGAATCAAAAGCTGTGGGTTCCTTACCTCAGTAGGAATCTCCACAGATCAAGCGACTGCCACAGTCTGGGCTCAGTGAAGAAGGGAATTGATGTTTTATCCAGTGAAGTGCAGCCTTGATCTGGCAAAAAGTTACAAAGAGGAGTAAAGAACTCCATACAAGCAGAGTTATTGATTTCATTTGCTTCGTGCTGAATTGATTTCAAGGCAATTTATTCGCACAGAGTCCATCTTTTGAAACATTGGAAATAATCTTCATCATTGTTAAGCTGAAAAGAATTTCAGCATCAAAAAATGGCATCCCTTCAGAAATTAAATGGAAATAGAGAAGGTA
Source organism: Irena cyanogastra (assembly GCA_013397155.1). Taxonomy (NCBI): domain Eukaryota; kingdom Metazoa; phylum Chordata; class Aves; order Passeriformes; family Irenidae; genus Irena; species Irena cyanogastra. The sequence goes on along the minus strand of VWZV01009284.1, from coordinate 176,110 downwards.
AATCTGCTGTAGTGTTGTAGTTGATGAACTTCTTCTTTAGGAATACACAGCCCTGGGTATATTATGGACTGAGATCTTCAGCAAAGAAAACCTCTGAAAATATATTGTCAATGTTCCATCTGAAAACTTAATTATTATTAAATGATAAGCAAATAGATTTGCAAATTCAGGGGTTTATAGGGAGCATTATCAAATTAAATACTGATTACTTCTATCAGCAAACTGCCAAAAGTGTTGTTTTGTTATTTGGAGGCTGAAATAGTTGAAGTACCTATTTTTTGGAACAAAATTTCCCTGCTTTAGCAATGCAGCCTCCCTGCAGCTGAGCTAACCCTACACACAAACTATCTCCAGCAGACTTCACCAGAAATAATTTCACAAACTCTCCACACTCCACAGCTCTGTAGCTCCCGGTGAGCTGAGGAGTGTTGGGGAAATTTAAAACAAACAAACAAACAAAAAACAGAAATAACCAAATTTCCCAGCAGTCTCCTCCTCGTGTACATCTTAGCAAGAAATTCTGAATGCACAACTGGGGAGACAAGGAATTCTCTTGTTTAAGAGAGCCCCAGACAGCCTAAAAAGAGAGATTAATGACACAGCTCAGTTAGAGCAGCACAAGTCAAAACTGCCTCAACCATTCTGTCCAAAGACTGCACTGAGAGTGAATAAAACCTGGGAAACCCTCACAGCACTGCTGCAAAGTTGGATTGTTGCACTCCACAGCCCTGCACGGCTCTGCCAGCACTTTCCTGATGGTTTACACAACGAAAGAGAAACAAAACCAGATAAGCAGCACCTTCCAGTGGCCAGAGGGGCTCCAGGGGAGCTGGGGAGGGAATTTTCACAAGGGATGGAGTGACAGGACACAGGGAATGGCTTCAACACGAAAGAGGGAATATCTGTATTAGATATGATGTGAATATGTGATATTTCCTGCTGGCAGAGGGCAGAGATAGATGGGATATCGGGAAAAATTCTTCCCTGTGAGGATGGGGAGGCCCTGGAATAAAAATCCCAGGGCAGCTGTGGTTGTCCCTGGATCCCTGGCAGTGTCCAAGGCCAGGCTGGACATTGGGGCTTGGAGCAGCCTGGGACAGTGGAAAGTGTCCCTGCCATGGCAGGGGTGGGATGGGATGAGCTTTAAGGTCCCTCCCAACCCAAACCATTCTGTAAATCTGTGATTATTTGTATTTTCCACAAGTAAAGGGAAAAAGAGATGAAATACACTGCGAAAAACACTGCTAAACAATGTAGAGACTAAGAAAAAAGATTCCTCTGTATTTAACTGGAATGAGCTTACTGTAAATCAAAAGCTTAAAAGTTTTAAAGTTGTAATTGGATCAGCAGGGCTCTGACAGCTCTCTGGTTTTATGGCAGAGTGGATCTAAAAGAATGGCTTTTTCTGAAAAGGAGGCTCACGAGAGACAAGCAGTAAAAAAGATCTGGCCTGGGCTATATTTTCAAAGGAATTTCAAATAGACTATCAATCTCTTAATGCTCCTTTTGTGTTATGAGCAAACAGAGCCTCAGTTTAAACTTGAGAACGCGACCTACCCTACTTTGCCAAGTTTTCCTCAGTGCACCTAAAACCCCATTATTTGAGAGATGACAAGGACTTACCTGATTGTCTGCAGTGTTTGATTTACACTCTGGACAAGCACAGTCCATTAAATCAGGGGAATGCCAGCCAAAGGCAGTGATGGAGGATTCCAGAGCCGCAGAGGAGGGAGGAAAAATAAAGAGTGAGGTTTTCACCTCTGCAGCCCAGGCCCTCAGCTTGCTGTTATCAACACTGTTATCTTGCAAAGATAATTTTCATAGCTCAAAATAAACTTAGAGGCACGTGGCAACCCCAGTTAGTAATTAGGATTCCATGGAGAGCAGTGTGCTGAAATTCACAGCAAATGCTTATAACCCTGTCCCTAAAATCCATTTATCTAAGTTCCACTGACTTTCTTTGGGACTTAGATATCTAAGCCAGTGGGATGCTTTAGAATAACAAATCCAGAAGGAGCTGCAGATAAAACCCTGGGCATCTTCAATGCAGAAAGTTCTGCCTTTCCATTCCTGAAATACAAAATGCCATAAAATGCCTGCCCTGAATAACAGCACGAGCCCAAAGCTCTGCTGAGAGATTCTAAACAAAGGGTCAGGTCTTGGGGCATTACCTCACCACAGCTTTGTGAAGCCTCCTCTTTAAGGGCTGGGGACGTTTGTAGCCTTTATTATCAATAAAAAAGGCAACAATATGCTCAGTTTTTCTCTACCTGCGAGCTCCAGGTAAATCCCATCCCTTCCATCAGCATTCCAGGCACGCAGAGGGCACAGGGAAGGGAAGGCCACCTGTCAAGCAGAAAGAGAGCAAGAGCTATTAGGGAGGATTTTACAAAGTGACAATAGCTGGAGCAGCAACAGGGACACTATATATGCTGAAAATACAGGCAGGAGGACAGCCTTGGCAAAAAAAAAAAAAAATATATATATATATATATATATATAAAACCCTCACAGAGGAAATTACATTAGGGAGATCAAGGACCAAGTTGTATTTTCAATTTGTACAAAACCTATAGGGGCAAATGCATTAAGTGTTTGACAGCCCAACAGAGCTTTGAACTTAGCATGATCTCATCATTTGTAGTATTATTTTATTACTAGTTTGTAATTAAACTTTTAGCAAAAGCCATTCTATATCACCAGCACAGGCCAAGGAAAATGTTTGGGTGTCAACCTTGTACCCACATTGCTGGATGTAGGCTAAAAACTATAAATACTGAACAGCCAGAAAACATGACAGGTCTTCCAAGGGGAAAATATCATGGCTTGAAATATATATTATTAAAAGAGAAATAAAAGGGGGCGGTGGGACATGTGTAATATAAATCCAGATTATCCAATTAGGAGAAAAAAAAAAGCAATAATCTAGTGAGATATGAAAACATCCGTTAAATTATGTCTTTGCTCTGAGTTTCCTGAATTTTTGGCACAAATTGTGGATAAATGGCTGCCTAGGAGTCCCAGTGTGGCATTGACACCAGCACTGCCTCACAAAATCATTAAACCCAACTCAAATTTCAGAGCCAATGGACGTGTTTGTAACACACTGCAATATTTCTCCAATAATAATGTTCTCCAATCAAAGCTCCTGCAAGAACATTCCAGTGCTCCACATCTGAATTACCAAATTTGGGAAAGATTACCCTCAGATCTGCAGTAAATTACAAAGCCTTCCTTTAAAAGAAGCCACTTCTCTTCAATGGAAGCCTTTCCAGCAGGAGCAGGCATTTATATTCATGGCATGAACCTGCAGCAATATGACAATCATTGCAAAGTTTGCATTACAGATTCAGAACTGGAGATCAAATGCCTGCAGCATCCCTTCCACTGGTTCCAGGTTATCATCCCAGGTGCATTCGTGGAGAAAAACAGAGTCAACAACACCCTCAGAAAAGAAACCTGGTGTCTGTTGTCATGTACTTATAATTGTGATAATTCTCATTCCTTCCAGGGCATTAAAAATAAACTTTCTACATCTTTTTGTTGCTGTTGTTGTTGAATAATTTTTGAATTACATTTTCTCTGTAGACTCTAGACTTACTTAAAGTCTTTTTTTTTCCTTCAGTGAGCACACTAGTTAAGATAAATTAAGATTGATTGATTGATGAATGTTACAGTCCCATGTTAGAAGAAATACACATATTTTTGGCAAAATCCTACCAGGCACATACAGGAAAAGGTTCAAGGTGACACAGGCTGGTTGGTCCTCAAACAGGGATTATTATATTCATTTATTTTGTTATTGGAGCTCACAGACTGCACCTATTGTTCTAATCCATTACAAAATGGGAAAAACACCCAAATAAAGGAAATACCAACTCTGTTAAATGGGTGCAGCCATTATTGCTAAGATTGGGTTTTTTCTATCTTTATTCTGAGCTGCTTCACTCCTCCTTTCAATTAATATATTGCTTTTTTTCAGCTCAAATATCAATGACTGCAATTGTTGGTAAAGGTTCATTTTATAATAATTGCTGATTCTTGGGAAAAAAAAATATTAAAATCACATGAAACATAACCCCTGCAGTAAGAATTTGAATAAAGGGGAATATTTCACAATAAACTCTACTGAATCCTTCAACTTGTGGACTTTTTTACTTAAGTACCACCACATCTTTGTACAATAGGTCAGACCACTGGGGATGAAGCCTTTGTGCTTTTTTAATTAATTTCCTCATTTATCTTGATGATCTCCAAGATTTACTGAAGCAATCTACAAGAGTGTTATTTTAATAAAATTGCTGTCACCATTTCTCTGCCTGGAGTTTCTAACTGAGAACACTGAACAATCTACTGAGGATTTACAAGTTTAAAGCAACTTGGCCACTGTTTGCAGCCATTGCAGAATGCTGACACTCACCAACCAGATGCATTTCCTAATCCAAAATTTATCATGTTTGTGATAGCTACAGAATATTTTATGATATTTATCCTAGAAAACATGTTATAGGTCTTGTAAAAATTTTTATATATTAAGTATATATATTTTAATGTATAATTTGCTTATAGACCTAGGCTGTAGAATTGACCTTAAATATCTCACTTTGTTTACTAATTATATAGCATTTTATAATCTCTTCACATTATTAACTTATTTAATTAAGTAGGTTTTGATGATTTCTTTATTTCCCTGCAATGAAAGCTGTAGATCTTCCAGACTGACACAAATTTCTTCCCTTAGGGAAGAGTTGCCCCATTTTACCCCTGCTGAAGCTCTGGCCAGTGGATTCCATCAGTGCTGTGCAATTCCAGCCCAGACAAACCTCTCATCCCCAAAAATCTGGATCCTCAGAGGTGATGAAGCTCATAAAAAAAGCCTTGTACTAAATAATATCAAAAACTGGATAAATGAAATTAATATTTGTCTGCACTTTACCAAATTACCAATCGTGTCCATCAGTGCTGCAAACCCTGGTGCAGTTTGGGCATTCCCTGGAGAGAGAACTTTAATATGATTTTAACCAGACGCTGGGAATAGAGTTGAAATACATTTTTGTTTCTCATTTAGACACCTTGCCTCTCAACACTCCATCACTATTCATTAAGTTTAAACTGCATTTTTAACCTCTATTCAAACTCACACTTTAAGGTGAGGTGGTTTCTTGAGAGCCCTCAGGCAAGAACAGCAAGTCCCTCAAACTGCAGCCTCTTCCTGGCAAACAAACCTGCCCGAAAAGGGGAGAATATCAAGGAAATCTTGACATGAAAAAGCAACATTTCACTTCTTTTTTCCTTCTTTTTTTTTTTTTTTTCTTTTTAAGGTAAGGTTCTTTTTTCTAGCAGTTTTGGTTGGTTTAGTGGTTTTTTTTGTCATTATAGTGGGCAATGCTAGGAAAGGCACGATCCCACAGAAAAAAAATTACTCCAGAAGTCCATAGATTTCAATCTGTCATGGATGAGTTAATCAGTGCAGAGCCCTGGAGGAAATTCAGGTACTTTAGGCCACGTTTAAAGCCTAAAGAGAAAATTGGTGTTGACCCTAGATTCTGCTGGGAACAACTGGGTAACTTGAATCAGAATCTTTATTTTCTGTGCCCTTCCTCGTGATGAGCACAGGGAATCCAGCTGGAGCTGAGGATCAGGCTCAGGACAGGGGAAAGAAAAACAAATCCAGCTAAGGGAAACACATTTACCATCATTCCTGAAGCACCTCTTCCTCTGAGCAAAGTTCAAAATTCCCATTGACTGTGGTTTAATTAACACAAACTAATTTAATTAATCTGAACACGGTGTTTATATTTATTGTTCTATTTTTAAAGGCAGAAGCTGCAAGCACTAAATTAAATAAATGCAAGTTTCTTTGTTCAGACTGACAATGGAGCATAGCAAGTGAAAGGAACACACTCCACATCCTAAGCAGCTGTGTCTTAATTTAAAAATAGAGGTAGAATGCCATCTACTTGTTATTTCCCTATATTGCTGCCTGAGGGAAAGGAAAGCTCCCACCTCTGGGTTCCTGCAGGCTTTAATTCTGTGCTGGGGATAATCATCAGTGTCCAGAATCCAGGGAAAGGAGCAGCCACCAAATTATCAGCACTGAGAGAAAGGAAGGGCCTGTCTTTACAAACCAGCTGTGGCTCTGCTGGTAGATAAAACCAGCACTGAGAGATAAAATAAACAATGGGAAGGATTCCACTGACTGATGAATGGAAAAAGATTTTTGCTTTTACAAATAAGCTTAAGGTTTGCTGATAAATGAAATTGGATATTGAAAGATGAAAGAAACAATGGGGAAAAAACCCTAAATTCCATAAGAATTAAAAATTTAAAGGGGGGGTTCTACATTAGAGGGAAATCTCTGGTATCAGGTGTTCTGGGAAGTCTGTACCTCTCAAGTACCTCAGCCAGTGGGGAAAGAGAGAGGGAAATGGGGCTGGGAAATTGGGATAAAAAGGAGGGTGTGTCCTCCAAAAATTTGAGACACCCCAGGAGAATGCCCCATGGCCTCTCCCTTTATTCAAATAAAGTAAAAGGACTCCTCTGTCTCCTTTTTGGACATAAACCTCTGATGTTTGTGGATTAATTTTCTTAATAGCATGCACCCCACGCGTCCAGTGCATCAATTACACAGCACAGCCCTGCTCCCCCTCCACCCTGCTGCCTCCCAGGTGCCAAAGCCTGGAAATCATCCCAGGCTCTCGAGGGAGAGGCACCCTCTGATGCTCCTTGGTGGGTCAGGATCCAGATCCTGGCCAGGAATTTGCAGCACCAAGGGATGGGAGTGACATCTGAGCTCTGCACCCAGTCACCCTGGGTGATATAAATGGCAATATAATCTATACATTGACTTTTGCATTCATGTATTGGCTTTTGCAAGATGTTATTGATCACAAAGATTCTGATACAGTACAATTTGTAATCCCCTTTAACTGCCTTTTGATGTAGTATAATCTGTCAGCTTTACATATACATCACATATCTTATATAAATAATAGTGTGATAAACATGCTATAGCTCAGAGCTTCCCACAATATTAACATAGAGACTATGCACTGCTAAAATACTTTAATTTGTGTAACTGACTCACATAATGATATGAAATAGCTAAGCTGAATGATAAGATAACAGTGACAAGAACCAGGACACCAAGAGAAACATTTACTGACTCTCCAGTTAGCAAGAAGTGTCAAAACAACAGAATGGAGCCTCGAGGAGAAATAAAATATATTGATTTCATCTGCAGGATGGCGAGAGGACAAGTCAAAGGTTAAAACCGAGCAAAAGGATTCCCAGGACAGGTAAACCCACAGGAACGTTTGAATATGTATAACCCTTATTAATATGCATTTAACCAACGTAGTGCAAAAGTACATAAGAAAATTGTTTTAAGCTAATGTTGTGCTTTTGGCAGATTGCCACCTCAGTGCTGGATATTGTCCCTTTTATCCTTTATTATACTTTTATTTTTAAATTGTTTTAAAGAGTTTCCCCCCTGGGGGTGACTGCAGGAGAGCAGCTCGGTGCCCAGATGTGCAGGGCGGGTGCCAGCAGCTGGACAGGGCAGCAGAGCTGTTCTCCAAATGCAGACACACGGCTACTGCTCCTTTGCTCCAGCACCCAAATCTCACCACGGCCACCAGGAAAAGCCCCGGAGAGCTCCCACAAAGCCATAAACCCAACAGGTGATCCTGGGGGAGTGGAAATGTCCCTGCCCATGGCAGAGGGTGGAACTGGCTGGGCTTTAAGGTCCCTTCCAACCCAAACCATCCTGTGACTCCACACCACCTCTGAGCTTCGGTTTCTAAAGCCCCCAGCAGTTCTCTCCCAGCTCTCTTTGCACCTCATCACCTCCTCATTTGCAGCTCATTTTGTTTTACTCACAGACTACCACGCCTTTCAATGGAGAAGTCTCTTTCCTGAAACAAAAAAACTCTGGCATACCTAAAAAAATAAAAAGAAACGGTAGTCTTTTTTTATTCCTTCCCTTGCAAAGCAGCCATCTGTGGAATAAAAGTCTTGGAAATAAGATCTATAATTACTGTGTATTGAGTTAAGTTGCCGTATCACCAGTTTTCAGCAGTTCTCTCTCCAAGTGCTAGTATTTCTTTTACAAATATTTATTTGGGAGCTTTATAAACCTTTTAGAAGCCTTAACCTTACCCAAGGGGCTAAACAAGCAAGTTCCCAGTGAGAATTCCCCTGCTTTACAAAAAGGGAGAGAGCAGCTCTAAACCTGACAGTCACAAATATTATTATCAGTCTTATTGTATTTGCTTTCTGGCTTTTGATCCCATAAGGGATGAAGGCTGCCACAGTCACTCTGAAGCCAAAATGACTAAAAACGTGCTTCAGTATAAAATAAAACTGTTTCATGCCTGTATTCATGGGGCTCTGCAGGCTGATACTGGGAGAAAACAGCCAATAGCACACAGGCTATGGTTAAATAAGAAGGTAGCAGTAATAGTTCTGCTCCTTAAATGCTGCATATAAAAAGATATTCTGAGATTTGAAAAGTATTTTAGAGATATCTGATGAAATGCCAAGTATTTTTTTTTCCAATCTCCTTTTCTTATTTTTTAGAATATAGATCCAAAGGAGAAAAAAATACAAAAGTGAAATACAAAATATCCATTATTTAGTTCTACTCTATTTACAGAAGCCACTCAATCTTACACTGTTAAAGTTATTATGGAATTGATTGGAATCAGAATTAATGTAGCAACACACAGACACTTAGGGATGGTACAGAGCAGGAACTATTCCAGCTCCAGACATGAAAATACAGAATTCCTAGAGATGTTTGGCTTTGCTGCAGCGCGTGCTCCCTCTCCTGCCTACTTTGAGAACCTTAGCGCATTCTCCTTCCTTTTTTAGTTTATATAACTGAACAAAATTATAATATATATAGCTTCCACCAGCTCTTTATGTTTGAGATGACTTTGGCAACCTTTTCCAAAGCTTCTGGTCCTGTGGAGAGTTATTATTACTTGAAATAAAATCTCCATGACCAGATGTTTATATCCCAGTGTTTACATTTATGCTTACCAAAAGAGAAGTCCTGAGCTGAGGCGTGATGGAGAAGAGGAGATAAAATCCTCCAAGGAGCTGAGCTCGGATCAGTTGTTTCCTTAACACATTGAGGGTCTCCTCGTGCCTTTGGCCAATTCCTCCTCATCCTGTTGTAGGGAAAATCCCACTGGGAAAAGCCAGTGTCCACACAGGAGAGAGAAGGCTGCAGGTTTATTGGAATGAAGGGAGAAAGACCCCACAGGGTTTTCACTGGAGGTTTCAGAGGGAAAAGCCTCCTTTTATCCCAAACTCTGGCTGCACGTTGCCCTCCTCCTTTCCCCACCCTGGAAAGGTGCAGCCTTCCCCAATCACCTACCCCATATCCCCCCAAACCTGGCATTTCACCCCAAATCCAGAGGTTCAGGCCTGTGCAGACCCTGGTGTGGGTCAGGAGCCAGAGTGGCTGGGCTCTGTCACACACCAGAGACACCAAGCCCACTTTAAAGCCATTAACACCCACCCCTCACCCGTGGAGCTGGTTGTGAAGGCATCAGCACCATCTTCCCTGTCCCCATCCATCCCCAGACCTGAACCTCCTCCTGAGGTCTGGCCAGCACAAAGCGAACTCCAGAGCGACGATGGAACCCTGGAATAAATGCAGGAGGTGGGGAAGGAGGACGAGCCACCCTCCAGGAGCCATTGCTGCACAATTCCCTGCTGGGTGAGTCAGAAATCAGCAGCCTGGACAAGCCACATCTCCAGATTCTGCCTCCCAGCACACCTGGGACAACGGGGACGCTTCTGAATCTGTAGCACACTCAAACCCCGAAAGAAACATTCCAGCCTGGCCCACTGTGAAGCACAACCTAAATCCTGACAGGAAGAAACCTCAAAAAAGAACTTTTTGTTCCAGTATTTAAGGTGGATACGAAGATGGAGATTCCCTTTTTACACAGAAAAGAGGGCGGGCAATGGGGAGATTTCAATTAGACAAAAAAGGAATTTTTCTCACAGCGGGAGCAATCAGGACTGGAATGATCTCCCCAGGGAAGTGGGGGATTCTATAGCATTGGACAATTTTAAGATCCAGCTCTACAGGGTGCTAGCCCATATTGTCCAGACTGAGTTTTGGCCAAAAAATGGTGACCCAGGCTGGTGTTCTGTGATTGTGTGGATGGCTGTCAAAGGCACATCAACTCTGACTGGGCACAATCCCAATGAGTTTTATCTATTTTTATATAAGAATTGTATGTGAGTGCATTTAAGCAAGAAACTCTCTGTGCACTTTGCGCATGCAAAATGGGAGCATCTTTAATTTCTGCAGTTCCACCTAAGTAGGTTAGGTCAGGTCAGTACAAGCAATTAATATAAATGAACAAGAAGTTCATAAAAGCAATTTAACTTGAATTAACAATTCATCTACTCCCAGACTTGGCTACAGCAAAGAGGCTGCTACTTTTACCTATTAATATTTTTATTTATGTAGCAGCCTCACGGTAGAAGATGGATGCATGCAAGGATAAGTGTGTGGAGACAATTTCAGAATCAATGTCATGAAGAGGTTATAATGCAAATAAACATAAAAATATGTCAGGAAAACTTGTATATTGTTTTCTTCTTCCAAATGAAGCCCTGCAGCCCTCTGTTGTGAGATAGCCCTTTTCTAGGTAATCTATTATGTATTCCAAATATATAATAATAATAACAATGCATATTGTATAGCATATATGTGAAATAATTATATGTAATATTTAAATAAAATAATATGATATATTTGTGCATTGTATTCTGCCTATATGTACATCTATCATACAATGTATCATCTATATATGTGTGACTATTATAATATACAATTATATGTGCAATAATAATTAATGATCTTAACTCCTTCCCTTAGCCTTTCTTCTTGACGTACCCATTTTGGAGCTGTGTTATTTAAATGGAATGAAATCACACCAAAAGCAGTGAAAATTCCAGAAACCTGCACCTGGTCATTTCCATTCAAAAGCTGATACAACAAAACTCCACACCCAGGGATGAATATCCCTTACAATTGCTATGGAAACTGGACTCCTAACACACTTCGACACATTTGTCTTATTTTGTCTGTGATTTTTGAAGAGGAAACCTGCTGGCACAGAACACCAGGTGAGAGAAATAAATGAATGGAGACAGCTGGTGGCCACGGACAGGACATGAGGAAGTGAGATGGAAAATCCACCTGGGCCCTACGGGCATGAGCCGTGATCCACCAGGAAAACAAACACAAAAAAGGGATTCTGGACATGATGTAGGCAGGAGGAGAGGCTTTCTCCAAGCTCCCAGCAACCAATGCACTGTTTGTTGTCTTTGCTGAGCCTTGCTGCCAACGCCTGGCACACGAGGATGCTGCTCCCATGCAAACTTTCTGTGCACTCCAGGAAATTTTGCTGAACGTAAATGGGAACACTCTTTCTTTTCCAGGCAGCTCCAGGGCAGGATGGAGTTTGGGTCACACCATCCTGACACTGGGAATGTGCCCAGCAGGAGCAGGCAGCCAAGGCTTCAGCTCTCAGGTACGTTTGTGTTTATTCCTTTTGGAAGTTGCTGAGGCAATCGGGGACATCAGAGGAGAGGCTGACCCAGCAAAGAGCCCTCCACACCAACCCACAGCTGGATGTGCCTCCAAAAGGTGGCAACAACACTCAGCAGTCAGTGCTGCACTTTACAGTGTTCCAACACTTTGCAAACACTCATTAATTAGTCTCCCAACTCCTCCTGAAGGCAGGCAATTAACTGGATTTTATTTTAGAAGCCCTGCAGTGTGGAGAGGTTAAGTGACTCCCTGGGAAGAGGGAAGTGCAGGGATTCAGCCTTGGCTCACTGTTTCATGGTCAAGCAAATATTTCTCTGCTGTCGCCCCTCTTTGTGGTCATCTCCTGTATTTCACTGAGCCCTCCCTCTCCAGCCAGCAGCTAATTTAAAAGCACATAAAAGACTGGATCCAGCTCTAAAAGTGACTGCAACTGCAGCCAGTTGCTGAGAAGGAAATTGGATCTGTTCACAGATACTGGCCAAAAAGTATTTCAGCCTTGGTTTAAGCCAAGGATACTCACTGGAGAATTAATCAGCAGTGGCTAAAGCCATAACCTGGAGCCATTAATACTAAAATTAATCACTGTAGTATCACCCAGGAAAGGCTGTAATATTAGATTACAACTGGTTTGGCTGAAACTCGCTGGAACTGAGGTATTTTCTGTAACATTTTTGTACCAAAAAAAACCCCACAACAACAAAAACCAACGAAATATCCCAACAAAACAAAAACAACGACAAAAACAAACAAACAAACAAACCCAAAGAAAACAAAACAAAAAAACCCCAACAACTGTTTCCTCAAAAGGTTCAATTTCACTGGCAAAAGCACAAACAGAATCTTAAGGGAAACCATTAGAACCAGACATTATCACCTGAGTTAGCTCAATGTTATTGTATGTTGATCTGTAAACTTGAAAGGATTTTGTTTGTTTTCACTAAGGATCCACGACTAATCCCAGACTTTTTTCACAGGATTTTAAGGCTCAGCTGTAGTTTAGATGAGATCTTTCTTTCTACCGCAGCCAGGAAGGACTTCATGCACCTCTTTTACAGAAAAAAACACCATATTCTGTATTTATTGATCAGCTTCAGACACAGTTTGGGAGGGGAAAGACAAAACACCTTGGAGATGAAAGGGTGTAGTTTTCCCTTTCCAGCCCCAAAAATCCAGGTTTAACATGGGTCCTCAAGGCAGCAGATTTGGTAGAAGACATGAAACTCTCAATTTCCAGCTTCCTCTCTTGTGTTTAAGGATACACAAGCAAGTTCCACTTATGAGCTCAAGAAATTTTCCTCCCTGAAAATGTTTCATTTGCCTCCTAACTTCCTTCTCTCCACAGTGTCTGGGGAGGTCAGCAGCTGAACTCTGGATTGGTGCCACCTGATGTCACTGGACACAGCCAAACCAGCCAATACAACCATAAATAGGAACTGCACTTCACTGATGAGTTGCTCTTTATTTCAATAAATACAATAATGACTGTGTTTGGCTGCTGTAAGGGCATTGATTGGGATAAGGAGCAGAGCTGGTTTGTGTGGGCACTATTTTTTATGGACTGAGATCTGCCTTTCTTACAAATACAGCTCTGAGTGGTTCCCAAAGCTGTCCAGACAAGTCAAGAGATGTCAGCCCTCATCCCCAGCAACCACTGACAGGATTTTGCTATAAAACAAAGCAGGTGGTGTTGGGGTCAAAATTAAGCTATTTTTTCAATTTGGCTTGTATTTATTTGTATTTTTAGTAATCAAAATTCAGAAGTCACCATTCCAGCTCAAACCATTCTGTTTTGTTACCTTGATTATTCCCCCTCTTCCATTTTCCTCCATGTGAAAACTATCCTGCTCCATCTACCTTCCACAGATAACAAATTACATTTCCACCTCATACATAAATCTCCCACTACTGTTCTAAGAGCTTTAAGTGAGATAAGATAGACCTTACTGTAAATTCCTTGGCCAATCTGGACCTTCCATCTTCTGTGGAGAGGTTCTCCATCTTCTGCAGTGACAACCAAGCAACTTCTTCATCTTCCTCATCAGATATTTCAGGCTTTGCCATCCTGCTCCTGCTCGGCATTCTTTCCTCTTCCCTTTATTTTTTGTACCAAAAGCCAGGACAGAATTCACCGCTGCAGGGGAAAAAAAAATATGGTAACAAGGGTGCAGGAAATCCATTCAATAAATTGCCATGTTCCAGTAACACTTGTTTTCCTGAGGGCTTCTAGAATTGCCCATTCCATTGGCACTTACAAGTCCTGTTACCCATCATAATGTCCTTGTTATCATCCTCTGAGTGCTGCCTTTTCTTCATCTCAGTGGTTCTGCAGCAGGTAAGGGTTATAAATGTCTGTGGATTTAATTCTTCCCTCAAACACAGCATTGACTTGCCTGATCTCAGTGAAATTTTCTTTCGCCCTTTTCTCTTGGGATTGCAACAACTGTGTCTGCACGATTCTATCCATAAATACAACTCTCTGAAGAGCAAATTCCCATTCCCATGCATCCTGCCTCAGCCTTGGGGGGTCCTGAAATCATCCTGCTGAAATCCAGGAGCAAAACCAACCAGAACTTTTTGCTGTTATTCCCACTTAATCAGGATTCCAACAATCCACAGGCAACCAAGTGTCCCCCTCAAGCTTCTGCATCTCTTTGAAAGCTTCTCAGCAGAAGATATGCATTGATTTCTAGAAATATGCTGATATATCATCTGAGGAATCACACAGCCCTTTGCAAGAGGGAAACAGAGATCTTGGAAAGGATCTGGGCTTTTGTCTCCAAATGCAGAGATTTCATGGGCAAAAGAACCTTCTTTTACACAATTCAGTGACTGGGTGAACCAGCTGGAGAATGCCTGAACTGAAAAGATTTGCCCAGTAATCACTAAAATGTAAAAGAAACAAATAGAAAAAACCCTCTTGAAATAACCCTACCATCAAGCCAGAGATGGAAACAATTATTTGATAAGAATGATGAGTTTCAGTCATTACCAAAGATAGAGTCCTCTACAACAATCTAATAAACCTAACATTATCCCTGCTATTTAATAGCCTAACATCTTTTTGGGGAATATAAATTATTCAACGTTTAAGTGCCTTGTAATTTGATTTAGACGACGAATAGAAGCAAATACTTTAATTGTAAAATATATTTTGTATGCATTGCACAGGAACATCAGCCACCTCCCTGAAACAGGCTCTCAGGAGAGCTGCATGGCTCAGAAGTTTGCTAATGGGATGTGGCATCCTTCATCATTAAAATCATGAGTGGAATCCAGAACGTGCTGGAAGCAACTGGAAACTGTTCCTCAATCTGGCCAGAAATTCAAACCAGAGGTAATTTTAGCTCCCTTCATCTTCTCTTCCTTTTTTTTTTTTTTTTTTCGTTCAGGAACATCTGGAACTGGTGAAAGTGGAAAATTTTCAGCCCTTCTTGACATTTTTTTGAGGTTGGCCATTCTCCTGGACTTGTTCCTTCACCCGGGGTCACCTCTCACACCATTCCCAGCCCACGGTGGCACTCGCTGGTCACCCCCTGATGGATGTGACACAAGAACTGTGCCCAGCTGCTGGACATGCCACCAGTGCTCAGTACCTCTGACCTTTCCTTTCACCTATCACACGAATTCTTCATATTTTCTACAAAAAACCATCTCCAGAAAATTCCTTCTTGTTCTCTTCCCTGCAAAATACACATACAAATTCTTAATATTTTCTACAAAAACCCATCTCCAGAAAATTCCTTCTTGTTCTCTTCCCTGCAAAATACACATACAAATTCTTAATATTTTCTACAAAAACCCATCTCCAGAAAATTCCCTCTTGTTCTTTCCCCTGCAAAATACACATCAGCCTGACCACGGAGGCCTGATAGAATTTCCACCTGAAAGCATTCTGTGATAATTTAGTTTAACTAAAGCCACAGTCATTAAAAAGTGAGAGCCCCTTGCCATTACAAAAGCTGAGAACAGGAAACAGGCAGGCAAAATCAAAATATTAAACCACATTGTGGTTTGTTTGGTTTTTTCCCAGGAGTAAATATATTCAGTGTTGTGAATTATTGATTGAGTATTGACTGCTCAGCTGATAGCCAGGAGACTTCATGGCAACTCCTCATCCTCCCACCAGCCTGAACTGTGCCACTTGGAGAAAATGACTTTTTTTTTTTGCCTGCTGTGTTTAATTCTTTTGAAGCAACAATTATCTGTAACTATCTGTGAAATTTTCAGCACTATAAATCTTCAATCTCTGTTGGATTTTTGATGCCCTGCTGTAATAAAAATAATAGCAACTGGTTTGGCTTTGTTTGTTGGGATTTTTTTTTACAGTACCTGTGATTTCTGCTTATCAGTTTTACCTTTTCTGATTTCTCCATTCCTCTCAAATTTCCTGCCTGAAAAATCTGCAAAAATCACCATAAAAGCAAATATCCACGTAAGAATTTGTAGATAAACTAATGTCCTTGAGAGGAACACGCACAAAAAAAAGGGGCAGAGGAAACAAGTCACCTTAGATAAATTGATAAACCTGGGGAAAAAAAAGTTCCAGCTCTCAGCCATGCTGATATGAGCCAATTGACCTGGGAAAAGTTGCATTTTCCCAAAGGTAAAATGTGTCTTTGTGCCTGCTGATGGCACTGGCAGCTCCTGGCTCTCACTAATTGATTGCAAATGTCAATGGAAAAGGCTCAAAAACTGAATATTCCCATCTCAACAAATGAAGGAATTTCACACTCAGGGAGCCCTTACAAAGACAACTTTTAACATCTTTAAAAGTCTCCACCTTCCTTTTTACCAAGCTCTTCAGAAATGCAGGAATAAACGGCCATTGAGGGGAAACTGGGATTAAATGATGAAAATCAAAGACTCTTACTTAAAGAGTGACTCAAACAGATGAGAGGGAGCAGTCTAAAGCTGAGAATTCACAGAATTAGAAATATCATTGTTATAAAATATGCTGAGACAAGCTCAGCAGAGCTGCTCGGGTGTTTTCCATGGGGATGCACCCTGAGCTCTGGCAGGTTTGCAGCTTTTAGTGATGATTTTGGTGGAGACCATGGGCTGGGGAGTGAGGCAGACCCTGCCTCTATTGCCCACCAGCAAGGAGACTTTTAAACAGCCAGCATCACTTCCAAAAAGCTGCTCCAGAAACCACAGCTCCTTTGGTTTATAGACACAATCCATGGATTTGCTTCCTAGAAAAAAAATATGAATTTTATTTCACAGGGTGTGCTGAGATTAAAAAAAAAAAAAAGAAAAAAAGCAGAGAATTTTCACTGTTAACAACAAGGTTGACATAAAATACATTTTTATTAAACTCCACAGGTATCTAATAATAAATAGAGAAAGCAGAGAATGAGAGATGAAGTGTATTTTCAGAGAAACACTGAGAGTGGCAAAAATATCATTACAGCAATTTCATGTGAAAGTTCTATTCAATCTTTCTAATGTAGCTCAAAAATAATTTTGTGATCTGAAGTACAAAAGTGTAGCTAAATTTACTGTCACAAATGCTTTGATGACAAGTGTGCCGAGAAGGTTTTTAATGGGAAGAAAACACAAACCCTTTTTTCTTAATTACTGCACCACAAAGCCATTCTGAAGCACATTTTGACACTTGAAATTTCCAGGGGGAGGGCTCATGTGATAAATTATTTCAATGGGCAAAGCAGATCCTGTTTTCATATAAATAACACACTCAGCATCAAACAAAACTATTGCCAATATTTCTGCAGATCTCTAAGTCCATAGGCTTTTTACCATTTTCTTTTCTGCTATAATTTCAAAGAAAAATTGCATCACAGGGGCAGAACCTGTACAGTTTTACTACTGTACTATTATCAGGAAATTTACTGTAAATTGGCAAATATAATTTCACTGACATTGGGGCCTTTCATCACCACTTGTTTGTGGCTTCAAAAGTGTCACTTCAAAGACAGGAAGAAAATGACCTGTAGGGTTTGTGCATTGAAAACCTTCTAGTGGTGACTTCTTATATTGGGAAAAGTGAACAGATTAAATTAGTGAACAGGAATTATCATTCAAATGTAGAAAGATTAAGATAGATGTTTTTAATGCCTTGCAAGCTGCTTGAAGAGAAAAAAAAACTTAATTTTAATCCGTGGACTCGAGGCAGGAAGGGTTGATGTTGGGTTTTAGGGGATGAGAAAACTTTCCAGTGCTTCAGACCTGATTCCCTGCACCTGCAGCCACAAAAGCTCTGCATGTTTGGTTGTCTGTGCTGAGTTAACTTGGCTGCAGCAGTGATTAATAACACCTTTGCACAGAAACAAATAAACACGTTTGTGGGCTGCACTGAGCACTGGGGGCCCCAAAATGCAATTAGCCACTCGCACGCTTTTCACTGGCAAATATTAAACTACCCAGCAAACAGAAATAAAGGACAAAAGCGAGCTGTGCCACGCCATGACTCAATAAAAATGATACTTTTATAACCTCGTTACTCACGTTTTATGGTGGTGGCTGCTGAAACACGGAGAGGGGCTGTGCAAGGTCACACCAGCAGAGTTTGGAACAGAAAGCAGACATCTCATTCCCCACCCAGTGTTTGCTCCCTCTTTTATATAGCTTTTTCTCTTTTTTTTTTTTTTGATTTAAGCAGAGATAGATCTCCATATCAAACTTACAGAAAGGCCTGGTGTGGCACACAGATAACTCTGGATTTAAGATAAGCTGCATCTCTCGAGCTTCTCTGGCAGCAATGGGGTTTGTTGATTGCAACAGACCCTGTGGAAAGAACACCAGTGTTACCAGAAATATATGGAATTCTTTATGGCAATGTTCTGGTCTCTCTGAACCCAGGGATGAAATTTCTATTGTGAATAAATCCTACACACAATATTGGATTTGAACTTTTGCAGACTGTAAATTGTCTCATGCAAGAGTGAACTGCTGCCAACCCAAATCCTCCCATTCTCCCCAGTGTAGCCTGGATCCACTGCTGCAGGAAGAGTGGAAAAGGCACAACAACCTCTCTTTGCTGCTTGGTCTTCATCAGAACTCATTTGTTAATCATTCTTTTCTTTTCCAGTTTGCCTCTGGAACATCGAGTGATGCTTCTGGAGAAAGAAAGGTAAGGGGAGAATGGGGGTTTACCTCAAAAAGTCACAATAAAAATAATCTTTTTCTATAGAAAAAAAAGTTTAGTTGGTCTTCTTCCCCTCCCTCCAGAGCTTCCTTATAATTCCTGTTTTCTACAAGCAATGCCAGACTTCTTTAGAGTGAGATTCCAGCAATTTGTTTGGCCGAAGTTGGTTCTGTGATGTCCCTTTCAGAGCTCTGGGATTTCTGTGGTGTAAAACCCCCAAGGCTGTGCCTTTTCACCTTCCCACTGTTTCCCAAATGTGCCTGAGCACACCTCCAACCAAAACCAGCCTCACCATGAGCCAGGCCTGGCTTTGAGCAGATTTGGGCTCAGCTCTATCTCTGTTCATCTCCCACAGGTTCATGACTGAGCCAAGGGAGAGGAGGAAAGAAAATTGTTAAATCTTAATCCAGCTGTGAGAGAAACTTGGCAAATAAAATGACTAAAAACCATCTAGGAGACAATGAACTCTGTTCAAAATGTTTTTGGGTCTTCTCGACCCTAATGCAGCCAGAACTGACTCCAGTGGAGTCCATGGCACCTCAGCAGATTTTTTTTTGTTGTCAGAAATCTGCCAGAACAGATCTTTAGCTCTTCTTAGCTCAGTATTATATTGACTATAGTATATAGATTTGGTTTTTTTAGTGAGACCAATTCTTATCTTTAAAACTGTAAAGATACAATCCTCATATGCAGGATTTTTAATGAGAACCACGTCAAGGTTCAGGTCAATGAATATATCAGAGGAAGAAAAGCCAAAGTTTTACCTCATACAACTCAGAAAATCCATAAATTAGAACTGTAAATAAAATCGGTATCACCTCCTTTGACAGCTGAATGTCACCATGATGAACCAAAGCCATGATTTGGCACTGTTAGGGGATGATTATCAGGAAAAATGCCCACGAACCCCTTCACTGGGGCTGCAGAAAGCACCATCCAGTCCACCAACACCAGCAAATGATGCAATCTGTGACACTGACAAATTAAAGGATGTCTGTGGGATCAACAATCCTTCAATTACCTTTCCAGAACTCCCTTGTGTTTATGTTTTTGCCTGGGGATAACCCTAGGAGGGAAGGCAGCTCTGGGAATTTCTCAGCACGTGGTCATGGGAGGAATTTGGAAGCAATTCAAGACCTACCTGATCTTTTACAGCCTGCAGGCTGATGGAGCTCGGGATGGGTTTGGTGCTCTGAGCTGACAAATGACACCACAAAACCTTGGGCTTCTCCCAGAATAAACCCAGTGTCTAATCCTGCTGCCCTCAGCCACCTCTGGCACTGCCTCATCCCACAAATAATCAACTCCAAGCCAAGTGCTTAGCTGCAAAGTGAGGTCCTTTACAACATGAGTGCCATGGAATGGAACTTTTTCTCAGGCTGCATCCCCATCATCTCTTTGTCCTTGCAGCACCTGAGGCTGCTCAGTGAGTGGAAGAACACAGCACCACAAACACAGGAGGGAATGTCAGCTGTCACTGCCAATATCTTGGATTTGCTTCTTCGCTTGCGTGTACTGGGAATAGAGAATTATATTTCAGTTTTATTGGCAGCTGGTTTATTTTGTATTTACAATGACCTAGATTGCCAGTTTGCAATCTGCCTGCAAAGCAGTTGAAACTCTGCTGTCTCCCAGAAGAAGGCTTTGGGAATCAGCTGGCAGGGACAAACTGTACAGCACCACCAGTACTTGCCTCTCCTAATGCTTCAGTTTCCTGCAGAACCAGGGAAAAGAATATTGCTGTCATGTCCCTAAATTTAGGATTCACAACAACAACAAAAAAAAACAATAAATAAATCATAGAGTAACAGAATGGTTTGGGTTGGAAGGGACTTTAAAGCTCATCCAGTGCCACCCCTGCCATGAGCAGGGACATCTTCCACTTTCCCAGGCTGCTCCAAGCCCCATCCAACCTGGCCTTGGACATCTCCAGGGATAGGGTAAATTGATAAAGATGAGGAAATAATTCTGATATGGGCATATAACATGGAGCTGTGATGTGTGTTGAGAAACATTTAACAGCAATCTATTTTCTTTCCTTCTCAGATTTTGCAAGCACCGCCATAGCTGCAAAGCCCCAGACTTGTTTATATTTTAAATATGCTAGAAATGGGCCTCAAGTTAAAAAAAAAAATTAAAGAGATTCTATTAAACATTGAACTTACCAGCTTTTTTTTCCCCCCACTTTTTTGTGCTGATGTCTTTCAAATGTGAAAGACAATTTGGGCGGATTCACTGCTTGCTTCAGAACAGTTGTGGAGTTTTTAAATAACACTCCACTACCCAAATCTTTCTCTCTCCAGTGCTCACTGAGAAAAGAAATTAAACAAAACCATTCTGTAACATGCCAGATTACAGAATACCATTGCCCCCATCCCTGGCTCTGAACCAGGAATTCATAATAACACCTTACATAAGCATTATTTTCATTAACAGATTGATAAAGACAATGTCAAGCCCAAGAACAACCCTGACAATAAAATTGCAGCATCATCCTATTATTAGCACCACAATCACTCAAATGCTGAAAGATTTTTAAAGGAATTTTGGGATCAGGATTGTGTCAGCAATATACTAATGATGGCGATTCATGGTCACTTCAATCACACATTTAGGGTTTGTTGTTTCAAGGTAGAGGATTTGATCTTGTTCTTTCATCCTTGTCTCTTCTGCACCATCAATATTATTAAAAAAGTTCCCCTTCATGTTCCCTCTCAAGAATAGGTTTCCCTTTTCCTGTTGTCCAAGTCCCTCTGCAGGAAGGAAATTCAGATTTTTATAAAAGTGAGAATGCACTGTGGGCATGTTATAAACAGTATTTTAAGGGCAATATAAACCCTGCTAAAACAACATTGTCTTATTTGGCATGGTCATTCAAAGAGAGGTAAAACATTTCCTCCTCATAAAAATGATGGAAATATTAAAATGATGCATTTCTGCATCCAAATCATGTTTTGCCTTCGGTGTGAAAGCGAAATTCTCTGAAGGACAAAATAAAATGAAGATGTGACATCTTTATGAGAAGCAAGGAACGCCATGGGCTGTCCACCTTCTCCCCATGAAACCCCAGCCATGAATTGGTGTTTGGGATGAAGCTCCCATCACCTCTGCCCACGGAATCACCAACACACCCCATTTCCCCCGTGCACGTGCCTTGTTTGTTTGACTGATCAGCTTCTCCAAGAGGAACATGAGCACCACACTTGGAAGAGTTCCTGGCTGAGGAGACCCTGCTGTGGAGGTTCCACTGAAGTCAGCAAGTCCAGCACAGGAGCAGACAGAGACCAGGCTGGGGCTCAGATCAGACATTGCCTTCGTGCCAGGAAAACAAAAAAAAAGCAGCTCAAGAACTCTGATCAACATCTCCCTCTCGGATGAAGAAGAGTATTGATAAAAAATGTGCTGCTTGTGTAAATGGGTAATGCTGCAAATGCAACAGTGGCTGATTTTTTAATTCAAATTGCTAGCAAATTACACAGCTTGCTAACAGCCTACACTCGGAGTACACCTACTCAAAGGGCATACACCAGCCCCCAGATGTGCTGCCTGGGGACCTGATGGAAACAAACACGTGCCAGAAGCTGGAAAGGCACAAAGCAAAGCCCTGTAGAACAAACCCTGTGCTCACAGTAAAAACGGGAGATAACACCTCCCCTGGTTTTTGTAATTCATCACACCTCTTGCAGTGTCACAGCAGTTTTGCAGCTTGCAAAAGTTATTAAGGCTAAAATTAATCACAATTACATTTTTAAAAAACTATGAGAAGGTAGAGAATGCAAAATAAAGACCAGATGAAAATAATCCGAGCTAGCACTTCTCATTGTCCCATTCTGTAGCTGGAACATGTCACTGATGACAGGTGAGGGGAAGAAACCTTATTATTCCTGGAGAAAAACATAAATGTAATCCAGAAGAGATGCATATGAGAAGAGAACCAATCAAAAGGGCCTTTCTTTCCCCTTCTTTACATTTGGGCACTGAGATTTATTCCTTTACCATCTCATAATTCCCACTCCTCAGCACTTGCTTTTCCAAGTATCTGTAGGCCCAATCTGCTGCAGCTAGAATTCACTTTTCCTGCCAGACTGACCAAATGTTCAGAAAACCAAACCTGGGACATTTCTATTTGCATCACATGAATCTGTCTGGTTTGATTCACAGGGGCTGTAAAATCCAGGTTTACCTGGCACCCACTGAACTGAACATTTCATTATTTTTTTCTCACAGCAAGGGGACAAGGGGAACAGCCACGGGCTGTGGCAGGGAGGTTCAGGTTGGACAGAAGGAAGAATTTCCTCGTGAAAAGTGAGGAAAGCATTGGAAGGAGATGCCCAGGGAGGTATGGAGGTGTCCAAGGAAGGCCTGGACGTGGCACTCAGTGCTGGGTGACAAGGTGAGGGTCAGGCACAGGTTGGAACCAATGGTCTTGGAGGGCCTTTCCAACACCAGTGATCCTATGATTCCATAAACATGGACAGGTCCAAGCTGCCATCACCCCTCCTAACTCCATCAGTCCCCACCCAGCATCCCAGCCCCATCCTGAACTCCTCCTCCAGCCCTCACTGCTCCAACAAGCCAGCCCAGCTCCTTTCCCCCTGCTCCACCCCAGCCAGGATGTTCATCAAGCTGACAAATGCATTTTTTGTGGGTCATTTGCCTGATCACTCTCATTTCCACAGGCAGAAAAAGATTTCCTCTCCTGATGGATAATGTCTGCACCCAGGAGAGGGTGACAAAAGCTCCCATGACTATTTCATGACTCCACGTAGTGACTGGCACAGGCAGTGGTGAAAGCTCCAGAACTAATCCATCCCTGGTGATTGCTCCAAGATTAGGATAATAAATTACACTTTTTCTCTTTTTTTCCTTTTGTTTTTTTTCTCTGTTGGCTGGCACAAAAATCGAATGAGGTGAAGAGCAATCTTGTCAGGCAGAGGAGCTGAGCAAAGCTGTCCCACCCGGGTGGGGCTGCCCCATCTCCTGATCAACTGGGGTGTCTGAGCACCTGCAGGGAGGTCAGAGCTGGGCTCCTGGCTCCTGTGTGCTCCTGGCTGACCATCCCACCTGCCCAGTTCTTCATGAGGAACCCACCAGCCCAGCCCAGAACCATCCAGTCCCACCCACTCATTTTTTTTCTGAAGTCTGTGCAGCCCCGGTGCAACCTCATGTCCTCATGAGGTTAAAAATTAAAACCTAAAAAAATAAAAATTAAAAATTTTAATTTGTCAAGATCAAGGAGCTTGGCTTGCCCAGGATCCAAACTTTCAACACTTAAGGGACTCCATGGGTGAAGGCTGAAGAATGTAATAATTTTGGGCATGACCAAGTTAAGGAATTTGTCACAGGTCAACGGCAAGGCTGCAATGATCTTTGTTATCCTTCACCCAAGGAGACACCTGGGATTTGAGTATCTATGTTGTCTTAGGGGTGCAACCATAAAAAGCCAAGCTAAACTTATAAAAAGACCAAAAAATGAAAAATCCATATTAACATCTATTAAGTTTGACCACAGAACTGAGTAATTTCTGTCCCCTGGCAGAGATGGAAAAGAGACCATAAGAGTAGGCAGGGAGCATCAGACAAAACGTAACTCATTCACTTTTAAAATATGCCTTTTCACATTGTTCTATTAGATTTTGCACTTTGCATTCAATGCTGAACCCTTGAATGATTTGTTCTAACTCTTTGCAATCTTAGGTCTATAATTTCCAGTAGTGTTACTGCCTAAGAGTGATAAAAATACAGATTTTGCAATTTAATATTTAATGAGAAGTCTGAAGTTGAAGAGCTATGTTATGATCTGTGGATTTAAATAAAAACACAATACAGTGCTCTTTGGAGATTTCAGAGTTTCTAATGCCCACCTAGCTCTGAAAATTTGTATCTTTTACCTTGGAAACAGAAAGTGACCACAGTCAGGCACAGCGTCATAAAAACAACATTAATAAAAAAGGGGAAACCAACATTAATAAAAAAGGGGTGAAACAGCCACCAGCAGGTCACTTCTACACAGAAATGACAATTATCGCACAGAGAGAACTCAATTGTTCATCCAGCTACACTGTGCAAATGCAGGGGTGGGATTTGCATATGCAAATGTTGGTCTTTTCATATTCAGACACATGCACCTGCAAAGTGTTTTTGGAGGTCAGCTGAAAAATATTGCCTAAGGAGTTCAGACTTTTCCAACACATCAGATATTTTCACAATTATTCATCAGACTGTCTTGCCCTTGTTTTCTAAACCACTCCTTTAAACCAAACTAGCAAGATTACAAGGGAAAAATATCATTAACAGATTATCCTGAAAGGAAATTAATACAAATTAACAAATTACAAAGAAGAGAAATAGGAAAATCTCTTTATGGCTGCATTTTCTCTTGTCAGACAGCACCCCTTACCATGACATTACAGAGATCAACCAACAGGAAAGATGAAAGACCTGCTGTGGTCTTCCCTGCTTCAAACACTTCAAAACATGGAATTCATCCAGTAAAGGATCAAAAGTTGCATCTTTCACTGGAACTGCATCTCGTTTTCACAGCGCAGGTTACAAATATTTCTGTGTACGTTCTGTGCATGGAAAATGTCTTTGGCAAGGGCTCAGGCACCAGGGAGGATGTGTGGAAGCCAAGGTGTTTGCAGGGGACCAGCTGGAACAGAATTTTGGCCATTTGCAGCTGCACGTTGTGCTACAAGAACAGCTGAAGTGAATTTTGTCTCCAGGAGCTCACGCTGCCTCTTGAAAATGCCCTTCCAAACACCACAGTCCAAACGAAGAGAATGGCTGCTCAAAAAATTGGGAAAGCTGGCAATTTGAACGGGATTGTGACTCCTTTGGTTGAGCACCAGAGCCCCATAAGCACATCTGGGCTCCTCAGGGTCTGTGCTCTAGCGAGAGATGTCATTTTCACAGCAGCCAGGGATGCAAAAATGAAGATAAAACACTGAATTTCCAAAGACACCAGAGGATGAAAGCATGGATATAAACCCAGAAGCTCAGAAAAGAGGCCAAGTTCCACAAAGGCTCAGAAGGCTGATACTTGACAGGGCCCCAGGCTGACACCAGAGTACAGAAATTCACAATTACTGTCTTGCAGCTCATTTCTTGGGGGACCTGGGAGGTGAAACATGACTGTGCCACTTGTAATCCCAGGGTTCGAGACATCCTGCAGGAATTCTGAAAGATGAGAAAAGAATCAGTGTCAGCTCGAAGCAAAGAAACATTCTCCCGATTTTTGCAAACTTCTACCAACATCACAATCAAGAGTTTTTTACCTTGCTAGGCCAAACTAATCAAAAAGGTTAAGATGACTGCTTTGGGAGATGCTAAGGAGGAGCAAATCCAGTTGAGCACAGTTCCCCAGTGGCCATGAGTGTGGTGGCTCAGGATGATCCCTTGTGCAGGCTGACCTGGAGCAGAGGCTGGGCAGAGTTCCAGAATAAAGCAGGGATTTATTAAAAGCATTTCCTCCATGGATCCACCTTGGGCAGCACAAGAGCCCAGCCAGGGCTGCACCCAAGATGAACCAAAATGGTCCCAAAATGCAGCCCGGGCACGGGCTCTGTCACTGGGATCAGTTCTGCTCCATTTGCACCTTGGGCTTCATTGTCCAATTCCAGCTTTAGCTTCTGCACTCCCATCCTGCTTGTTTTTCTCTCTCCAGCCCACGTTGTTTGTGCTCTTGGGCTGAGGTTTGGATCATTTGTCCTTGGTCCCCAGCTGGAGCAGGAATTGTTTTGTCTCCCTGCTCTGTGCAGAGAGCTCACCATGCCCTGATATGAACCCAGACCCACACACTAAAGCAGCACAGAATGTGAAAATATAAAAGCTAAACTTGAGGCATCCAGGACAGTTCTGGTCTGCTCTCATTCAGGAACAGCCTTACCAGTGCTGTGCTCTGAGGGCACCCTCTCAGTTCACCTCTCTGGGGGAAAAAACCAACAGTGAGACACTTTCCACATCCAAACAACTCCTTAGATTGTGTCCTTCCCTCACCCAGGCAGAAGGAGAGAGGGCAGGCCTAAATCCCACTTTATCACCTTTTCCTGCTGTTTTTTTTCATGTGGATTGTCAGAGCAGGACGTTTGAACACATACAACGGGTGGCAAAATCAAATATTTCCTTTCAAATTAAGGCAGCAGCAGGAAAACCACCATTTGCTCAGGACACCAACACTTTATCCTTGCCTTCCCTGCAATTTCCAGGACATTCTTGAGAACAACCTGAACTTAAAAACACAGAATCTGTCTGCACTGCCCCATGTGTACTTGAGTACCAGATTGGGCTTGGATTATGTTCCTGTGGCAGAAAAATCATAAAAGAACCTCAACACCACTCCATTAACAGACAAGTTCTGAGCCCTCACATCAGCAGTTTTCTTTTCCAAGCGCTGCTGCAGTCAAATGACCCAGCATTGTCATCTCTCAGCTCATTTGTGGTTTGGGGAAATGAATCAAGACTTTCCAATGTCTGCTCTGTGGTGAAAGACGCCCACAGATAAGTAGGACTCCTTTTATTATCAATATGAAGTGTTATATAAAAAAATACACATTTCCAAAGAGTGAAATACAGGCAAATCTTGTGAGAAGTTGCCTATCTCAAAACACATTAAAGGAACTTCTAAAATTTTTTCCCAAATAAAATCCTTACCTCTGGAGATGTGCTTGAGGCGAGGAAAACAAGAAGTAAAAACAAAAAACAACATAAAGTCCACAAAGCCACAAGGAAACATAATTTGATGGGAATTGCAGGTCATTCCTGCTGCCATCAAGAAAGGAATTAGGGTGTGGGGGACTGCTTAATGCTCCATCATGTGGAACATAAGTCAATAAAATTTTAGTTATTCAGTAAAATGCCACTGCAAAGTCTCCTTGCTTGACTTTGCAGCTCTGAATAACTTTGCTGGGAACGTTTTCTGTTTGCTCTCCTTATCTGAGCCATTTATTACAATTGATGCAACAATGTGTTATCACATCAATATTAATAGGAACACACCAATAATAAGATGGCTTTTCATGTTTCACAGTCATGCGTGGAAATTGTATTCCATCATACAAAACATTTCATAAATTACTGGCAGAATTGTGGTAAAACACAGTAATTCAATAAGATCAGAACATACAAAGAAGTCAAAACCAATAAGTCTAATTCTAATTTTTTTTTTTTTTTGGTCTGGGTCATACAGGAAAAAAATTGGTGGAATAAATTAAACTGATTCTGGATCAGCACACACTCTACAAATGGTATCCAACAGGAATCTCCTGCATACAGGGATTAATACCTCCACAAGCAGCTCATTTAAGGCTGCAAGGGGCAGATGGAGATGAACATCAGCCAAGACCAGAATTGTGCCCCTTTTCCTCTTGCTCCTCTGTCTGCTGGAATCAGTGTGAACGAATGAGCAGTTCCCACCCACTCCTCAGGGAAGAACTCTTCTGGAGATCCCAGCTGGTCCCAGAGAGCCCAGCACAGCCCTGGAGAGCCATTTCCAGAGAGCTGCCAAACTCTCACAGCTCTGGGGGTGGCTGTGCCCACTCTGAGGGTGCTGCCACTGAAATCTCCTGTAGCTGCAGAGAATTGCTCACTGCAGGGGAGGCAGCCCATCCCTGCAGCACCCATCCTTCCTGTGGAGTCTTTGCTTCTTTTCTGCCAAGGTGAGGATTAAATCACAAGATGGTATTTCTTGTTGGGATTCAGATGTTTGTGAGTCCTTATCCATGTCACAGCTCACAAACCCTGAGTTCTGCAGCACTTCACTCCAACACACTAAAAATGGAGCCCTGTCTCTCTCTGCAAGGCCTTTTAAGGATAAACTGTCCCATTCAGAAATGACACCTCAATTATTTTCACTTTTAACCCAATAACCAACCACCCATGCCCTGCAATGGGGACTTTTTTATCCAATGACACAAAACCACCCAAACCCATGGAGAAGAAGGTGAAGAAGAAGGTGCAGAAGAAGAACCAGCCTCGACCCTTAAAACCGCCATCTTGCTTTATATATATCACTACATTCTAAACCCTTAAACTCTGAGTTTCCCACCCTGTGCTATCACACACTTCTATCCAAACTCCACACCCACAATCCCAGTTCCATCATTCCATTTTGGAAGCTTCTCCACAGCCTCAGGTCAATGCAGTGTTCTCCTGGGGGTCAGGGCCTGGCAGCACAGAAAGTCTGAAATTCTCAGTGCCCAGGGTTCCAACACCTTCCTGCCTCACTGCCCAGGCAAGCACAGCCAGCAGGAATCTCTCCCCACAGGAATCCTGTGTCCAGCTCTGGGCTCCCAGCAGAAGGACCTGGAGCTGCAGGAGCCAGTCCAGAGGAACCACAGAGCTGCTCCAGGGCTGGAGCCAGGCTGGAGAGCTGGGGGTGCTCACCTGGAGAGGAGAAAGCTCCAGGGAGAGCTCAGAGCCTCTTCCAGAAGAGCTGGAGAGGGACTGGGGACAAGGAATGGAGGGACAGGACACAGGGAATGGCTCCCACTGGCAGAGAGGGGATTTAGATGGGATATTGGGAAGGAATTGTACCCTGGGAGGGTGGGGAGGCCCTGGAGTGGAATTCCCAGAGGAGCTGTGGCTGCCCCTGGATCCCTGGCAGTGCCCAAGGCCAGGCTGAGTGCCTGGAACACGATCAAAATCCAGCCAACATCTGCCAGTCTCCATCCCTTCTGTCTCTCCTTGGCTCGTGCTCGGTGTCAGGAAGATGTGACACACCCAGAGAGACAATTGAGGGACAGACATGAGCTCAGGGACTGACTTCACCAAGGAAAGCCCAAAACAAACAGGCACACTGACTTCCAAAAGAATATTTGGGAAACTAAACATTTAGGTCTAAATTTTTAATGAAATCCGATGTGCAGACAAACAGGACAACATTTAATGAGTTACTGCATAAATTCAATTAATTAGTCTCAATTATTTGGACATAACTTCTCTAAAATACACTTATTTTTAAGCTAAAAGAATAATTTCAATAGCTCTGATATTGTCAAAGTGATTTAACTGTGAGCAAATATTGAATTAATGGTGGAAAACACTTGAAAAATAATAAGTTTTGGGCCACAACAAATATTTAAATAATATAAAAGTGGACATAGCTTTTATACATTATATCAATACTTAAAATAATATCCTGCTGCAAGAAGGAAGGATTTACTGTTAGGAAACTATCTTAAGAGTTTGGGTATTCCCTTTCCAGCGGGTTCCTGGGCACTTGGAGGCTCCTTTATCACTCATGCCTCAGTAAAAACATCATACATTTCTTCCACCTGGCAGAAATGCAGTGAGGAATAACACACCAACAACTACTGACAACTGAGACAAAAAAAAAGGATGGAAACCGCACCGAATTTCAGATTAATAAACAGCCAGGCAAATGAAGTGCAAATTAACACAATCACCAAGAAACAGGTGATCTGCATGACCTGTAAGTGGGAAATACGGCCTCAGTGATAAAAGAATCAACGAGGAGTCAGCCAGAAGAGCACTTCTTTCCTGCATGGCGTATTTGCTGCCTAAAGGTCAGGTAAAATGAATTGTTATCAGCACCTGGCAGCCACACAGGGATGCAGAGACATCCAGCTCCACACCCCACTGCTCAGGCATCCCTTACCCCCAGCAGGTTATCGTGGGTAAAACTTCGCCCTGTTCTCAAAAAAGGACCGAGCTGAGGACAGGGATTTGAAATTCAATATACAATTAGCTATTCACAGCTGGAATAGTAACTTGCCATTCTGAAGCAGACAGCAGGAAAAGCAATGGAGAAGGGAGGGGTTTCACACACCTTGCACAGCTCTGGCTCTGCAGGACACGGAGCTGCTGTGGAGGGAGCGGTGCAAATGTCAGTGGCACGGTGACATTCCATTTCTCACCGAGGTCTCACTGGTGAGGTGGAGCCCAGGCGTTGCTCACAGTCTAATTTTAGGCACTGCTCTCTCCACAGAGCCTTGGGCAGACAAAAACCCCCGAGCTGGAGCCCCCAGAGCTGCAGCTGACTCCCATCCAAAGGCGTCACCGCGCCGGCTCCGTGTCACACCTTGGGTCAGAACATTCCCGGCTGCAATGACACAGGGAGAGGGCAGAGCAGGCTCAGGGATGAATGAAAGATAAAGCTGGACATCTGCCAGCTGCAAACTCAAAGAAAAAAAATTCCCAATTCAATAGGCCAGACGTGATTTATGCCTGGTATTTAGTAACATAAACACCGCGTGTGTTGAACAAGATTTATGTGCAATTTGGGCATTGCTTGTACCCGAATCCATCTTTAAATTAGAAACACCACACGCTTCTGACCAGGAAAAACAACCAACCCCTAAGCCCAGGTAAAGCAGAATATGACAACGAGCTGGAAAGAGCAACATTTTTGCATGTCAAAATTAATAAATGTCATATTTTGCTCATGCAGAAAAAAAATGCAAGGTCACTTTCAGCAGCTCCAGTGAGCACTAGCATACTGTATGTGGGGTTTTAACATAATATAAAGCCATCTGGTATGGAAACTCAAGCTCAGCAGATGCATTTGGAAAACAGAGCATTCATTTTTATTGTGCACTAAAATTACATTTAAAGTGTGCTCAAAAGCATAACTAAAACAGATTGTCCCTTCCAGCATTTGTGTTGCAGGCATTGATGGGGCCTCTGTTTGTGGAGTCTGTGCTCAGACCTTTGGTCTGCCTCCTCTCCCTGTCATAATATTAAAAGGGAAACATCTTTTCTTCTGATAAATACAACCCCAAATAATCATCTAAATGCTCTCTTATGCTCGTTAGCTATTCAGATTTTCCAAAGGAAACACAGTATTTGATTTCAAAGTTTGTGCTCGATGAAAATCCATTTGACCAGAAAAGCAAAGCATTACAGGCTGACTGGTTTTTCTATTAGCTGCATTAATTCTAGGTCTTCACAGCAAAATAATTAGATAAGGAAAAAAGGCAGACAAAAATACATTTTCTCTTCCTGGTACTGAAAAAGCCACAGATCTGGAACACTGATAACACCACACCCAGCACCCTTTTAAATAACAAGTTCATCTAGACCTTGTTATTATTTTGGAGTTTTGGTGTGATTAGGTTTTGTCTCTAGAGACTGCAAATTGGTTACCTTCAACAAAAAAAAAAGACAATCCTAACTAAACCAGCAGCATATTTGGTCTTGCATCCGAACTACGGTAATTTAAGAAGTGAAAATAATTCTTGATCTCTTTGTAAGATTTCAGGAAGACAAAATGTTCCAACACAGTTTTCAGTCAGTGGAGTCTGAAATCAATAGTAATGTTTTCTTTATCTGGTGAAGAGGGCAATGTAAGGAAACATTCTCAAAAGTGACTGCCTTTTCCATAAACCAGAATTAACCTACAAGAAACTTTGAAGTCTTTTAAAAAAGCTGTGGAATTTTTTCTTTTTTCATTGGTCAACTCTTTCCAAAAGCCCACACTCACCCAATTCTAATTTTTTAGTGTTTCCAAAGAGAATTCCCCATCACCATCAACTTTCCCCTCATTTCTGCTAAGCCAAACTTATGTCCCAGAGAGGGACAGCTTTAAAGTGCTTTGAAATATTCTCTGGAGTTGCTCCTCTTTGCTCCTCTCCTGATTCCAGACCCACATGTGTCTCCACTCTTACCTTGCTCGTGACTTAGGAGGCTCAGACCAGAGGGATCTCCATGACTCCAAGTTCTTTTTTCTCTCCCAGATCTTCCATCACAAATGGAATATTGCCAGCACATATCCCATCCTACCAGGAAAGGATTTACCCATGCCTGGCTCTTTTCCCTTTTTTTGCCTTCCCTAAATTCCACTTCTCAGTATCTCCTATCATGCATGCAGTAGTCAAGCTTATAATTCATATTTGCTACAGACCTTTAGAAGATGCTCTCAATGAAGGGCTCTATATGTACAAAAAAATAATAAATGCATGAGTTGGATTGTATATCAGCAATATTCCTCCTTGGAAACTCACCTTTAATGTTGAAGCTCTGGAAAACATAGAATACCAGTCAAATTTAATTTCCTTTCCTGTTCTATTCCTTGGGTGTCACAGATTCATGCAGTGGCTTTCAAGATTCTTCCTTTTGTTGTCACAAAAACCAGTTTGATTCCAATACCAAAAAAACCCCAACAAAACAAAACAAACCAACCAACCAACCAAAAAAAAAAACAACAGCCAAAAAAACCCCATTAAATACTTTGTGGTTTTCTTTTGTTTGCAGAGAATGAAAATATAATTGCACCTGGCAGAGGTACGGATCTGCTGAAAGTGAAATCGATTCTGAATCCATGGGCCTAGAGTAAGAGCAGAGAGAGGTCTAAGAGCCTAATTATCTCAAAAGTGATCTGAGATGTGCAGTGAGCTTCTAGAAACGTCCTGCTTGTCAGCCTGTGGGTGCCTTGTGTATGGTTAAATCAGTGACTGGCTGAATGTTCCTGAGGATTCACCACTGTCCTTGGAAAGAACAATTCATCTAGAATTTCAATTCTGCTCTCTCTGCTCCTCCACCTTTCAGGTGCAAGTGCTGCTCCCAGGGCTACAGAGTGCTGCTGGAGCTAGGATTGCAGCCCGTGGCTGGTTTGGGAAGGCAGGGGATGGCACAGGTGGCACAACATACGCTGTGTCCTCAGTGGGCGCCGCTCGCGCCACAGGTGCCGCCGTGTTTACAGCCCTGAATAAGTGAAAAGACATAGTGCAGAACCAGGCTGCAAATTTTTTAATCTACTTGTCAAAAGTTACTTGAAGGATTAATTATGTTCAGCTATCGACTCGCTCTACGTCTGGCCTGTATGATCACAAATTGCATTTCTCAAAACAACAGGATTGTTCAACGCGCGTGAACTGTGCGCGTCGTGCCCAAGGTGCTGCAAAGGTTCTAGGGTGTGACAATCCACCACTTCATGGCCTTCCAGACCTGAAGGGAGGGTGGAGTGGGACTTTTCACAAGGGCACAGAGTGACAGGACAAGGGGGAAGGGCTTCACACAGAGAGGGGAGGTTTACATGGGATATTGGGAAGGAATTCCTTCCTGTGAAGGTGGGCAGGCCCTGGCACAGGTGCCCAGAGCAGCTGTGGCTGCCCCTGGATCCCTGGCAGTGCCCAAGGTCAGGCTGGACAGGGCTTGGAGCAACCTGGGACAGTGGAAGATGCCCCTAACCATGGCAGGAGGTGGGACTGGATGATCTTGAAGGTCCATTCCAACCCAAACCATTCCACAATTTTACGATTCACAGACTTCCACTGTCTCTGCAATGGCATCTGCATAGAACCCTGCATGAATTTTGAGAACAAAACATTAACAACATAATTCTGTCATCCAAGAGAAAAATTCCAGGCTGAAGATGGCAAATTAGCCTGGAAGTGAATACAACAAGTCAATGAACCCTTGGATGGACAAGCCTTCAGAAGCAATAACAACTCTGGCAGTCACAGGGAGGGCTGCCTGTTTTCTGTTAGAAGCAAAGAACAATTCAGGAGCTCTTAAGGTTTGACATTTACAGAAGGTCAGGCTACAGACTCTCTTCTGGCCTTAAACACTGCAAACAAAAGGAGTTTTCTCTCTCATAAATTCCTGTTAGACGAGATACTCTTGGAATCTCTGGGGCTGTGCACAGATGCACTGGATGAATATATTTCCATCTTTTACACCCAAGGTAGGTGGTGAAATGTTGATCTCAACATTACAGGAGTAACTTCCCTGAGAAGTATTTCTCATTTCTCTTGTGAAAAATAAATGTATGGTAATAAAAACAACGAGGAATGATGCAGAAGCACCACCACAGACAGCAGCAATTTTACCATTTATTGATGGATGCTCTAATGACTGTTTTTAATAAGGTCCTAATCCAAGGAATTTCTTAATGCCACATAACAGAACCAATTCTACAGTCAATGTATATCACTATTGGTTGTGGAAATTTAATTTACAAATATAAGTCAAGTTTAAGTCCAATTAAGTTTTCTTCCTTTCGTATATATTTAATTGGCATTGTTTTGCTAATTGGTGTTTTATTTGACTGGCAAAAGAACTATTTAGAATACTATGTGAACTAGTTTCAGTAGTAAAATGAGCTAGTTAATTCTTTGTTTTGGTATTTATTTTCCTATGGAATATATCCAGATATTAGTGCAACATTTCCTACCAAGTCAATTGCATTCCATGGAGGAAATAAGAAAACAATGAGGAAAACCACAACAAGGAAACATAAAAGCCCCAAACCAACCAACCAAACTCCAAACCAACCAAACAACAACAAAAAAGAGAACTGTAGAGAAAGGCAAAGAAATATAATTATAATAGAAAAGTTTACAGTTGATTCAGAGTTATTCTCCCATTATCTCCTCTCCCATCCTCTGATTTACTTTTTGTGGTTTTCCAGGGGGGTTGGGATTTTCTTAAACCTCTCTGAAGTCTTTTTCAACCTTTATTCATATTTGACCTCCATCCTTTGGATCTGAAAGTATTTACACTCAGACTCTGAGGTCACAGAATAACTGAAAAAGTTCTGGAATTATTCCCAAGTCACCCACATTGTGCTCCAACACACACGTGCCAAGAAGTTGTCTTGAACTCAGTCTGGATGCCTATGATACTTCAATAATAAAAAATTAGCTTGAGATTACCAATATGATGGCATGACAGAATGGTTTGGGTTGGAAGGGACCTCAAAGCCCACCCAGTGCCACCCCTGCCATGGCAGGGACACCTCCCACTGTCCCAGGCTGCTCCAAGCCCTGTCCAACCTGGCCTTGGACATTTCCAGGGATGGAGCAGCCACAGCTTCCCTGAGCAAACAATTTTCCCACAAATCTTGAAATAAAAAAAAAACAAAAACAAAAAAAAGTCTATGCATTCCCTTGTGGAATTCTGGATCATGTAACCAGCCCTCTGCCCCAGTAAAATATCTGTATAGATATGTACCTCAGTTGTTAGTGCATCTTCTGCCTTGATTAAACAGCAGCAGCTGTTAATCACTAAATTTCCACAGACATGACCCAGACTGCCCTTTGTATTTAGGTCCAAGCCACACATAAATTAAAATAATGACGAACTCCATTAAAATAAGGCAGTAAACTCCAGCTACAAAGGGTTGTTTTCTTCGCCAACATCCACAAATAACTCCTCAGTTTTAATGAGATTTTTCTCTGTTTACCATACACCCAATTAGAGAGCACTTCCTCTCTCTGTGCTTTAAACTTTGGGAAGCTTTAGGCAGAGAAACCCAAAGGAAAGGGGCTGATAGAGCTGGTGCTGCTGCAGAAAAGAGCAAGATTTAATATATACAGTGGAGCTGCATTTTATATAGCTTGCTGTGGCACAAGACAATGACTTCTGCAGCAGCCTGCTGGAATTAATTGTGTGGCTGCAGAGCTGAAGTTTAACCCAGGGCAATTCGGTGAGGAAGGAGAGGTCAGTGCCACTGGGAATGAAAGTCCTCTCTCAGAAAAAATGTGATTTGGAGCTGTGCTTCATTAGGCAAAAGGTAATCATGAAATCACTGTGTTTGAGAGTGTGGTTGAGAGTTGCAAAAGAGAGAATTTACCTCAAAGGTGAATCTGGGCAGGGGATAACAGCAGAACCCTCCTGCCCAGGGCTCTGTAACTGCTACACAGGGGGTGAAGTTTGCATGCAAGACTCAGAGTATTGAACCAGAATGATCAACATTTACATAAAACACAACTGGTTCAAGTCACTGTTTGCATTTCCAATGCTCCTACAGCTTCAAAATGTTTCTGCATTTCCATGTTTCTACAGCTTCAAAATCTGTGGCTTTCTCCCCCAGAGTTTTCACACCCAGGTGACACTGCCAGTCTCACACTGGGAAGTTCTGAGTGTCACCACACAGCCTAAGAGATCATCACAATATCTTCAATTATTTCAGGAGGGATTACCAGCTGGTGACAATTTTAGAACTGATTTCCACCAGGCAGTGAGCACAGAAGGCCGTGCACCAGCCCTGCACACCTGACATGTCACCTGGGGTTGTGACAAAACCATCACAACGTGACAAGCTTTGCTTTGTCAAACATTTGAAGCATCAGGCAAGTGTTTGTAGAAGGACCTGCTTCAGCTCCATGCCAGGCACCTCACATCTGGCATTGGATGCTAAAATCCCTTGCAACAACACATTCCAAACTCTTGAAAGCTCCCACTGTGCTCTCCCCAGGAGAAAAATGGAGATTACACAACCTTGTCTTCCACAGTAATAATACCAACTTAAACAGAGATGAAAGAAAAGAGAGAAAGGTAACAAGGGTGAATCTTTTTGCTCTCTGATTAAATCAAATCTTTACTCAGACAAGAGTCCTTGCTTCTCCTGAGCTGTATTTTAAAGTCTGAGTTCAAATACAATATCAAATGGTGTTTCCTTTTCTCTCCTGAAGGAGAGATCAGTAGAAATGGTGTGGTGGTGAGCAGGCAACACCACCTAGCTGAGGAAATTTGGGTCTGAGAGAGACAACTTTATACCCATTAAAAGCATAACAGAAAATACAGAAAAGGGCAGACACAAAGCCAAGGCATTAAAAGCAGAGAACAGCTTGTCTCCCTCCAGACCCAGGACACTTTTAAATCTTCTTTTACCTGAATTCTCCAATCAGGTATCTGGATGATTAAAGAGGCACCTGGGAGGGCAAAGTTTTCTGTTAACTAACAAACTCAGCTATAAGTGAAACATGCTTGGGCACAGCAGAAAAAAGTCCAATACTCACCTGTACAGGATGGAGTCTTTGGGATGGATTTGGATAAATAACTCAGCCCCTCCCAAAAATTCCATGATGCAGTTGACAGCTCAGAGATCTCACACCCTTGGTATCCTCTGTTACAAAGGCCAGTCTTGTCACCTTGCACCACCTTGGTACCAGATCTCCTTTATCCAGTTCTACCCAAAAGGCCAACGAATCACTCCCACTCTCTCATTTTCCCATAAAATTACTGTATTATTTAGGCCAAGTTATGAAACCTCTTTTATTTCTGAAATCTCCTCCATCCTGATGGTAATAAACCAAGGATGTTGACATTAATTTTATCATTCTCCATTGAGCTGGCACCCCCAGGATGCTGCAATTCCCATACTGGAAATGCACTTCAGTGAACTTCCTATAATGAAAACTTCATTAGAAAATTTAGACTTCAATTAAAATGTGAAACAGCCAGAGTTAAAATACCATTTGTGGTGCAAATGTTCTGCTAAATGCGAGATTCCAAGACACTAAACAGAATGGATCTAGTTATTACATGGAGTTTTATCTGTTTTTCTGATCAGTACTAAGTGCCATTTGAAACAAAAAATCCCCATATATTTGGTGCAATATCAAGCTGATACATTAGTTGATTATTATTTTCTCGTTACAATTTTTAAGGAGTCCTAAAGATTTATGTGAGTAACTTGTGTTTTGTGCTGACAGCAATTTTGCACTGCACTTTCTTACTCCTGTGATTGGCTTAATTTGGTTTTATATTTGCAAGTCCTCGAACATAACTTGCCCTGATTAAAGAAGGAAGAAAATCCTCCCCTCAAACCCAGTTTTCATCTCTCGAATTGTGCTCTGATTACCCTTTTAGTGAGAATTCTACTGACAAATTTCTGCCAGAATGTTTTTTCCTCATGTTCCCACACTAAGACAACTTTTAACTTACAGCTAAGACAATTTGAATTCAGAATGTTGAGATAATCAAAAGAACGAGGCGGTCGGGGTACACGAAATAATTCAATGTCATCAGTTTTACACAGGGTTTTCTTTTGCTGAAGCTGTGAATATTCAGAACAGGTGAACAAATAATTTATGGGCCATTTGGGCAGCACACGGAGCAGCTCTGCCCCAGGGGAGCCCCAGGAGCGTTTTGCCTGGAGCTCCACAGTACAGACAGGAGCAGACAAATCGTTCCTCCTTCCTGAGCTGTGCCCAGGGAAT
This sequence comes from Irena cyanogastra, assembly GCA_013397155.1. Taxonomy (NCBI): domain Eukaryota; kingdom Metazoa; phylum Chordata; class Aves; order Passeriformes; family Irenidae; genus Irena; species Irena cyanogastra. Next base: position 137,517 of record VWZV01009284.1, on the reverse strand, counting down.
GAGATCACCTGGGAAACTCCAGCTGCTCACACAGGAAAATCTGTGGGATGAGATGCATTCCTGTTCCTGATGTACAGCCACGTCCAGGGAGTTTTATGTGTGCTCAGTCCAAGGGGAAACAGTGCCTGACTCCAGACAAGAACCTGAGAATTTCCTTTCAGCATTGCTTGCCTCAAGATTCCTTGAGGTGGGAAAGTGTTTTGCACTGCCACGGCACAGAAGGTCCAATAAAATTCCATTATCCCCGAGTTTTTGCCACTAATTTTGTCAGGACCACAGATTTTCCCCACTTGTTTCCTACCTCCTCACACTAGCTATACCCCACCCACACTGTAGGGTTTGTCTGCTACACAGATAAGATATTGAAAGATATTTAATGCCATTAATTTGGAAGGAAAATGGCAAATATTTCAACAGATGATAATGGGGTTTAATGGTGTGGCTGGGGGCTTTTGCCACATCAGTGACAAAACACTTGAGAAATGTTGCTGCAATTTCTGTCAGCACCATCAGGAGCTGCATTAAGGCAGTTGTGTGAACACAGGCAGAGCTGAGGATGTGCACAATAGTTCTCTTAAATATGAAAAGCAAAGAGATTTTAAAAAGCTCTGCAAAACTTCTGCTGACGTATTTCTGATTACCCTAACACAACATATGGGATGGTTCTCAGCTTCTTTAAATCTCCTTACAAAAACCTTCTCAATACCCTTTCTTTCATCCATAAACTTAATCCCATTTCTGATTTAAAAACACAAATTGCTTACAATAAAACTCCCAAACCTCTGGTTTTAATATATATTAAGCCACTACCCCATAGACTCAATTTATTGCACGAAAATGAATGGATCAATCTGCATTCCACCTAAATTTCACAGTTTGTAAAGTATATCCCCTAAACCACCTGCAAGACAAAAGGCATTGTTATTTGCTTACCTTCTTCTTGTTCTACCTTAAACTCTTAACTAAGAAAAAAAAAACCTAAATTATACATTGTTTAGGAACCAATTATCCTGCAGGACATTCTGATTTTCCACTCTTTACTTTTCCCTCCCCTAAGGCTGGGCACAAGAAGAGTCTCCACAGCTGGGGAGGGCTGGAGACAGCTCCTGCAGGGCCACCAGTGCCAGCCTGGGGGCTCCTCCCGGGGCTGCCAGGGTCCCAGGGAACAGACCTGACCCCCTCCAGCAGCACCCAGAGCTTGGCCACTGCATCGACCCCAAAAAGACTTTTTTAACCCCAGCTAGCTTCTGAAAGAACAGATGGCACAGAGTCATGGCTGGCGTGGGTTGGAATGAGCCCTTAAAGCTCGCCCAGTCCAGCGCAGCCAGGCGCAGCAGGCACACCCAGCTCTCACACCTTGCAGCTCTTGTGGGCTTTCCTGACCCTTTTTCCTCACCCCAGGGCAGAGGTGGTGGCACTGCAGCTGTCCCAACCCTCCTGGGCACCAGAAGTTCCTCAGCAGTCACACGTGGGCTCAGTGCCAGCTTTGGGAGAGCAGATCTCCAATGCCTCTGGCAAACCAGATGTGCCAGAGGTGTCAGGTGAGGGAACAGCCCCACACAGCTACAGGCAGAGGCCATTACCTGCCTGATGGCTGTCCAGTGAAACCTCCTCATGTCCACGGGCAGCCCCACAGGAGCAGGAGAGTTCCTGCCCATTGCCATTGAACTCTCACCTCACTGCTCTTGCTAGAATCAAAACCATTTCAAGAAATTTTANGTAAAATAATGTCATATTTAATAATATAATTTAAACATTATATATTATTATTATGTTATATAATTATATTTATTATATTATTTATAATATTTATACAAATATTATTTCATTGCAGTGGTTACTTATGTCAGCAAGTGATAGCCCACAGGGGACAGGGCTGGAAAAACAGGGCTTTGTTTGTTGTTGGAATTCCCCACACTCCTGGGCCAAACTCTCTGCCAATTTAGCAGTAAACAACACGGAGAAATGTAAAATTATCTCTCTGCAGACACTTAAAACCAAAGCTGCTTTTATGCCAACTCCTGGGCATAAGTGCATAATCTGCAGCCCTCAGAAACCAGAGTGACTCAGAAATGTTGGTCCTTTGCCTGAAGTGTTCTGGGGGTTTCTCCTTTTTTTTTTAAATCAACATGCTCTGTTTAAATGACAACACAGCAGGTGGACAAGAAGGAAAAGCCTGAGATCACTTGGTTTTTGAGGAAGGGAATTCTGCCCCTCTGCCCCTGTGCTCAGGTGAGAGCAGAGTCCAGCCCTGGGCCAGCACAGGAGGGACCTGGAGCTGCTGCAGAGATCCAGGGGAGGCTCCAGGGGGATGCCAGGGATGGAGCAGCTCTGCTGGGAGAGCTGGGGGTGCTCACCTGGACAGGAGAAACTTTGGGGTGAGCTCAGTGGGGCCTGGAGGAGCTGCAGGAAAGATGGAGAGAGACTCTGGAGAAGGGATGGATGGACAGGTCTCACAGAATGGCTCTCATTGACACAGAGTAGGAATGGATGGGATTTTGGGCAGGAATTGTTCCCTGTGAGGGTGGGCAGGCCCTGGCACAGGGGCCCAGAGCAGCTGTGGCTGCCCCTGGATCCCTGGCAGTGCCCAGGGCCAGGCTGGACACTGGGGCTGGGAGCACCTGGGACGGCAGGAGGTGTCCCTGCCATGGCAGGGGTGGCACTGGGTGGGCTTTAATGTCCCCTCCAACCCAAACCAGTCTGGTTCCCTCTGGTTTTGAATCCTTAGCTCTACAGTGTCCTGCCATGCTCAGTCACTGAGTTTTTATCCTTTTTTTAACAGAGCACAAGGTGAGCGTTGTGGGGCACACACTGGCAGCAGCAGGACAGACATCTCAGGCTCTCTCCCACTCTTAGCATTATTTTGTTATTATTCACAAGCCTCAAGGGCTGGACAAAAATAAAAGATCCATTTAATTTTCAGGAAGATAAAATTACGATTACTTTTTTGTTTAGCTTTGTGCACCAGCCACTTTCCTAAAACAATGGGAGGAGATGAATCTTGCAGCAATCCCACCTTAGGTTTTCCTACACCATCCTCAAATCTTTAACCATTCAACACTTTTTAAGTATGGAAACAGAATGACAGACTTCAAGCCAACCAAACACACAAAATAATCACCATTTAAGAGGGTGGACAGACCATGCAGAGGAGAATCCATTTTGTCCATGTTTTTCCCCTGGAAGCACTGGAGCCAGGCAGTGACAGCGATATTCCAGATGGCTCCATCCTGCTGTGATGCAAGCAGACACACACATGTGCCCCTGCAGGGTGACACATCCCCCAGAACGGAAGGAGAAGAAGAAAAGCAAATCTCATTTACAAAGAAGCCTCAGCTTAGGAGGCAGTTGGAAAGATTAGAATGAGGAAACATGTAATCGACAAGGCTGGTAATCAGAAATGATTTAGTGCCTTCCCTTGTTAAGCCTGTTATTAAGACAGAATATTTCCCTACTCCTACTGCTCCTAACGTATATAAAACCTCAATTATTTAGGTCTTTTGTTCTTTACAAAAACTGCAGGACAACTGTTTTAGTAACTTCCACTTAACTAGAATCAAAGCACTGTTAGCTGCATTTGCTCACTAAAATTCTTTCATGAAGCCAGCAAGGCCAAGGAATTTTAAAAACTCAACTTTATTCCCCAGTGAAAAGCAATCAACTGCTCTCTCTGTGTCTGCATTTTCTGTGCTACCAAGGAAAAGTGTTTCCCAAAATGACTGTGCATCTCAGCACGCTTCGCCTGCAAAGCTTAATTTTTCCTGACACTTGTCCCAGGGTAAATTTTTCAAAAGAGGTTGCCTTAATTTTAAAATTGACTTTTAATGATACTCATATTTCAAAAGGCTGGGCTTTAAATATAGTGATTTTTTGGCGTCACTTGGATAAATTCATGAAAGGACACAGGCCACAGGAATTTAAAAAAAAAAAAAAAAAAGAAGAAAATCTCAAAGCCAACCAGAACCAAACACCACAACTCCCTGGCTCAATGCATCACTGTCCCTAACTCACCACACAGCCAAGGCCCCTTGTGTAAAGACCTCAGAACACCCTCATCAATTAGGATTTTTTTTCCTCAGCTAGCAAAAATACAAAAATATATAAAGGAAAAGCTGGGGGAGAACATATCACTTCCATTTATTTGGCTGCTCAGTAGTTAGGTTAGTCAGAGGCCCAGGAATATCTATATCCAATTTCTCACACCCAAAAGAGATTCAGGTCTGTATCACTGCTTTGTGACAGGTTTTAACCTCTCGGTCCCAAGCAGCTGAGGTTTGTTCTGGTGTAAGAGCAGCTGTCAAAGCTGGGCAATTTTACACAGAATGATTAAATGCTCAATAGGTTAAAATCAGAGAGCAGACACAAGCAGAGTTCTCCAGCACAGCTTCCATGACACTTCTATTAGTGGTGACACCCGCACTAAAAGCCAGGCCATGAAATATTAAATGCTTAGCTGAGAGCACACCTCTCCCCAAGCCCCCAGGATTTCCTGGGAAATTCCTGGGGCTGAATTCAGCACTGTTCTCCTCCAGCTTGTGTCAGCACAACTCCACCAATTCCAAGTGAGCCCAGCTCAGAGCTGTTTTTCCCAGCCAGAGTCCCCTGACAGCTCCATCAGCACGAGAGCAGGTATTTCCCACTCCTGCACGGTGCAGCTTTTCCACCTCCTGAACAGCAGCCTCACAGTGCTGCCAGCTCCTGAAATACAAACTGTGGCATGCAACACACCCCAGCAGTGCCCAGGATCTGCTCCATAATTGAGGTGTTTGCCTCAAATCAGCTGAACAATAAATGCTACCTGTTATTGACTTGCCAGTCCTTCCTGCTGAAATTTCCCCGCGCTCCCACTTCACTGGACTGCAGTGAGTGGCTGCAATAAAAATCTGCTGGTAGACAAAGCCCTGATAGCACATCTGAACACACTTTTTCTGTTTAGGAAAACTGATGTGGATGGAAAATAGCGAATCCCTCCTCAGGAGCAGATCAAAGAGCAGGAAGCTCAAAAGCTCATCATGTTTTCAATCATTGAAGGCATTCCAACTAAAAAATTACTGCCTTTGCCTACAGGCCCTGGATCTCTGGTCTTGCTTTTTGGGGTAAATGATGTGTATTTTATCCTCCATGCATGATTATCATCCGTATGTTAAACATCCTTTAGTGCCATCTCTCCCCACTGGCCCCAACACCCCCTTCATGACCCGACCACTTCCCCACCCCTCACAACGAATCCTCTCACCCTTCTCACTTACAAACACCCTACAGCAAGCACAAAAACATCAAGGATGAGCCAGTCCCATCAGAAATGCAGCGAGTGGGGTCAGCAGAGACAGCAGCACACAAACTCTGCCCTGCCATGGAGTTTCCATCATTCCCAGGGCTGGGAAACCCACCCAGGTGGGAAAATCCCCTCCATCCTTCCTGGCATTTGGGAGCTCCCAAAGAGAGCTGTAGGAATGTGAGCTGCAGTAAATCTGCTCCTCACCGTCTGTGTCTTGGCTGAAATGATCCCAGGAGGACCAAAACCAGCAAGGAATTGATGAATTTAAAACCTTCCTGTTATTCCTCACCTGGACACAAACCCCTTTATGTCACCTTTTCCGCGCTGCTGATTTGATGATGCACTCAAGACTTGGCAAGAAAACATCCAATAATATTTAAATAATGTTTAAATTAGTACCTACTAAAACTAAGAAGTAAACATTTCTGTTTCACTCTGCTCCACAGGCAAATGTATATTTTCATAGAGAAGCCAATTATTTTAAATTTGCAGATATAAAAGCATTTTACAAATCATACCTCTGTACCCAGCAATTAATTCTAGGTACTATCTCTGTGCTCATGCACTACAATTATACACTAATAAAAGATAATTATCCCAGTTTCAAGTGTCAGAAGGTTACATTTCTTTTTTCCAACCTAAAATTCCCTTTGTTTTTAAATGTAAGGCTCTCAATGGCATTTAAGATGATCTAAACTCATTTCTGAGGTGTCCTGGACTAATAATTTTATTCTGCAGCAATGTTGGAATAGGAACATGTATATTTTTCTACCCCATGCTGCTGCAGGCTTACATTTTTCTAGTTTTTTATAAAGCACCCTTCTATGATTTTTATGATTTCACAGTGAAGAGGTGAGAGAGGTGCTGGCCTAAATTGTTGATCAATTAGGGCTAATCAATATGAAAATTTCAGCTTTGTAAAGCACATGGGAAGAACAGGATCCACAAGTGAACTTGTGTCTCAACCCTGTAAAACTCTAATTACGATTTCTCACAAGACTTTTATGAGCTTAAGTGACAAAAAACCTAGAATAGTTTAATATTACTAGACATAGAAATAGGAAATATTAGCAACACTTTCTGCAAGCAGTTCCCACATGATACTGCAGGTTGAGCCCTTACAAAGCCAAACAAGGCTTTGATACCAATATCTGACAGAGTTATTCATGTAATTGTGGTCAGTGAGCACATGCTGAGAAAGGATGAGGCACTGAAGGGTTTGTGTCCTGAATTCATGCACTCATGAGACAAAGTAACTCGAATTTAAACAGGTTTTCTTGGGAACTTTCAGAACTGTGTCAATAGCCCATTTGCCAGGTTTAGGGTCGGGCAGCAGCTCCTGGGGTTGGGAAGGGTTGTGCCCATGGCTCAGGGTCTTTACAGGGAGTTTCAGTGCATTAACTCTCTGCACAAGTGCACATTTTGGCACCCCAAAATCCCATCCCCAAGTGCCCCAGACAATGCAGCTTTAGCAGCACATCCTGTGCTGGGGAATGAAGCAATTCCTGCTGTTTGAGAAGCACCTCCTGAGTTTTGTGGTTGCCACAGTCTGGTCAGAGAGTGAGAAAACGAGTTTTCCCAGGATCGGCTTGTGAGACTCTGAGCAGTTTTAACCCAAACTATAACTTGTTATTGCAAGCAACCTACAGGTGCTGCTTTTCCTATTTTCTGGTTTTTTGTTCTCCTTAAGATTGTTTACAAGAAGGGTGTTGAGCTAGCCAGCCAACCAGGTGAAATGCATTGATTAATTGACCAATCTGGTCCAGCTGGATCAGAACAGTGTATAAAAGAAGAGAATTTGAAGTAAAGTTGTTGAATTTCTGCAAACCCAGCCTTTGGAGTCTGTGTCATCTGTTACAGCAACAGTGACAGAGTTTCCCAGCTCTGGCAGCTCCAAGCCATCACTGCCCCTTCCCCGTGGTGGCTCAGCACAGATTCCCCTTTTCCTGACAAAGGACAAGATGGGATGTTCTTCCTGCTCCTTTTCTTCCAGAGGTGGCTCTGTTCCCAGTGCTCTAATGTGATTCAGCTCCACAGCCAGGCTGCTTATATTTCTCCTGGAGATTGCAATTATATTTCTAAACTATTCTTTGTGTTGCTGCAAGAATCAAACAAAAGGGGGGAAAAAAACCATCAACGTTTCAATGAAGGAAATTTCCATAATATGTGGTGGCTGTCACAATCTTGCTGATAGAAATAATTACTCCTCCTGATGTAACTACACTAAACGACTGAGAAATGGGGATAAAAACTGTTACCCATCTGTGCAAAGCTCTTTCATACATGCATATGAAAGAAGAGCTAAATGCAAGATTAGAATACTCTGGGATGTGCAGCAGGACACGGATCCCAAGGTGACAGGCACTTCTCACCTCAGGCCCTGAGAGGAGGGAGGAATTACCTCTCTTTTTAACAGCTACAAAGGATGCTGGTGATCTGGGCTAACTCAGTGCTTGGCCTCCACGTGATCCACTAGATTATGCATGCAAATCCCCAGTTCTGGCTGATAAACTGAAACAAAAGCACACTCCACTGTAGCACGAGCTGATGATGTTTTTCTGAGTGAGAGGAACCCACGTTCTCTGCAGACACTGTTTGCAGACAAACCACTGAGAGGCTGCACTGGTGAACAGGAGAACAAACCAAAAATGAAAGAGCATTTCCAGGGGTGCTGGGGTTCAGCTCTCACCCAGAGGACAGCTCAGTTTGTTCCAGGTGCATCTCTGATCACTTCAGGATATGACTTGTACAGCTGGAGAATTCAGCGTGGCTGGAAGCACCTGGGCACTGCTGGATTTGCTGTCTCAGGCACTTGTGAAGGTTTCTGCAGCAAACCTGTCTGAAAGCAAAGAAGCAACGAGGCAGCAGCTCCTACAGAACTCCTGAGCAAAGCTAAATGTGGGAAATGAGTTAACTTTTAACTCAGAAAACGTGGCTGAGTCTCTGTGGACATGCCAGTGTTGCCATACAGACATCACAGCATTGCAAAAATGGACTGAATTCCAACCCATCTGTGCCTCTGGCAGGTGAAAACTCAAGGAGAGGCTGTGATTCAGAAATAACCCCTTAATTTCCTATAAATTAAAATGTAAAGAAAAGCTGCAAAGTACCCTCCCCAGTTGATAGGTTAACTGTAAAAGTGGAAATTTTTTTTCCTCATGGAGGACTAAAACTTCACCCCAACTCTGCTGTCAAAAGAGGGAATTGTGCACAACAAAAGAAGGGATTTCATGACCTGCCCTGCACCGTTTCCCCGTGATCAGATTCACACATGGAGGCTTCTCCAGTGGACTTTAACCCCACCACGGTCAGCACAAGAGCAGTGCAGGAGAAAACGATGACTCTGGTGACCTGTTGGTGACTCTGGGACATCCCACTGGGTTTTCCCTTCCCAGGGCAGTCCAGGGATCCTGTGCTGCCATTCCTGAGCATGGGAAATAGTAAAGGTAAGGAGATTTTCATAAAGCTGTAAAAGCAGGCCTTAGAAACAGAAAGAAAACTTAAAACTAGCTGCAGCTGCAAAGCCTGAAAGTGGAAAAGTTACAACAGTAATGACATGAAACAACAGTTTGAGTTTTAGGCTTGGCTAAGATAGACCTTAAGACAATTAACAAAATTGTGCCCAGGACACCCAGAGTCCTAAACCCAGCAATCCTTGCTCCTACACACCTCCCTCTTCCTTAAAAACCCTGTGGAAATCCAGGTTTAACAGATCACAGACTGACTCTGGGAAAGGGTGCAGGGTAGGTAATTAAATTCCTTCTATTGTGCTCAACTCCCACTTTTGACAGCAGAGTTGGGGTGAAGTTTTAGCCCCGCCATGAGAGAAAAAAACTTATGCAAGCAAGGCCATGAAACAACAGTTTGGCTAAGATAGACCTTAAAACTGCAGAAAAATCTGCTTAACAAGGTAGTAGAAGGTTTTAAGGTTAACACTGGAGTGTTGTGTGCTGGAACAGAGAGCAAACAAGCCCTGTGAGAGGTGCACGTGTGCTTTAGTGCTGCCAGAACAACTGGCTGTGAGCTTCAGCAATGTGCCACTGGCCAGAGAGCTTTTCAAGTGCTCTGAAACAAAGAAATCTTTGGCTGCTGCTGGCAGGACGTGAGCTTTGCCATCTTCCAATTGTCTCACTCACAGAATTCACAGAATCACTGGGTTGGAAGAGACCTTCAAGACCATCGAGTCCAGCCCAGCCCCAGCCCCTCACCTAAACCCTGGCACCCAGTGCCACATCCAGGCTTTGTTAAACACACCCAGGGATGGGGACTGCAGCACCTCCCCAGGCAGCCATTCCAGAACTTTATCACCCTTTCTGTGAAAAACTTTTTCCTGCTATCCAACCTGAATTTCCCTTGGTGCAGCTCGAGGCTGTGTGCTCTGGTTCTGTCAGAGCTGCTGGAGAAAGAGCCCAAGGCCAGCTGGGCACAGGCACCTTTCAGGAGCTGTGCAGAGTGCTGAGCTCAGCCCTGAGTCTCCTTTTCTCCAGGCTGAGCAGCCCCAGCTCCCTCAGGGCTTCCTCTCAGGGTTTGTGCTCCCAGCCCCTCTCTGGACACACTCAAGCTCTCATCTCACGAGGCTGATGCTGCAATAAAAGCTCAAGGAACGAACCCCAGCAGTCCCATCCATTCCTAAATAACCCAACACACTGAGCACAGGGCAGCAGCAAGGCTCCAGCTCCACAGCTCTGAACCTGCCAGGTTCCACCTCAGCCCTGTGGCTTGGAGGATGCTGCCACCAAGAGTTTCCAAGCCCTAAGTGGCATGGTGACAGCTGCTGCCAGGCAGGACAACGGGAGCTGGCAGCTTTAGCCGAGTATGAAGCATGACAAATTGCAGGAAAGAGAAGGGAAGGCAGGGCCTCACTCGACTGAGGAGTCAGATGACATTTGCAGGGAAGCTTGTGGGAATTCTCCAGACAGCCTACAAGACGTGCTAAATGTTATTTGCATTAGAACAAATCATAAGGTATCGACTGCAAAATCATTTCCCTTTAATGAAGACTCGGAGGGAAAAAAAATATCAGAGTCAATTAGGAGACTGAAACTACAAATACACTGTGCTTTACACATCTCTGGAGCATGAAGGAGCCAATAAAGTGTGTTTCATAAAAACGAACAACAGAACTGCTGACAGCATTCCTGAGCTCGTGCCATGCTTAGGAGGCTGCCCCTCCTCTCCCCCCATCCACACCAGGGGTGCATTTCCCAAAACCACGTTCTGCTGCAGGAAAACAGAGATCCCACACATAGCTGCTGTTTCCTGCCACTGAGGCAGAAATGTCACCTCATCTCCTCACAGAACAGCCCAAGTGCACTGCATCAGTGCCTCTCAAAACCACCACCCACGTTTGCTCACATCCAGAGGAGGAGCCCTTTCATTTGTGACAGATTTGGGGGGGGTTCTTTTACTAAATAATAAATAGGTTTTGTTTTGCCTGTTGATCACATTTTCTCCTTTCACAATATGTGGTTTCAGCTGCTTTGGAATCTGAGTGTAATTCTGATTTTTCATTGCACTGTTGTCAGGCGAGGAGTGAGAAAAAATACAGCAAACGTTTTCAAGTGCTACCTGTCAGCCTAAAAGAACTCTGCAAACTGATACTGAAGAAGGATTTAATTTTCCCCCAAAACACTTTTAGTAATCCTTAAACAGTGCATTTTACAGCTCTGTCAGAAACCAGAATGCACCTGAATTTCAACTTGCATTTTAAAAGCAGCACCATCAGTAACAGTGTTATGCTATTTCTTCATGATTTACTAAAAGGCTGAAAAAATTACCTTTTTTTCTTATCAGTTTGACTGTCATGTGACTTACCTGGAGACAGCCAAGAGGAGCAGGTGGGCCATCCCTCATCTCTCCAGTCTGAGCTGCTCAGACCAGCCCAGGGGGTGACAAGTGTCCCAGGAGTGTCTGGGTGCCATCCTGAGCCCTGTGCCCCAGCAGGGAGGGAGGAGGGACCAGAGGAGCCCCTTGGTCCCCTCCAGGCTGACCCCTCCTGTGCTCCTGTGACAGCTCTGCTGCGTCCTGTGCCGCTCCTCGGCCCCTGCGTGGCAAGAAGTGACAATTACAGCACAAAAATTGACATTTTTAATTAGATACCAGACTTGTCTGAGCCGAGCAAGTGACCCAGAACACCTCAGTGCCAAACATGGCATTTTATTGTAACGTGAAACCAGGGGGAAAACACGACGCTTGATTTAAATGCCTATTTTTTTTCTCCTATTAGGTAAATTTTTAAACGCTTAGCTCTGAGGGATGGAAGGTACACAAAGGAAAAAAACAGATTGGGATTTTTTTCTTCTCCTTCATATTTCTTCATATTTTATAATAAAATATTTTAAAGTTATTAAAGACAAATTCCAGCACTCCTGTCCTCACAAATTTCCCCCCATCCAGTTGAGTCCCAGCACCTCCCTCCTGCTGGACAGGTTTTATTCCAATACTTCAGGGCAGGGACTTTGAGCTGCTCGATAAAACCCTCAAATATTCCACATTCCTGGGGTAGAGCAGAAAAAATAACAACAGAGACCACTGGATTGCAACAGTCAGGGAAGGTGATAAAAAAATCCCCTTCCCCACCACCCCGGGCACACAAACACAATTCCAGAGTTCACACACCCCAAGGAAGCTGCATCCACACAAGGGAGGAGGAAAAAATCTTGGAATCAAGACTATGTTTTGTATATAAATAAAATAAAAAAAAAAATATATATATTTATATTATATATTTTATATATATATATAATATTATCTATACATAACATTTATTTACATATATATAAATAAATGTTATATATAAATATGGTTATAGATATATTATAATTCTCAACTTTTGAATCTCACTTAAAACAGAAGCTCAGCACAACCAAACTCAGACGGTTCCAAATCCAGTGTCTGTAACTGCTGTGGGTGGAGGGAGGAATTGTCTCAGGCTGGACAGAAGCAGGAAATGGGAAAATCATTGGGAAAAATCCTTTCTAAGAAGTTTTCAGCAACCTAACAAAGTTTGAGAACTGTGGGCACTAATTATACATTAGGAACACTGGAGAAGAGATTTTTATGATAGCAACCCACACAATAGGCTGTGTTTGCAGCAAAAAAAAAAAAAAGAAAAAATAAATAATAAATCAGTAAATGTTGAACAAATTTTCATCCACCTTTCTACTCCTCACATACAAACACTGCCCAGAGACTGAGGCACCTGCAAGCTCTGCTGTACATGAGGGGAAGAAAAATAGAGCAAGACAGTCAATATTTTTGATAAAAGAGAGTTAAAAGGGGAATCTGAAATTCCTGATGTTGTCCTCCATGTCAAAAAGGAAAACTTTTATCTTCCCAGAAAGATTACAACAGCAAAAGGAAAATATTCCAAGTGCCGGTTTCTCAGGGCTTTCAAAGATAAGGTGGGGAAAAGTAAACTTTTGGCAAGGTGCAGGAAAAAGGTTTTTGCTGTGTGCCTGAATTCATCTGCAGCTCAGCAGCTGCTGGAAAACACTCAAAGTCTCAATTAATTATTTGTTTCCCACTGAGGTAAGAATGAGCTGCAAACTCTGCCTGAGTTTACCAAATCTGGGTAAAATCAGTGCTCAGTGCTGGAGTGACAGTGGAAGAGACTGAGCACCCTCTGCTGAGTGAATCCTTCACTGGCAGGGAGGAACAGGACCCCCTCTGCTCCCCAGGACAGGATTTGCCATCCCTGATCACTCATTGCTTCCTAGAGATTTCTCTTCCCCAGGTTTTCCTCTGCCTGAAACCACCGAATTTCCAGGCAAAGCAATGGAAACCAGGGTAGCTGTTGTGACAAAAAAAAGAGTTTAAAGCAAGCAGATGGCTGTGAAAGAACAGTTAAACCTTCCCATGGAATAAAAGCACAACAGAGGGATTTCAGCCTTCTCAATCCAAACGTGGACCAAGGTTTTTTTTAGAAAAACTGTACTTATTAAAAATAAAATACTCTTAAAACTCACTTTTTCCTTCCAGCCCTTCTTTTTCTTGACAAATTAAAGTCCTTTTATTATAGTCTCAATCCCTGGAAGTGTCCAGGGCCAGGCTGGATGGGGCTTGGAGAAGCCTGGGACAGTGGAAGGTGTCCCTGCCCATGGCAGGAGTGGCACTGGATCAATCCCTTCCAACCCAAATCATCCTGTGATTTTATCATGCATCCTCCTCTCTTCGATCAAAATACCACAAAGAAACATTCCTCCCAAAAGAAAAAAATGAGGACTAGCAAAAAAAACCCCCAAAAAACCACCAACAAAACCCAGCCAAGCAGGAAAGGAGGATCCCCCCTTGTTCCCATGTCCATCCTGAGGATGGTTTCTCTCCTCTCACCCTCCAGCTCTGCTGCACTTTGCAGGGTCACAACCTGCCTGAGCATGGAAGCTCAAAACCAGCATTCCAGGGAAGGAACTGCAAGGAATTAAGGAGCATTTTGAGCATTTTCAGTGACTGCAGCAGATCCAGATTCCCTGGAACTCTGTGCCCTTCCCACACAGTGGCCCTTTGGTTTCCTTCCCATCTTGGAACTCCTGCAGGGAAGCCAGCCAAAATAAAAACTGGGGGTAGCTCAGCTCTTACACCACAGTTCAGCCAGATTTAAGGCTTGCCTTTTATTTTTGTGGCAGGAAAATAAAAGGGAAAACACGTGGGATAACACTCTGTACCATCACGAGTGTTCCTGTGTGAAATTTCATTTTTCTGTGTGGCAGGGTGGAGGAGAACCACCAGAACCCGGGTCCAGCTGGGGATTTTTAAACCCAGCTGCAGTTTTATTTAAATTAACCTCACAAAGTAAACCTTTTAAAGGATAAACACCCCAATAATGGGTTGGTTTCCAGCACAATCACAGCCATGCACACAAGCAATCACTCCAAGGTTAAAACATTGAAAAAACCCTCCTCAATCTCAGCGTGTCCTCTCCATTTGGAAATCCCCTCTCATTTTGATGACCCTCATCTATTCTGCCTCCTTCTCTTAGGCTAAGTTCCATTTATACAAAAATTTAGCAATGATCTTCCCTGTGCCCCAAAATTTCCTGAGGAAATTTAAGCTGGGACAGACCTACAGCACCAATCACTGAATCTGGATCTTGGAAATTCTGAATTCCTGCAGAATTCTCACACACCTACAGCTTCATCCAAAGGAAAAAAGCCAGACCCATTCCTAGTCATAAATTGTGCATTATTAACTCTAAAATTCTAAATGTCTTTGAACACAACAGCACCTTGAAAAGGGATGTGAAGCTGCCAATCCACAAACACCAGAATGTCACAAATGTTAAAATAAAAATCGAATACACAAAATCTGCTGTAAATCTGAGTGGGGATAAAACCCACAGAGTTTGAAACCATTTTGATATTCCCTTTCAAGAATTTGAATTGATGGAATCAAGGTCAAAAAAAATGATGGACTTGAAGTCAAACTTCAATTTTACAGGCTCAATATGTTGCAATTTCTTTTGAAGTTTTCAAGACAAGAACTTCAATTTTTTTAACTAAAAACAATCTCATCTGTCAACTGCACAAAATATTTTTTCAAGATGGTTGGCTGGAGAAACAAATCAGAATAAAGTGGCTGTCATCAGTAAATCAGCTTTGACAGAGCAGCACACATCCCCAATTTTCATGGGAAATACCTGTTAAATTCCCTTCTCTCAGGAACTGGTTTTCTCACGGAAGAAAAGCAGCCAAGGTAAGAGAAGTAATTGATGTATTACCCATGATTATCTTTCATTATTTTCATCCTTGCTTAACATGCTTCTCCTTACTGCTGTTCAGAGTGATTCAAACCACACACAAATCATCTCTGCCTTCCCCCAGACACCCATCCTGATAAAAACAGGATTTTGCAGCAACAGAATATCAGGGAGAAAAATCTCAATAACCATCAGCCACTTGAAGCATGGGAGCTCTGCAAATAAGATGTTTAACAGCAAGGTTTCTGCTGTTTTGCACAATCCTGAAATAAATGTAAAATATTTTTATTGATTCTGCAGCTGATGAGTCGAAGTCGCTGTTCCAACAGAAGATGCTCAAAGAAAAATGCATTAACAAAGGAAAATACAGCAGATATTTATATTTACTTACATTTCTGAAAGCCAGCACTACAGACACAGGATACTGCTGGTTGACTTTTAATTGCACCTTGTTAAAAAAGTTACACTGACATAAATACCCCTGAGAATGAAATTATTTAACACACAGGGCAGCACTGCTCTGCCATGGTCTGGTGACACTGCAAAAGTCAACAGTTCTACAGAGAAAGGCTCCAGAAAACACAAATCTAAAACCCAAAAAGAACCTTCCATTTCATCAGTTCAGAGTCTACCAGCTTATAGAGCACATTTTAAATTTTTTCTTAAAAAAAAAAATCTACAAGCTCTTCTGCTTTTGGCATCTGTAAAGCTCACCATGCCACTTCAGAAAACTGTAATTAATAGTAAAGTAACATTTTAACATCTCCTCTATGTATTAAAAGCAAATATGAACTTTCTGTTTAGAGATGTCTTATTTTAGAAGGAGGAAAAGAAAAACAGCTCAACAGCTCCCAAACATCACCAAACCCACTCTGACAGCCCTGAATGCTCCATTGGGAAAAAACTGGGAAAGGATTTCATCCTCCCACAGCACTGTGATTCCACCAGATGCCACCAACATCATCTACTCACCTTGCACAAAGAAATCACAATGAAAAAAAGAAATAAATCAAAGGAAAAAAACCTGTTCCTCACTGAAATACTGGTCAACCCACCAGAAGCTGAACTTTTAAAAGATAAAAGGATAAAGGAATAGTTCTCTCATTGGCAGTGTTTAAAACCAACTTATAACCAAGGATTTTCTATTTTGATGATGTGTGTTCAACACAGGCAAATGCATTATGTTCAGTACATGTGCTAAACTTTTCTTCATTCCCCAAAGATTAAAATCAGGCATCAGCAAAAGAGCATTTGCTCTTTACCCCATCACTGAAGTCCCCAGTCTCCCAAAGAATGCTGTAGGAACAGGGACAAATCCCTAAAATTTCCCTTTAGCTTACCTCCAACACCATCCAATGATTTGTGCCACATATAAATATTTCTTACAGCCATTTTTTACTGTTTTGGAATCCTGATCTACAGGAGAACTGTCTGGGGCCAGCTTCAGCATTCAGGTGTAAATTGGGGTTTTTGCTGGTCTGGTTTTGCCCTCTGCTCCTGAGGCTCAGGAAATGCAATGAACAATCCATTCACTAATGACAAAATTCAGGTTACTGACTGTGCTCAGCTTGCTTCGAGGTCCAGCAGCCCTGCAAAACATTCAAACTCTCCATCTCTCAGAATAACAAAACCACCAGCAAGCTGAATGGCTTTCATTAAAAGAAACTTGAATAAAAAGATTTTGTTCTGAATGGAGGCACTGCTCTCCTATGGACTTGTTTTCATGCCTTTTTTTCCTGCTTAAAGAGAATTCACAATGCTCCCATTTTCTATTTCTTCCTGCAAAACAGATTCCCTGAAATTGAGCAACTGAAATAAAAATTAATTAAACGTTGGACTGAAGTGAGATTATCAAGGTTTATAAATTTCTTCCTTTGGGATAGAGGCTTCTGTTCAAAAAAATTTAAAGAAAAAACCCTATAACTACACAGCTTTTGTATTAAGCTACTTATCAAAAGCTTCTCAGAGAGGAAAATGATAATATTAAATGAAACTCGTGGGTATAGCTTATTCATTTTATGGAAAATTTAGAATAAAGAGCAGCAGCTGGGTCACGTGGAAGGGACTTTGTGCTCTCTGCGACATCATTCAGAAATTCATCAGATGGAGTGAATTGAATTATTTTGGGGGAAAAGAGCAAGGTCTTTTATGTTGTTGTTGTTCATTCCTTTTTTCCTCATTTGCACTCTCAGAGGCACCACCCATGCACAGGCTGCAGGAGAAAAGCACCAGCTGGGATCACCAATCCTCCAGTGGAGCACAGGCCCTGGGATTTCCCTGAGCTAATTTTAAATTCCTCAGAAACTCCTTTTGCCTGAGTTTATTTTCACAGACTTCGACGAATGCAAACAACAATTTATTGATTTGGAAATACCAATTATTGAAAGTAACAGAAAGAGGAAAACTGCTGCGAGGTGCTGTGTGGGTGTATGAAGATCCCAACCAAAGCTCGGGTGGGGTTTGGGTACAAATCACATCACATTTTTGTCTCTACCAGAGGTGAGACAGAGCAGGAAAGCTCTGAAAAACACAGTCTGACTGTGAAGATTCCCAGCTACGAGAAATGGCAGCAAGATTTTATTTTAACTCCCAACAAACGTGGTGGGTAAGAGCCTTGCAAGTTCATCCCAGAAACCTGAGTGTCAGGATTTGCCAAGGAGGCAGTGCAGCTGGAATTGCTGAAAGTGTTCTCAGACTCTCACTGAAAGCAGCCCCAGACACTGCTGTGAGACTCCTCAGGCTCTTGCTATTTTATCTGAGCACTTTGAAAGTCAGAACTCAGCTCAAAAAGGCACCAGGATGTGAGATCCTGCAGCCCATTGGCAATCAAACATCTGCAAGTGGAGCAGTCAGCACAGTGCAAGACAGAAGCTGGGCTGGAGCTGGAGTCAAGGCAAGTGCCAGGAATTCCTGAGCTGAGAATTGTTCCTGTCACTGTAATTGAAAGCAAAATGGATCATAGAATAGAGCAGGAAAACCAGAAACTGAGGGCTGTGAGGCTGCCTGACAGGAAGAAGGCAGCCTTCTAAAATTTGGTGTGAACAAGAGCACTGCACCTCCTCACCTCCCTCAAAGTTTAACTCCTGGTCCTTCTCCAAAGCCATGGCAAAGGTGCACTGAGCAGACACAGAGATCAACAACAAATTTAGCTCCATGTCTTGTCCTGAGCCCACTGGTGGGGGCTCCTCTGAATAAAAGGTCCATGAGTTCCTTCCACATCAATGCCAGGGCTCTGCCTGAATCCTGCAGGAGCAAAACCAACCCTGGAAAGAGCCCAAAGCTCTGTGGCCCCTTTATTTTATCACCTGCCCTGCACCTGCTGGGAGTGAGCAGCAGCCAGTGCCTGCCTGAGGATGAGTTTGCCAAAGCTTTTTTGAGAAATCCCAAAGATAACAGCCCCCTCTCTCAGATCCACACAGCCACAGTTAAGGAGGAAAAATTTGGTGCCTTTTGGTGCCTAAATCCCTCAAGAGTCTGCCAGCTCATTTCTCCGCACCATGTATGATTCTCTTGGTTTTCCAGGCTCCACTGAAATATTTTCAGCACTGAACTGAATATTTTCAGCGCTGGTGAAAGCCAAAAGCCAAAAAGGGATCTGCATTATTTCCTGAGGAGAAAAAAATCCCTGCCATGTGTGAAAAGCAGCAAACAGCCCCAGGACTGAGCACTCAGCCAGTGCACCTTGCCCAAAATATCCCCTCTTTGAGGGCTCCCTCAGTACCTGGGCACTGCAGGGAATTCTCTCAAAGTGGGCATGTCCCTGTCCTGTGTCCCTGTCGTGTCACATTCAACAGTTTGGGTCTGGATGTAACTAAGCCAGTCCTCTCCTTCCTTTCCTTCCCAATCCTTTATCTCATCTCTGTATTCCAGCAGGGTCTGGTTCAGATCTCCTTGTGCAGCTCTGTCCCTCACATCCAGCTCCAATTCCCATGCCTTGATCCACTCCCATCTCCCTTCAGTGAAATCTTGATAGAACTGCCAAAAGAAATGGGTTTTATCTTTACTAAAGTTGTTTTGCTGTGACCATAATGATTAATTCTGTCCTTAATCCCATTCTGAAAACAGTTTCTCTTTATATTCCCCCAGATTTTATCCTGGAGACCACTCCTTTACAGGCAACCTATTACAAAAAGGAAACACCAGAAACAAACAATTCAGGGCAACACTTTTAAACTTAGCTTCAAAGAAACCATACACCCATGGACATAAATATTTCCTGTTTATCAACTAGGAAATTCTTCAATTACTTTTTTTATCTTTCTTTGCATTTTGACCTAAGTGAAACCCAGATACCTACACAACATATATAAGTATATATATATCTTACATCTTTTAATGTGACACAGAATGTACATTGCTAACTACTTAAATCTATAATCTTCCAGCCCCTGCAAAGCTGCTTCACCCTCACTATTCCAGACTGAGGTCTGCAGGCACTATTCCTCCACCTAAATCCACCAGAATTTAGCTTGGCTTTCCAAATGCAGAGCCCAATCGTTCTGTGTCTCTTTCTGAGTAAAGCAGCTCAAATGAAGGCAATCTGAGTTGGAAGGCTGTCACACCAAGTGAAATCTGAATAAACTGGCAACGTCTAAAAATGAACTGGCACCTCCTTGGAGAGCCTCAGAATATCTCACATTATGTAACGTGTCACTGGGGCAGACCTCCAGATCCGAGCCCCACCCTCTGACCTCAGAGTGCATTCTCAGGGCTCTGGGGCTGCATTTTTCACTGATCCTTTGCTTCCCAATCTCACCCCACACTCTGCTCCCCCTCCTCAAGTCAGGAACACTCACAGTTCAATTTTGCCTTTTATCATCTCTGATCTCCTCTGCCAGAAAAGCCTTTTTTATCTTTATGTTAAGGCATGGGCAGTAATCTCTCTTGCTGCCATGTAACTTCAGTGTGGATTGAACTGGGTTCACTCCAGAAGGAAAAAAAAAAAAGAAAAAAAAGCTTAAGGAATAAGAGCCAAGACTCAGATGGAGGAAAAAAGCTTACAAACCTTTTTATATTTGAACAGGCACAGATGTCTCTCTTTCTTGTGTAGGTACAGAAATGATTAGAATTGATCAAGAACTTCACAGTAAAGTTCTAAGAAACATGAATTTTAAAACAAAACATTCAGAACCTTGTGTTTTGCAAATGCCCCAATCCAAAGCTATTTCCTGCCTTTCACACATTACCTGATATTAAGGATTTTTTTTCTTGATCTGCTTCCAGAGGGGTCTCAGCAGATCCACCTGTAAACACAGAGGGGTTTGTGAAACAGCTGAAGTGTCTATTTTGAGCACTTAATTGATCAGAGAGCTACACAAAAGGACATCCAGCTGGTTAAAAAGGAACAAAAGCCTCCCATTCTCAAGGAAAACCATTGCTCTGGTACATCCTCTGACCACTAAGAATATTTTCCTACCATCTAAAACGTCTCTGATGCAGTTAGAATTCAGTGCCTCTCACCCATTCTGCCCTGAAAGGAAACCCAGAAGATTCTGCAGCAACCTTTGACATATTGGAGGGCCACTGACACATTTTCCCTCTGCAGAACAATTATATTTGTGCAGTATGCAATGAGAAGTTCTGTTACAATCAGTTATTGGCTCACAGAGTAAGATGCATAGCCCTCCTCAAGTTTCCCCCAAAATTTTTGTTTCATATGCAGGCTGAATCTCTCTGATGTTGAGCAGATGAAACCTCTCTGCCCTTCTTAGGGTTCTTGACTTCAGGTCCTGCCCATGCCATCAGTGCAGGGGGAAGCTGCATCCTCCCCCTGCCACAAAGGGATTGACCCCAAAGCCTTTCCACTAATTTCATTAACTTCTGAGTTCTGGCTCAGCCAGGCCCTACCAGCAATTTCAGAAAACACATCACAGGATATCATTTTTACTCCCTGAAGTACATCCCTATTTTAATCTGGAGTTGTAATTGACTCCACTTTTAAAGGAGGTGATAGAACACTCAGGGAGTTGCTGTGCTACCTCCAGATAAGCAACCCTGGCAATTTATAGGGGAGATAGCCCAGCCAGAGGCTGGGGGAATGATTACAAACACATTAGAATGCTCCTTTGCCACATTGATCTGTAACTTTATTTT
This sequence comes from Irena cyanogastra, assembly GCA_013397155.1. NCBI lineage: Eukaryota > Metazoa > Chordata > Aves > Passeriformes > Irenidae > Irena > Irena cyanogastra. The sequence continues at coordinate 116,452 of VWZV01009284.1, read as the reverse complement.
ATGCTATCTGTTAGTCTCTGAGCTGCATGGTTTGAATCATTTTGGGGGAGCTGGTACCCCTGGCCATGGCTGCTCCCACTTCCTGCAGAGTCCCTGCCAGCAGGGCAGGTGGGACACATCTGGTGGTGTGAACATGATGGGCAGGACTTGATTCTTCATTCTGACCCAGGCAGGGCTGTAAGAGCAGGGTTGTCAGGGCTGATATTGTGTTCTGCTGGGTGAGATAAGGCAGCGAAACTCCCGTCCCTTTCCAGTCGTGTTTGGTGACAGCAGAGATAAAATTCCTCTCGAGATAGGGGCTCCTTGCAGGGCTTGAAGGGATTCAAGTCCTTCCAGGGCTCGAAATTGCAAAGAAGGTCAAAAGCAGCAAGGATTCAGGCACTGGAATTCAGAGGAGCCTCCACAGCCACCTGGAACCAGAGAGTTTCTGGAGCAACAGGCAAAGGCACTTGGGGTGGGACACGAGAGACAAACAGAGAAATGAAGCAAATGTTCCTAATCCTACCTAATCCATAATTGTGTCAGCTCCTGGAACGAGATGTCTCTGCTTGCTTCAGCACCTGCTGGACTAGAAACCTGCCCTTTGCATCACAGCCAGGCAGCAGAACTTAACCTTTATGTTCATCTTTTCCACGGATCATTTGGAAAGCACTCAAAAATTAGCCATCATTTCAGTGCCTCGGAGAGAACTCACCTCCTTCATCATTTGTCTTCTGTGAGGCAAAGATTAATTCCTTCAGGGAGAAAAACAACGTGCCCCAGGAAGGTGTGATCTGATTGCAGGAATATTTCCTCCTGAATGCCACCAATATCCAGAATTTCTGTTTATATGCATTAAATCACTTCCATGGCTGTGCATGCTTCAGCTCTTCACTGGGGAGTTTAAGCTGAGAATGTACAGATTAAAATGAAAAGTATTCCTGTTTATACTTCCATGCTTTTATGGTCATCAACTCACCTCAACATTTGAGAGCTTCACCAAAGGCTCTGTTCTCTCACCTCTCACTCAATGGATGAATCGAGTTTTATCTACAAAGAGTTCAATCACAAAAAGAAAAAGTTAGAGGCTCATTGTGTCCCAAGATCTTTGATTTTTCTACAAAGCCAGTCTCTGTCTAAGGCCCCACAGCCTGGCAAAGCAGTTTTAGCAAATCAGAGGAGCAGAGAATTCTCTTGCATAAATAGGAAACAACACAGATATTGCCACAATCATGGCAAACATCACTTGGGCTTCTTATCACATCACACATTAGAGTTATCAATTACAGGCCAGAGATTTCCAGCAAATGAGCCTTAATTAACACTGCTGCCTTCAAATTTCCTTATTCCTGAACGTTCCCAGCTGCTATGGGAAATTAATTACAGCTTAAATCTTGTGGTTCTTTCTTTAGCACTTGTTGCATGGCAACATTCATTTTTATGTATGAGCTTCTCCCTCCAAATGACTTTATAATAGTCTCACCCAAAAGATGAGCTGTTAAACTCTTAAACACAGATATTTATCCATCTTGGGTTCATTTTGTTGGGTTTTTCACTGGTAGGACATGAATTATTCACTGATAGGAGGGGCTGCAATGTTGTGGCTGGTTCTAGGCATCAGTAAAACCAGTCAGAGGATTGAACTGGCTCCTTTTAACAATCAGTTCCACAAGCGTGGAAAGATTATTTGCTATTTCTAAAGGAGATTTATTACATTTAAATTTAAGTTCTGATCAAGAGGCAGTTTCCAGAAGGAAACTGCAGATGTGAACTATCCCATAGAGGTGACTTTTCTTTCCTGAATTATTGGTTAAGCTCCCCATGGGATGAAGCAGCCTGACCAAATCCATGCCACGCCACAAGTAATACTGATCAATATTTTTGGTGACTTCAGTCAGAAGTTCCCAATTCATAACAAAAGAAACCTCAGAAGAAAAGCAGCACATCTCCAGAATACAATTGCATTTCATTTTGAATGACCTGCAAATAACTTGGTTCATGTTATACCATAAACAGCTACTAAGAGGAACAATCAGCACCTTATTTTACAACATAAATTCATAATCCAGGAAGATTGGGATTTCTGATCACAAAAAAAAAGGGAAATTCTGAGCTTCAAAAGAGAAAAAAAGAAGGTATTTAATAAGATATAAATTGAAATAAAATTGAAAGAATTACTAAAAAACCACAAAGCTCAGATGAAAGGAAATTTCCTAGCAGAGCATGTTCAATCTTGGAGTTTTAACTGTGGCTCTGCAGGAGAAATGCCAAGGAATAACATCAAGGTGATAGCACAGTTTCCTTAAAGTTTTTTTCTCTTATCACAGCCTCCTGTGAAATGCCAGTATTTTCTGACCTCACCCAAGATGTCTGTGGACGTGATTTAATGGCATTTATTGCCAAAAAGATCACAGCAACATTTAAGAACGTGGGTTTAAAGTTTGCAATGATAATTACTGAAGTGAGGATTAACTAACTGAGGAGTTAAAATGAGGAATAAAACAAATTAATATTTTTATCAGTTATTAAATAAAAGCAATATCTTTTATTAAAAGCACTACTCAAAATCTAGGACCCAACTTTATAAATAGGTACTGAACTGATTTTATGCCTTGAAATTCCATAATTCAGACATGGCCATGGATTACATCCTAGATTTTCCATTCTTTGTTCTCTCATCACTAGAATTTATTAAGAGGCCCAGAATCTTCTCCATGTGCTTTAAAGGTTTGAGCAGCTCCTCTCCTTAGACTTTGAAGCTGGACCAAAGCTTCCCTAACAAAGGCCTAAATATATCCCAGCCTTCAACAGAACATTGTATTCCTGTGCCTGGGAACCTCTGAGCACCACCACCAGAAATGAGATTTGATTCACAAAAAATGTAATATTCCAAGGTAAAACAGATTCCATAAATCAAGGGAGAAGTGCAGGATGATGGAGATCACAGGATCTTCACCTCTGATTTCTGACAACTTTTCAGGTGCTCCCAGACTCTCCTGATGGAAGGGGGAATCCTCCTGCAGCTGCATCCATGGGTTCTCCACTGAGAAGCACCTACTGGAAAAAATCTCAGAGAAGATGAGGCCAACCTCTCATGAAGGCTCCAAAAAAACCCCATTTTCCTCAAAGAACGTGCTGAATTAACAATCTTATTCTATTATCCTCTCATGACAAAGTCTTTTTTTATTTTAAAGTATTTAAATTATTTTTGTCTGTGTCAAAACAACAGGAGTTTTTACTTTGCCTAATCACCATTCCCTTAATATTTGAGTTTGCACTGACAAAACTGCTGGAACCAGAGAGGAACAGCCAGTTTTTCTCTCTCCTGAAGACATTTTTATTCAAAAAGATAAACTCCACTTCAAACTGCCACTGCAGCTCTGCAATCTGTCAGCACATGCGAGGACCAACAAACCTGTTCCCAAAAGGAGACAGGCTCAAAATGGAAAACTCACACCTCAGTGGCTATTTTTAATTTAACTCTTTCATGAGGTTTTAAACCAAACCTTATTTCAGTGAGATTTGAAGACATTTGGGCAAAAGCTGTTCCAATTTTGAAAAATCCCAAATTCTCATTAGTTTTTCACTGGATTTCAGTGCTATGAAACTGTCACCAGCCCTCTGGAGGAAATCACACACATTTATTTAACGTGACCTCTTTTTGTCTCACGGAGGTTTTCGATGTCCCTGAGTCCCTGCCAGTCCCCTGGCACTGAATTTGTCCTATTAGCCAGCAAATCCAGCTACACTCATGCAAACAAGTTTTCCTTCTGCTGTCCCTGCTAGTCTCAAATAATATATTCAGAGTAAAGCAGTATGAATTATGTGCAGAGAATAAGCAAGAATAAACTCCAACGTATCCATATTCAAGCATTCAAATCAAGTGCGAAAGAAAGCTCCTGTTGGGAATTTTACTTTTTCTCATTTGAACCAACTGCCCCACTTCAGTAACATCCCCCCAGTTTCCAAAGGGACATGGAAACAAGTCCTGAAGAGCTCAGCTTAGATTATTCAAGCTGAGTTTGAATGTTGTCCTCATCCATCATTGACGGATGTACACTCTGAGCTCGCCTGGACGATGGAGAGCCAACCTTCCTCCTCAGGATAACCAGAGCTCTCTGTTCTGCACAAAACTCATGGGACACAGGGTTTAAAGCCCCAAAAAGGTGAGGGATTTGTGTTACCTGTGGCTGACAGCCCCAAAAAAGTGAGGGATTTGTGTTTCCTGTGGCTGACAGCTCGCTCAGGGCAGCCTCGCGCCACTGAGATCCATGGGACAGCTTGGCACATGCCAAGGCAATTATTTGTGTTAGCACAGGAACTGCCAGGAAGGCATTAATCTGGAGATGATTAGAACCTGCTGCTTTCTTTGTGAATAATTTATCTATCGACTGTAGGAGTCACTTATTGATAATTTACAGATGGAGAACACGGCGCGGCTGTTGGCGGCCGCCCCCCAAGCTGTCCCCAGGAATGTGCTGCAGCCACATCTCTGTCATCCCTCGTGCTCCAGAGTCAAGTGGGAGCTGTCCCTGTCCATGGCAGGGCTGGAATGAGGAGCTTTTGATGCCTTAAGCTTTAGCTTTTGTATTTTTCAGATTCTGCACTGCATTGGTGTGTGACTGAACTTCACACACAGTGTCAGCAGTGTCAGGCACACAGAACAATCCTTTCCCAGCCCAGAACCAAGGACACGCTGCAGCTTTGGGCCCAAACAGTGCAAAAAGCAGGGAATGGAGGAGAGAACCTGGGAGATGGGACTGCAGCACCTGGAGCTGGAATTGGACAGTTAACCCAACGTGGAAATGGAGCAGAACTTAGAAAAGGGTGAAAACTCCTGATCAGGGGTCCAGCTTGGGTGTAGCCATGGCCGGGCTCTTGTACTGCCCAAGGTGCATCCTTTGAAAGCCTTTTAATAATCCCTTTAACTTTATTCCTTTAACTCTGTTCCAGGTGGCCTCTCCAGGCATCACTCTGAACCACACCTGAGCTTGGAGCCTCTTCACCCCACACCTGAGATCTCCACTTGCCCAAATCTCACAACCCAACATCAATAAAAACCTTCAAGGGAACAGAACAGAGATACAAAACCCACAGCAAAATGGGAGAATTCCTTTGCTGTACTCAGTAAATGCCTGTGTTAATTTATCTTCCTTTTTATCTTCCTCTCACATGTTTATGTGGCACAAACAGCTCCTGGAAGAGGTACAAAATTTAGGAGAAGAGAGCCTCCTACCTCAATCAAAGAAATCTATTCCATGACAAAGGAAAAAAGATGAAAGATATTTGTATTAGCAATAAAAGAACACCAGTGCTAAGATTTTTTTTTTTAACTGTGAAGGACAAAACAGAAAACATATAAAAGACAAAAATAAACAGAATTAATAGGAACTCAAAGCAAGGACAAGCTGCAGGTCCCTGATGGTGTAACAAATTACAAAGCAGGTAGAAACTAATGTCAAGAACTATTTATTCATCTCCATAATGGGAACAACTTCAGGCAAGGACAATAATCACAAAGCAGGAAAGTGTTCATTAATTAAATGGAAACAAATCAGAATTGCTCAGGCACAGCTTGCCAAGGATCCTTTTGGCAGGCAGAGATATGCAATGTTCCTCCTTGTGCTCAGAACCTTTTGCATGACAAGAGGCTGCAGGAAGTTTATCAAGGCTCTTGCCTGCACAGGTAGCAACATTGGGTTTGCTGCTTTGCAAACCCATCAAAAACGGAAATCTTGATGACTTGTGTGTTAAAAAACCTCAACAGGGAACCACAGGCAGTGGTGAAACCCTTGACTTGCTGTTCTGTGGCCAGGACTAGTGACAAGCAAAGCAGGTTCTCTGTGCTTGCCACCCCCTCTGATCCATCAGTTCCCACACCAGACTCTGGGGAACCTCCCCACCTCTGCACCAGCACCACGGGGAGCACTTAAACACCCCTAAAAACACTAAACATCCTTCTAAAATTGTTACATTCCATACTTCCCCTGACTGGGAAGGGGGATACAGACCAGATCTTCCCTTTACTAGAACAGGCATAATTTTATTACAATTTCTGATATTTTTATATAACATTATTATTATTATTACTCACAAGGCTTTCCTCCTTTGGTCTGTCCTTGCAGACACGTCCTGATCTGCTCTCAGACCCAGTCCTTCAGTGATCTGGAGGCACACAATCCTATTTTTGGAGCAAAGACAACTGTTAGGCAAAAAAAGAGGAATTTCTGGAGATAAGCAGTGCCCCAGCTGGGGGCTTGGGCCGTGAGTCTGAATCCCAGTGCCTGGAGTCTAAAATGTTTGGGGATTTTTAGATCTGACCCTTTGTGGGCGTTCTCATCAGCAGAGTTTCAAAGGGCTCAGTGAGCTGAAGCTCCTGAAGCACCCAATTTGGACAATTTGCATACAGAGGGACAATTTATTTGCAGGGTTTCGGAGTGTCACAAATCAGCAGGGCTGAGTTATGAACTCCTGAAGGCCCTGATGTACAGAGCAAAGCGCAGTGAATCCCTAATGACAGCCCCATAAAGATGATGTGATAAATACAGCATTAAAAATGCAATGGAGGCAGGAATCTGCTGTAATTTAAGGAGCTGCCATTAAACACAACAGGCTTGCATTTTTTTGTTGCTTTTTTTTCCACTACCGAGCCAGCACAGAATGGGTTGGGTTGGAGGCACCTTCCAAAACATGAAATCTTTGCAAATTTTAGGAGATTCCTTGATTTCTCCCTTCCTTGGTTCCTCTTCTAAACATAAACAGAAACTGCATTTTCTCTTCTCCTCTTTGTAAATATATAAAGCAAAAAAAAACCCGGTCTGGGAAAACCACATCAGCTATTCCACACACCAAAATCTCTAAAAATAAACAAACAACTCCCCTTTTTACACCACCTTTTCCAAGTGGAAGCCTCCCTGTTTTTTCATTGCACCCTGAGCTTCACACAGCTCAATGTCAACTCCACAACCAAAAAAAAAAAATACAAACACTAAGATTTCCACAATTCTCCTCTTTATTCTGTGAAGTCACTGTAGGAGTTTCATAGGGGGGAAAAAAAGTAATTTCTGAAAAGTGAAATGAATGCAATATTCATGGGGTGATCCAACAGACCATGTTTGAAGAAGCATAAAATTATCTGCCTATGAAGGTCAATTAGTTTTGACATTAATTTTGGTAGCAGAAGTTAAAGCATTTTTTTTCCCACACCAGTGACAATATATATATATACACACAGCAAATTCTAGGAAAAAAAAAATGCAGGAACATTTGCAAATTGCAAAACATTTTCATTATTATTTCAATTTACAAGGGAACTGGAACATCACTAAATACTTTGATATTTTTTCAACTTCAGGCAGTGGGGATGGGGCCTGCTTATTTTGTCAAAGCAAGGGCCATTTAGGAAAAGTGCTGAAGAAACTGATGGAAATTAGAAGTTATTTGGAACCGAGCACTGAAAACCATAATGAAATCTTATTTCAAATTAATTACACTTTTTAATCGAAATGCTGGAGATGGTGCCAATCTAAACACAACGAATTACAACAAAATCTGATGTAAAACAGAAGCAGTTTAAAGACTTCCATGGAAGGGAAATAATTTATCATTCTGCACGAGAAATTTCATTTTCTACTTTAAAAAACATGACTTGCCAAATGAATCCAGCAATAACTGGAAACAGACCAACTTCCACAAATGAATGTTTTATATTTTCAAGTGTACTTCAGATAATTAAAAAATTAATTGGCCTTGAAAATACTGGAGAGTCTATATTTCATCACCCCCACCCCAGGCATGTGGGGGGGACATTTTTAACCAAATCCAGTTCTCTGGTGTGAAAAAAAATCTGCAGAAAACAGCATGAGTTTTGGGGGTGTTTTTTATGGTGATTTTGGTTTTGGGGTCTTTTTTGGTTTGTTTTTTGTTGTTGTTGTGGGGGTTTTTGTGTTTTTTGGGTTTTTTTTAGGAAAAAAAAATAACTATCATCTAAGAAGAAATAAAAAAACAAACTAATAAGAGCTCAAAACTGCAGTTTGAGGCTCCAGGAGGACCCAGCTTCCCCAGAAAAGATGGGAACACACACGACAACAACACAGCCAGCACAGAGTTCCTCACTCTTCACTCTAAAGGCCTTTTAGGAACTTTTACCCATAAATTTTCATCAATTCCTGACCAAAATTCCCCAAAGGAGAACGCTGCAGTCCAAATTTGAGCGTTGCTGCTGATGTTTTCCTAAAGAGTCTCCACTGCAAAGTGGCATCCCTGGCAATCAGTCAGCACAGGGAGATTTTTTGGACTTTATCCCAACACTGCTCTGCCCAAAGCTCCATTTCCATCCCCATTTCTGGAAAATAAATCTGCCCCAGCCCATTCCTAACACACAGAATGCTGGGAGGTAAGAGAAGGCAGGATTGGCTTGGAGAAATTCATGGATAATCTTTACAAAAGAATAATTTGTGGGGTTCTTTCCAGAAGCAGAAATAAATATAAGGAATAATTTACCATTGCTCAATTTGCCACAACCAGCTGAGGGAGACTGCCTTGGCAGATGGTGTTTCTGATCAACAATTCCCATTATTCCTTCAAATTTAAAAATTAAATTGCCAAAATTAAAATGTGCTGATGCCTATATTAATATTGATTTCTCTCTCCTCATGTCTTGTCAATTCTAATTGCGATATTATTTCTTTTTTTTTCCCCTAAAAAGAAGGCACCACTGGCGAAAAATTAAAGTTTAAAGCAGCTATGGACTAAAAATAACCAAACCCAACAGAAATCAAACCATTTGGTCACTGCACCTGCCAAGGTGATGAGGTGGGAAGGATTTCCTCAGCCCAGTGTCACAGTATCCCTGCCACTCTCCACCCAGCATTTCTGTATGGAATATCAGGACTCTCACCTGGATTGTCACTCTGCTGTCCCATGGTGTCACCCAGCTTGTATTCCTGGTAAAGGAAAAGTTCTGTAACAGCTTTGTGTTGTATCTATCACCCCCAGTGCCCTCACTCAAACAACACCTGGTTTATGACCAGACACTCAACTGAACCCTTAGGAACTTTTAAGATAAAGAACCATAAAACTCCCAGTCAAGACACAAAGAAAAAAATACAGAAATACACATTTCTACCCCTCTGGTTTTACTCAAACAGCAAAATCAGACCCAGCCCATTTTGAGCAGAAACACGCCAGCTTCCCAAAGTTTATTTTGACAGATCCACAGCTCCTTTCAGCTTTGGGAAAACTCAAACATCTGCCTATCCTGGCCGAGGCACCCAGCACCTGCTGCCCAGCAAGGGCTCAGTCCGTGCCCCGGGTTCTGCCCTGCCCGTGCTCCTGCAGCCCAGCACAGCTCCAGGCTCCCCTCCTGCCTCTGTGCAAGCTCAGAGGATTCTGTGCTCCGTGGATTCTGCTGCTATTCTTAGGCTGCCCTGGCTGCCCCTGGAAGTCCTCCCACAGCTCCCAGCAGGATGCCAGGAGCTGGCAAGCTCGGAGAGCCTGCAGGCTGTGCATCTGTTCCGAGGCTGACAGGTAGCACAGCAAGTTAAAAAGCCCCGAAAATTGCAGCAGGAGGCTCAGCCTAGACCAAAAAAAAAAAAAAAATTTTAAAACATCCCTGTTTCAGTTTGTTTTCCCAAGCAGCAGGTCATGCTCTGCTCTGCCAGTGCTGCCTGTCAGGGTGATGCTCAGGTTTTAGCTTTTATATTTTTCTCATTCTGTGCTGCTTTGGTGTGTGGGTCTGGGCTTCATATCAGGGCATGGTGCTTCCTCCTGCCCTGCCCCAACCTGCAAGCAGCCAACAGGCTGAGTAATTAGTATTTACTCAATCAGTAATTCTGAGTGAGGAGAATGGGCAGGGAGATCTTCGTGCAAAGCAGCAGAAGTCTAGACCCTGTTGCCTGAAAAAAGTGTGATGAAAACAAAAATGAAACCCTAAACACTCCCAACTCCCTGTCCTCAAAGGTGTATTGTATCAAACACCAATTTTATTCATATATTTATAGTCCAATGAGGAAAAAGAGAACAAATGCATCTAGAAGAGTAAGTGCTGCCATTCTGAAGGTTTTCAGTCCGTAGATATGACAATACTCAGTTCACAAATATGGCAAAAGTGGGCTAAGAAATGCCCACACCTGCTCCAAACCCCAGAATTTCCCTATTCCACTCTGAACAAACAAATGCAGGATGATGACCTGGGCTGTGAAGAACAGGAACATCCAGGCAAGGATCAAAATCATTACGTGGGCACTTCCCAAACACTTTGCTCCCATTCCTACCCCACCAATCGATTCCCAGCTTCAAAGGCAGATGGAGAGTTCTCATCCTCTAATTGACCACTCGTGCAACACAGGGTGAAGAATCTCAAATGAGGATTTTTGTAGCCTGGTAACTGCTCTTCAACCTGTAAATCATCTTTAGAAAGTGATCAGAGAGATCTCTGGAGAGGCCACAGCCAGCAAAACACTTGAGGAAGCCCTGAAAAAACCCCACTCATAAAACAGGCAAATGTTTCACTCTGCTGGTGTCAGCTGTGAGTTTTTCCTTGACTCCACACCCAAAGCTGGAGTCTGTGTGCCAAAGGGAAGAGGTGGCTTCAGGCTGGTGCTGCCCTGGCGACCAGGGCACAAAGGGACACTGAAATCCAGTGAGAGACTGGATCAAAGCCTGCAGGGACAATTCCAGGGGCTGCAGTTCCATATAAATCACCACACCACTTCCATTTCCCCCCTAAACTGCCTCTCTTCCATCATGCAGCTCCTCTGAATAAACTCCCCACACCTATGCACAGCAGAGATTTATGCTCCAACTGTTGCAGTTTCAAATAAACTCCATGGTATTTTCAGTAGCCTTGAGCAGGGTTTGCATCTGGCCTCTATTAAAGCTTGAGTTTTCAGTTGGTTTTACTGCTTGGGATTTTTTCTTTCAGACGAAAAATCAAATAAATTAAATAAATTAAAGTTTATTAATTTATAAGAAAATGCCTTTTTCTGTGTGTGGTGATGCTGCTGTGGTTGATTTCAGGTCCCTCCTTTTTCACACAGCTTCACATTAAGTCCATTCCTGCCTGCTATAACTATTGTGCATTAATTTTGCTTTTTTTTCCTCTGTTCTGTAACAAAAATGCCTCGTTCATCCCTGGCAGCAGGCGCCAGGTTGTAGCCAGTGGCTCCTGGGTGGGACTCAGTGACTGCTCACATGGGCACGGAGCCTTCTGCTGATCCTGCCCGAGTCAAACCCGGGCGTTTATTTGCAGTTTGTACCTGCAAACCTCGGCAATGCACTCGTGCCACCTATTGGCAAATAACAGCAGAGTTCCCCTTTCTGCCGAGCACACCTCAAGCAAAAAAATCCCAAATTAGGAGCTCCAGAGCAGCCTCCAAATTCCCTCATCCTCCACAAAAACCAGAAGGGTCCACAGTGAATCCTCCAGAATTCTGAAAACATCCTCCTGAGTCAAATTCCTCATTTTTTAAATGTCTGTTTGGCAAAAAAACCCCAAGGGTGCATCATCTAAGGGTAGAAGCATAGCTTAAATAACATTCAGGTTTGTTAATTCATTTCCAAGTGCTTCTGTTCTCAAAACACTTCAAGAAAATGCAGACTTACAGACACGTTGTGATAAGTTTGGCAAATGTAACAGGGTTCTCCAATCAATTGGGTGTCTCTGAGTATTCTCTTGCAAAACAAAATGCAGTGCCCAGGCAGTCTGGGGAGTCCTGCTGTTCAAATGGCAATAAAGAACACGACAGGAAATATTTACTGCTGCCAGCAAGGCAACAGACAGGTTCTCATTACCTAATGACAGGAACTGAAACTCTTTTTTTACCTTTTGGTGTATTTTTCCAGTCCAAAAGGCTGAGTTAAGAATGCAGTACATTTATCAGCACGTGTCCCAGGAAAATGTGAGTGGTATCTCAGAGCCCAGGAATACCTAACATATGCATTTCTTTTTTCATTTCTTCTGAAGACTGATGCAAAGCTGGCTTAAAACCCGGTGCTGCGTGTGGCTGGCTTCACTCTGAGTTCTTTTCATCCCTGATGGAAGCATTTCCTTCTGCATAGGATGGTCATCCATTTAATTGCATGGTACAGAGAAAAAAAAAAGCAAAGGAAAACTCAGCTGTGGAGATAAATCTCAATAGAAATGTGATGAGTGCTCCTGCCAAGAATCATTTGCAAAACTTCCTATTCAATGCTAACCATCAGAAGTGGGACATCCACGAGCCCATCTGGGGATCTGGAGATAAGAAGCTGCTATTCAACACCAGAGCAGTTTGTTCCTGGCCAGGAGCAAACCCACCACTGTCAGTCCTGCTGACTGGGGAGAAAAAGCATTTCTGAGCTGCCACAGCCACAGAGCCTGAGCTGGGGCACTCAGGGCCTCCAGAACTCACCCACAGCTGGCTTAGGGCTTTTGGAACTGAACCTGACAAACCAAGAGTCCAAAAAAAGGGGGGAATTCCAGCCTGAAATCCACATTTAACAGTTCTCCAGGACGGGGCCACACAAGAGAATTCTAATGCTGAGCTTGGGCCAAGAGAACACGAGTGCCAGTGTCTCTCTACATTTTTTTATAACAGATGCTTTTCTATGCGTCTCCAATCATGCTGCAGATCGTGGAATATTCCAGTTATTCTGTCTTTTTTCCCCCCAAGGATTTCCAAAATTCCCTTAGGGCCTTAGGAAAGGAGAAAAGTGAGAAGTCACTCTCTTTCCAGATGAAGATATTTGGAAAAGCCTCTTCAGCATCTGCTGTCAGCTGTCTGGTGGGAGGATGAGTAGACCTGGAGTATCTTACTCCTAACAAAACTTCAAGCCAACCAAAACCCAACACTTGTGAGCTCAACAGAGATTGTGCTGAGACAGTGCTGATCCTTGGATAATGCCACTTCTTCACGTGCAGCAAGGCAAATTATAACTTAATTGGTCATTATTTCAGCATTATTGCTAATCCATTAATATAGTATTTCCTCTAGCCAGTCAAAATTATAAAAAGCCCCAAAAAACAGTTAAAGAAAAAAAATGTACTAGGATCAAAGCAGAGCTGCTTCAGTCAATCCTTTCACTCAGGAAAAATGCTGGATCAATAAAGAAAAGCCTAAAATTCTCTGTTTATCTATCAGCATTAATGTGAGGATCTGAGAGAGCTGCACACACTCAACTGCAAATCCTACAAATGTTCAGGCAGCTCATGTTCAGCACACACTGCCCTGGCCTGGGTTCCCATGGCAGAAATTCTTCCTCAAGTTCCTCAAAGACGAGGTCCCAATGCTTTTCCCTGCTTTTTCCTGCTCCTCCCATCTCCAGAACCAGCCTCTGTGACTGTGCCTGACTTTCTGTGCAAATCAATTTTGTGCCTTGGGACAGGACACTCGACAACTTTAAATCTTTACTGAGGGAGCTCTGCTGTGCTTCTCCCAGCCAAGGCCATCCTTGGCCCCCAGGTAACCAGATAAATTAAAAGGTTTTCATAAAGTATCTAAGTTTTCTGACCATCCTTTTCCTTCACCTCCAGCGTTACCTGGACAGAACAGTGCAGTGCCCTGAGGCAGACTCCAAGAAGGCTGAAGACAGAGAGGGTGGGGCACTCTGAAGAGGGGTGGAACACAAAATCTGCTCCTTCTGTCTGCTGTCTGTGAAGCATAGCCCATTCTGAGCCAAACACAGCATCCTTACTGATAGTAAGGGTTAAAAAGACTTTAACACAGAGGCAACCGAACCTTGGACAGAGAGGAATGTTAGCTCCATTGTTTTAATTAATCCACGTGTGACTTAGCTTGGCACGGGGAAAGTAGAGCTAGGTTAGGTAGGAATATACCTATAATGAAATGATAAGCATTATATGATTATAGTTTGAATAAGAATCAAGGAGAATATACTTGTAGAAGTTCATGTTATATAGTATAAAGATTATAATGATTGTTTTTCCGAATAGTAAGGAATGGTGGTGGGCTGCAAGGGGCAGTTGGATGAGGTATTGACTGCTGGCCAGGAATGCCTTGGAGACTGGACAACCATTGTATCAGTCGACTCTAGTGTGACTTCACCTGGGTAACAAATCTAAGGTATATAGTTTAAGTAGACTGAGAGAGACGAGGGGTTAGAATAGTATTGTTCTAGCTAAAATCAGGAGTTTGTAACTAGGGGAGGAGAGGATTCAATGTTTGGCAGTTATGGGCGGAATAAGGGGAGGAATACATTAAATACAGATATTATAAAAGTCATAAGCACCTTTGTAAGGGGGGCACTGATTTGGGCTCAGGACTGCCCCGTGCTCTGGGTGCCCAATAAAAGCACCTTCATATAATCACCTCTGTGTGATTGTACGTTCTTCCTCCACTAACATTACTGGAAACAGCCCTCAGCAGTGGGGTAGAAAACTGACCTTCACCCTGCCCAGCCAGCTCAGGCAGTTTTCTCTTCCATCCACTCCACGACTCTTCATCTGGTGCTGTCCCTGCCCTGAGAAAGCAAATGGAAGCCCAAACATTAAACTCACAGTAAAGAGAAAACCACCGACCCAGCGTGCCCACAAAAACCCCCAGCCCTTCCTTCCTCTCTGCCCTCAGCACAGAGTCCCTGCCCCAGCTGTGCCCCCCTCTCTCCTCAAGGAGAGCCCTCCATGTGCTCAGCCCGTGCCTGATGTGCCCAAACCAGCCCACGAGTGGCTCCTCTGCCCTCCCTGCCCTAACCTGTGACATCTCCTGTTGGAACCCAGGGCACAGGGAATGTTTCTCTGGCTGTTCTGCCAAGCCCTGATTCTCCTGAGAGCCCTGCCTTTAACCTGTGTCCATGGAGAGGACTCCCAGGCTTTGGGATGAGGTGGGATCTGTGAGTGTGGAGAGTAGATTGTAGTGCAGTTATCACAGGGTGAGAAATTCAGACTTTTAGGTTTTTAGTATGAGGGTAGATAGAAGACAAAATAGAAGATTTTAGGCATTATCCTGCCTTCTTCTTCTTCCTCATCTGCTCAATTTCCTGCAGTGTTGGTGGCACGGGGTGAGTGGTTTGGAGAAGTCACGATGCAGATGTTACGTGTCAGAAAGTTAGTTAGTTATTGGCAGAGAAGTAGAAATTAAGCACGTTTTTTGAGTTAATTGGACAAGATGGCTTTAAAAGACCTTGAAACTGCACATCTTGTGACCTTTTTTGCTGTATTCTTCACCACGCTAAGCCTGGTGCAAGCAGTGTAGAGAAGTTTTGATAAGATAAGAAATAAACAGCGACCTGAAGACTGAAAAAGATCCCGTTCGTCTCTCAATTCTAGCACAGAACTTTTACTAAAAGTTTCCCCACTCAGGGGAGCCCCAGAGAGGCCTTTCACTCTCAGGTCACTCTCCTGTTATCCCACCCAAAATCCTTCTGGCCCACAGGAGAAACCCAGAGGGATCTTGCGGGACACAGAGGAGCTGGGCCATGGGACAGGGGTGGGGGACAGCAGAGCTGCAAGCACAGCTCCATTCTGCTGCCCCTCTGGATGCCTCCTTGGGACTGCCTCAACACAGAGGCCAGGCAAAATTAATTAAGGATAAGAATTAATTAAGGAATAAAAAGCAGTTCTATTTATTGAAGGCTTTCAGGTGCATTTGGGGCAGACCAAGCCCTCCAGGGCTCCACCCAAAATGTCCCACGGGGCACGGGTGTCACACTTGGATAAGTTTGGGCCATTTGCACATTGAGGGTGAATCCTCCAATTCCAGCTGCAGCTAATGAAGGCATTGGCCCCAGGTTTGCTGCCCCAAGTCACTTTTGTTCCCATCTCTGGGGCCTGAGGCAGTGTGGGGTCCTTGATTGCCAGCCTGGAGAGGAATTGTTGTGTGTGCCCAGAATGGGACAGCAGCAGCTGACACTGAGTGTGGAGTTCAGAGTTATGCACTAAAGAACTGCAGGGTCACAGAGAGATGGAAAATAGAAAAGCCCAAATCCTAAAGCATCACTCTGGCAAGACATTCCCTGGAATTTCTGATGTGCACTGCAGGGCTGAGCTGAGGGGAAAGGCTGGTTCCCAGCACAGAGGTTTGTGTGCAAATTAACAAACAGCAGCTCTCTAATGCCAACACTGATGGATCCACCTCCCCAGCAATGCTGAATTTCACCTTTTGCAGGTAGAAGAGTTGAGAATTATCATAAAACTAATCCAGGCGGGCTCTCAGGAGAACAAGCAGTATTCAAATGCAATCAGGGCAATGTGGAATTGAGTCTGTGGAAACTCCTGGCACATCTCATAATGGATTGCTCAAATATGATAACAAGTACACTGAATTTTCTCTCTGAGGCAGATTAAGGCAGTTGCTTTAAAAACACAAGATTAATCTGACTCGTGCTTTGATACTTATTTGTTCCAGCATTGGGTGAAAAAGTTGTGTGTGATAATGCAAAACCATCCAGCTGGGCATAAAGAGCAAAAATATGCCCACTGAAGCAGTGCCATCCCATAAATTAAAATTAATCAAGCTTAGGCATCATCTTGGATGGGAACAGAATTTGCACCTGTAAATTTAATACTGTGTTATTTTTTTATCAAACATCTCTACAATTATGTTAGTCTTTAGTTGACTTGTGGCACCTTAACTTCACATTTCTCATATTTTTTGGGCAGGAAAACTTGAATATATTTTTTAAAAATGCTTTTAAAGTAATAGGAATTGAAGTTGAATGTTTTTTATCAACTACAAATAAAATACTGTGGAGATAAGCAGCAGATTTCATGTACATTCTCTAAGGATTCCTTTAGATTGACCCAATTGAAAGTAAGAATAAATATTAGCAGTATCCACTAGTCCTGGTCTTTTACTGGCAAAATTCTACTGACTTCAAGGTACTTAATGGCAAAATGGAGAAGAAAAAACCAGCAGCCTTTAGTGAGATAATTTTATACCTGGATGGAGAGATGAAATAAAATTTCCCACCATTAAATGATCTGGGAAGTGACAGGAAAGGTTAAAATAAAGCAAGCAATGAATTCCCTCTTACCAAGGAAAGTTTTGCTTTCAGAAAGATTGATGCCCAGAGAAGGGGGAGAAGGGAGTGGCTGGAGGAAAGAGAGGAGAGCTGAGTTTGTGCCTGGAAATCCAGCAGCAGCTGAAGGGCTCAGCAAACTCTTCCCTTTCCAGCTCCTTCTCAGGTGGAAATATTTCTGTAGATGCACAATCAGCAGGAGCCCACTCAGCTCTAAAATCATTAGCAAAAGAGGTTATCTCATTAAGGATGGAAACAGGTCATTTGGATACAGAGGGGAAAAATGAGGAAAACAAAAGGGAAATGACAAAAGGGGGGAGGAAAGATTTAAGAAATGTACTTATTACAGTGACTCCAATACAGAGCACGCTAAAATACAGAGACCCAAATACTTCTAGACACTAAATTCAGTTTTCCCTCTTCCTCAGCAGCCTCATTCACCTCATCCTAAAGAAGTGGAGGACAACTCACCTTTCCAGTTGTGCTCCCAGAGCATCCTGGCACTGAACTGCTCTGGGAGGAGCAATTTTCTGGATGGTTCCTGAGTGGAGCCACCTCTGCTTGATGCCCGGAGAATGCTGACCTAGAACAGAGAATAGACAGGGTTAAAGGATAAAGCAGGGATTTATTAAAAGCATTTCCTCCATGGATCCACCTTGGGCAGCACAAGAGCCCAGCCAGGGCTGCACCCAAGATGAACCAAAATGGTCCCAAAATGCAGCCCGGGCACGGGCTCTGTCACTGGGATCAGTTCTGCTCCATTTGCACCTTGGGCTTCATTGTCCAATTCCAGCTTTAGCTTCTGCACTCCCATCCTGCTTGTTTTTCTCTCTCCAGCCCACGTTGTTTGTGCTCTTGGGCTGAGATTTGGATCATTTGTCCTTGGTCCCCAGCTGGAGCAGGAATTGTTTTGTGTCCCTGCTCTGTGCAGAGAGCTCACCATGCCCTGATATGAAGCTCAGACCCACACACTAAAGCAGCACAGAATGTGAAAAACATAAAAGCCAAAACCTGAAGCATCAAGCTCATCCCTCCTTCCCAAAGGCCACTTCCCATCTTCAACCCCATCTTCAGTGTAACTCGACAAACCCTGATCTTTGTGAAAAACACCATTAAGGATCTCTCTGGGTACACAAGAGATTTTCATTAATTATCTCAGTCAGAAGTAATGAAAGAAGAGCAAATAAAATATATGAACAGAACATCACCAACAAGGCCTCTCCAACAATGCAATTTTAAAAAGGTCTGACGAAAAGCCTAAAAAATTACTTTTAGAATTTATACCATAGATGGGAAGCAAGTAAGATCTTCTGTTGCTTTGAATATTGAATTTTGGAATATTTGAAATCTTGAATACAAAAATTAGGTTCTTGTAAAAGTTATGAGCAATGACATTTTTTTCAGATAATTGATTTAATAACCAGGGATAGACATTACTTGAATTTAGGACTGCAAAAGAGATTCTTCAGCATCCTATGCAAGTGATTTCTGTTTTGGAAAATACACCTCACATTCTTTTGAAAGAGGAAGAAAATAAATTTAATTTGAGAGCATAACATCTGATGCCACCCAAAGATAATAACATTTCTTTTTTCTTCCCTGCACTTGATTGTTTTGTCCACTAATATGATTTAGAAACAAACAAACAAACAAAAACAGATTTAAAAGAAAACCAAGACACATCTTAACGATTACTTTGATAATGCTAATATGCCCTTTAAGAGAGAGTCCAGCTGGGAAATTGAAAGGGTGACAAGTGGAACCAACTTGTATTAGCTTGGCATGAGACCAGTCACTGGCATGGCCTAAATGACAGTGACTGCATCTGGGAAGGGGTTGATAAGGAAATCCTGTTACAGTGCACTGCTAGATTATTATTTTTTCTTCCCCTCCTTAAATTACATCTTACATGATTTTTCTTTTTTTTTTTTTGTCATTTCTTCATTTTCTGACAACAAAATTGTTTCATTTGAAACACTTTTGATTAAGCAAATGCCTCAATGGTAGCTCCCAGCACTTTCTTTTAAGTGAGGAAAAAGTCTTACGTAAACTAATCTGATCACTCAAAGACTTTGGCTGGGCATCCTTCCAGTCAGAAGTTTAAAATTTATGATAGTGGCTTACAAAGTACCTTCCAAGCGAGGGAAGGAGAGAGCACAAGCTCTGTAGATGACCTTGGTGTCTCCAGCCTCACTGGAGGTGATCCCAGGGGAAGGATTCTCCTCCAGCAGCACTCAGACAGGAGAAGGCACTGATGGGATCCCCTGTGTGTGCAGAGGGGCTGGGGGAGCACCAGGATCAAGGTCCCTGAGGGCTAAGGAAGAGATAAAGGAATAAATTCAGAGGATCTTGTCAAAGCCTTGCACAAAGCTGATGCACAGCTGGTCACAGCTGGATCTGTCACCGCTGCTCCTCCCTCCCAAACACAAATCTTCACCTCCAATTGAGCTGTCCTGTGACTTCACAGGTCTCACCAACCTGGCACGGCTGTCACAACTTTGTCAGGAGAGGAGGAGTGTTTAAAATAATCCTCCTGCTGCTGGCATTTGTGTTTCCAAGGAATAAACACCACCCCTGCCACCTCTGACTTCCCCAGGCTGGTTCTGACTCTGAATCACAGCACGGAGCTCAGGGTCCATCACCTGAACATTGATCCAAAGAATTTTTAGTTTCCCCCCATTCAGTGTGCTGGGCAATGGCAGCATCAAAAACGCAAGCAGGAAAGCCAGCAGAGAAGAAGCAGGTGGGTCACACACTCAGATTCCAAATATTGGGGTTTATTTCATCATTAAGGGTGGCTGAATTAACGAGAAACAAAAATAAAACATAAAATAGTCTGAGTTAAAAGTGTGGCTGATTTTTCTCCAGGTCTGTGGGTTGCATGCAGGCTCCTCAGGAATTTTTGGAACTGCTAGACAATTTCAGTCAGATCTGTCAGATTAGAAGTATAGAATGTAATTATCTTCTCATTAAAAAATTGATTAAAAGGCATGTAAGAGCACTGCAGCATGTTAATGTAAAGGCACCACGTTCTGCATTGAAAGATGCAGAGCAAGTTTGCTAAAGAGGCTGAAGCATCCCAGAGTCAGAAGAATCTTTAGCCAAAGCTTATCCAGGCTCCAAGATCCTTATTTTCTCCCTATCCAATGGCATTTTCCTAACTATGCTCTGGAAAAACAGAGCTCCTGCTCCTTAGAGAATTCCAGAAGGGTTTGGGTTGGAAAGGACATTAAAGCCCATCCCATTCCACCCCTGCCATGGCAGGGACACCTCCCACTGTCCCAGGTGCTCCAAGCCCTGTCCAACCTGGCCTTGGGCACTTCAGGGACCCAGGGACAGCCACAGCTGCTCTGGGAATTCCAGCCCTCACAGAGGACAATTCCTTCCCAATATCCCATCAAACCTACCCTCCTCCTTCAAAGGTTCCTTGCACTGGCTGAATTTTCACAGGAAATCTTAGACTTTGGAGGTTTTTAGCAAGCTTCAAAAATACGGGATAAAATCTAAGGAAAAGTCCAAAGCAACTTTAAAAACATAAATAAAATTGGAACTCCTGTTCTGGAAATCACATTGCAGTTTCAATACTGCAGGATATTTTAATCTTCCTTTCTGCTCTGTTTTTCTGTGTCACATTGAGTTCACCTTTCAGGAAAACATGCGTAAAAGTGAGGTTTTGTTGTCAGATGGATTCCAGTCATCACAGGACACCAGAGCTCCCAAACAATCCCAAATCCTGTCCAAGTCCCTGGGAAGAATCTGAGGAACTTCAAATGGCCTGAATGGTTCAATATTTTGATTCACTGGTATTTTACAGAGCACCTGCTACAATAAGATGCATTTTCCTTTTCAAACAGGCAATATTTCAGCCAGCTTCCAATCCATTTGGCCCTATAACTTCTGTCAGGTGGAAATTAAGGTAAAATATTACCCAGGCCAAACCCAGACTGCATGGCTGGCTCTGACTAATTTTCTAGTATGGTTTTATGCAAATGTGCATCCTAAAGCATTGATTTAGCTAAACATGTGCACAGCCAGCATTGCTCCTGGCTCCCCCAATCATTAATTTAATATTCATTTCATATTCCCATGAAGTAGAGAAGTTATTTTACTTCACTACAGAGATTAAATGACTGACTTAGGGAAATTCAGTAAATCTGTGAAAATGCCAGGAGCACAATCCAGGTCTCCTGCCTCATTCCACAAAAACCATTCTTCTAGGCACCACACACTGCAGCTGCACATTTCACTTCTGGAAATGCAGAAGTTAATTACTCTCAATTCTAGTCCAATATAATCTATTTACTACTTCTTCAGGATTAAAACTAATGTTTTGCCCTAGTACAAGCCCACTTTTTCTTGTTAAATTCAACATTTCAGGTGTTTTGGTTTGCTGTTGGTAGAATTTTTATGCAGAACACTACCGCTCAGGTTGAATTTTTAGCCTATAAATGTTGATTATGTTGATTGAGTTAATTACGAGTCAAGCCTTAAAATAAGGCATTTTATACCTGGACAACAATTAAAACCTCATGTCACACTATTTGCTACTTTTCAAGCATCAGGAGATGTCTTCTCTTTCATGCACTCTTTCAGCAGCTTAAGATTTTTACATCTATAAATATTTAAATCACCTCAATATGTTCTCCCTGTACATGAACTGCTGCTGAAGCTACATTTGGTTTAGTTTTCACTCTGAATAAAGACAAGCCAGCTGATTGTGATCTTTTCCTCCTGGTTCATTTGCCACATGATTTCAAAGGGGACAAAGCAAACACACAAAGCTGACAAGGAATATGAAGCTTCCTCTCCACTAAACCTGATTAAAGGAAGTCGTCCTGAAGTTAATGTCAATGGAAATATCATGGAAACATGACTGCTTGTGGTATTTCCAATGGAAATACCAAACAAAGAACTGTCCAAACACTACTTCTCCTGTAAATATCATGAGGATATTTGCTGCTCAGCTCAAGGGCAGGAGGAAAAAGTGGAGAAGAGGAAGGAGAGAGCAGAGAAAGGAAAGCAAAGCTGGGAAAGCTGAGGAGCAGAGCCCTTTTTGAGGATACAAAGCAACAGAAGCAGAGAAAATTCTCAGTAATTTGATCTGGACTTGAAGGGTTGGATAGGGTTTAGAAGTCCTCAAGAAATGAGTGAAGAGGAGGGAAGCACAGAAGACTGAGCTACAAGACCATCCAGCCTGGTCCTGAACAGCTCCCGAGAGCTTTCCAGGCTCCCCATCCCTGGAAGTGTCCAAGGCCAGGCTGGAGAGGAAAACCTGGGACAGTGGGAGGTGTTCCTGCCCATGGATGAGCTTTAAGGTCTCTTCCCACACAAACCATTCTGGGATTAGAATCTCAGACACTGAGATGGGAAAGGCACACAGGGAATTGAGGTGAGAAGGAGATGGAAGAAGAGGAATTTTACAGCTTTTCAGAAGTAATGGAAATGCACACAGACCCACACTCCCCTTGTCAAAACACCTGTACAGTCCTTACTTATGGCACTGATTCAGCCTAGGAGACACATTTTGCTATTTTCATGCATATGTATTTGTTAAGTGTGTATAAATATATACTTAAAGCAATTTTCCTGACAGTATTTTCTTGTCAATGGAAATGCATTGCAACACTTCTCTTGATCCATCCTCCCAGTGCATTATTCCAGAAGCCAAAATGTATTAATGAGAAAGAGACTGTACAGCCCAAATCCTTGTTGGTTTTCTCAGTCCATCCTACACACAATAAAATTAGCACTGGGCATCTTTAGATGCATATTTAAAAGTTTCAGTTTTCAGCTCTTGTACAGAAACAAGACAAAATATGAAGAACTGAGGTTATTATTTAATTTCTTTTGACATCAATCTTTCCAGATGATTGATTCTGCCTTTTTTCCAACACAATTATAAGCGTACAAGAAGTCTAGAAAAAACTTCTGCAGTGTAAAAATACCCTGCAGAGTGAGAGGAAATTCCATTAACAAGTGAAAATTATTTGTATTCCACTGCTGTAAAAATAAACTGAGTACTTCACCCTTTTTGTAGCATGGATTAATAATGGATAAACATTCACCAACAGTAGAGGAAAGCTTCAGTCATTTCAAAATCCTTCTGATCAGTCAGCATTCCATAAAATGTCATGGAGGAAGAAGAAAGTTTTGGAGAATACAATGAACACCCCGCTACTGAACAATTATTTATGACTCATATTAAACCAATAAAAAATTATTCATATTACAACTCCTCCTGGATGTCTCACACACATGCAAAAAAGTCCTGAATCAAGGCCAGAAAGTCTAAAAGATCATGGAACTGGAAGAGGGAAGCAGAGAGCAGGAACTCACCAAGTGGTTTCACAGCACGTGAAGAACTGAGAGGAGCCACATCTTCAAACTGCCCAGAGAATTCTGCCTCCCACCTGCTAACACAGGTATAAAGCTAAAAAAAATGTGATATTTAGCTGCCTTGCTTCTTGAAAAAAAATAAATCCAAAAGTAATACAATTTACAAAATAAACATGCAGGACAAATTAAGGATGTATACTACATGAGTATGTAATTCGAACTATATATACAAAACTAATATGCATTGCAAATTAAATATAAATTAAATCAAATCTTATCATTTCCAACCTCACACTCTTCCAAAATAGATAAGACCTTGTCACCCTTTAAATGCATTCAAGCACATGACACCTTGAAAAGAGTTTCATTTATCACGCCGAGATGAAAAGAAATTTACTTAAATTAGAGGTTCTGGTGGGGTTTTTTGTAGCTGCATCAACTTGAGAGCATAAAGCAGGCAGCAAACAGCTCAGAGATACACAAGCACCTTTAGGATTCACTCAGCAAAAGCATTTTATTGATCCTGGTGCTAGGAGATCCCATTTCAGACAGAAGCCATTCCATTCTCAAGTCCTTTACTGGCTCAATAAACATTTCTATACTTTCAGGCTCACATTGCATACATTAGAGCAGGAGCAGCTTTTCCACACACACACCCTGGGGGCTGAGCTTCATAATCTGCTGATTGAACTGCATTGATCCAGGCAGATTTCCCAATAAAACAGGGGCTGTGGTCCTGATTGAACTGTGGAGCCCAATAATGGGAATTCCCTTGGGCTGAGGCATCAGCATCTCCCTGACTCAAACCACGAAGGTGCAGAGCCCAATTCACATTTTCCAGTCCACATTCAGCTGCTGTTCTCCACAAGATGCTTAAGGACATGCTCTGAGAGCCCAGCTGCTGGAGAGTTTTCATTTCAGCACAAGGATCTTGGCACATAAATCCTTCTCCTCAATCAAAAGAACTCCCAGCCCATCTTTCGCTCAATACCTGCCCAAACAAATTATTATTATTATTATTAACACAAATAGATACGGACACACAGAGCCCAGCACTGAATCACACAGTCATGGAATTATTAAGGCTGGAAAACACCTTTAAGATCATCCAGTCCAACCATCAGCCATGCTCCCGATTAAACCACACCCTCAAGTGCCACATCCACTTGTTTTGCTCTGAGATCTCTAAATTCTTAAAGCTCAGCTGTACCAAAGGATGACATTTTCATATGAAGGGGACAGGAGCTCTCCTCCATGCCACAATTCAACTCTCTCTGTAGGAATTGGCTTGAACAGATGGAATTACATCAAATTTCCCACTTTCATCAGCACTGTCAAATAAATTCAAGACATGAGTAGTTAATAGAATAAGGAGTTGAGCTGACAGCACACCTAATAAATCAACCAGGTATCAGCTATTTGGCAAAAATAAACAGCTTGGCAAGAATAGTAACAAAGACAAAATTTGACAAATAGAAGCCTTAAAATGCATATCTGATTTTAAAAAATATTCACTGAGAACCAGAAAGATCTGAATATTGCTGTTCAACTCTGCAAAACAAACAACTACTTCAGTTAAGAATGTTGTCATTAATTATGACTTAAAAACCTGCCTGTGATTCTCTGATTAAGGTTGGAAAAAAGCCTCCAAGATCATGGAGTCCAACCTTATCATCTGAGGCTTTAATTGATGCACTCACTGCTTTTGTAAGTACATTTTTGTTTTTTCTGAGAGAGGAAAGGCCAACTCAGAATTGATATTGAGCAGTGACTGCTCCTCCTCACCAAGAATGCCACAGACAAGAGCAACCAGGATTGTGGTTCTTGCTCCAAAAGACAAAAAAAGAGGGGGTGGTTTTCTTTACTCTTGGCTCATGGGGGATTTTTGTCCCCCTCCCTGTTGAATACGTGGCAGGACAGATTATCCAGAACACTTTGTTCTTTGCACTTTATTTCCTTTCTCTACGGCGTGCTGTAAAAAGCAAAAAGCGGCGTTCCAGCCTTGGAGTGCAGGAGCTCACGTGGTGAGGAAGGCACAGAGCTGGAGGCTGCGGCTCCCCTGGGGATTAAAAAAGTGAGAATGAACCTGGAACGCTCCCACAAACAATCTGTGCTCCATGGCACGTTTTAACTTCTGAGTTTAACCCCTCCATCCCAGAACACGAGAAATTCCTTGACTGCACAGCAGAGCAGCAAGTACCACAGGATGCTCTTGGCAGCAGCCAAATATTTTGACTTGGAACCAACATTTTTCCTCATCCTGCTTAGATTTGGGGTCACTGAAGAATCAGTGCCTACAAGGCAGAGCAGACAAAGATCTCTTTTCTGTACAGCAGCTTAGAGTACATTGAAAATACCACAAAAAAAAAATTTTCAAAAGCTGCAAACAACTGACAGTAAAAGAGTTTAGCCAAGAAGGTCTCCTCAAATAGCAAAGGCTTCTGAAGATGCATAACACCAATGTCTATGCTCTTTGAGGAAAATAACATTTTAAAACATGTAAACATTTGAGAGCTTCATTCATCCTAAAATTCAAAGCAAAAATCATCAATGAAACAAAAGACAAACAACCTAGCAGCAAACTACCATTTCTTTAAGAAAAAAATAGAAATTAAAAACTATTTGGTTTCCCAGCTACAAAATACTCAAAGTTCACAAAAGTTCTGTTAGCCCTTAACACATGATTTTTCTTCAGGCAACTTGAGCACAAAAGCAGCTTGACTTTCTTTGTACCCCCTGATTTGGCACTATTAGACACAGCAGAGCATTCTCAGCAAACATCTTGCTTGATGTGAGCACCTCAGGTCAAACTGAGCCATAGGGGATCCCACCTTCACCAGATTTTCTTTCTGACCAAGGCAAGGGATCCTCAGACTCGAACTCACCTGGGACAAAGCCCACCTGAACTCAGAAACTGATGGAACCAAGGATTCCCTTTTCTAGAACCTCCCATTAACAACACAGCAAAAGTTGTAACTTTTTTTGTTTTAAATGTTTTGTTTTCTAAGCTGGTTGAGGAATAAAAAACGTACATGTGGTTTGCAGGCAGGTATTCCCAAAGTTCACAGATTTGCCTGTCAAGAGCCTGGGTTCAATTTCATCTTGAAATGGATGCTGGCTTTTTTTGTACCAAAAAAAAGTCTCATATCCCAATACTTCAGGGCTGCTGATGACAAAATAGTACAGTAGAAGTTTAATAAAGCCCTTTTTCTACAGGATAAAGCCTGTGGAACTGACAAGGTGTACACTATAATTAGCAACCTGCACCTTCATATACTTGTTGCCTGAACAATAAGCTCAAAAGCTGAGGTATCTCTCCACATGTCAGCAATCCTTTCACCAGCACAACTTGCATACTGATGAATATTATGTAAATGAATTTACAGATAAAAAGGAAAATACCTATTCTGATGCAAATCACACCCAGCACATAAGCAGTGGGAGTGCCTGAAGCCTAAATGCCTCTTGTGCTTTTTCACAGCACACAAAAAAATACAGGAAAAAGCTGTCTGGGTGTTCTCACTGCTGCTGACATGGAACCACGAGAAATTTAAAATTAAAAAAAGCCAATCCACAACAAACAAGGCATGGAGTATTTGCTTTAGCTCCTGCTTGTTCAGTATCAATATGACACCAAGCAGCTGCCCCCAGGTGAGGCTGAGGTCTGGAGTTTTTAGCTGCTGGGAGCATGACAATGACACTCCTCTGGGCAGCTTGAGTGCTGCTTTGGAGAGCCCAGTGGTGCTTTCAGCTTTGGTATCACCAGGCACCTTCTCCATCCCTTCCTCTGCCCCTTCCTCCTTGGCTTTGCAGGAGTAAAGGTAAAGAAAATCATGCACCTAAGTTAGGTGGAGAAAAAGCACAGCCCTCACAATGCTTCTTTCATACATTCATTTCAAGGAACAAAAGGAAGCTTTAGTAGCTAAATCAGTAAATGTTACTGAACACACAATTTTGTTAAAGTGGCAGCTCAGAAGAAGAAATCAGCAGAAGGGGGGAAGCACACCAGTATTCCTCTGCTGAGGAGAGCTGTGCCAAAGCACAGCTGGAGGTATAAACTTCCCAGATATAAAAAAGGTGATTTTTACCACTTTGTGCCTGCATATTCCCCTCCTAAAAATCCTGGGGCAAAGCAATAAACCACAGCTCATTTCTCCTGCAAAGCCACCACCTGTGGCATTAGACTCTTTCTCCATCCACATCTAAGAGTCAGGAGGAAAATCTAGAGGAAACTTCAGGCAAGTGGGGAGCTGGAAACTTCATAGAATCACAGAAATCACAGAATTCACAGGATCACTGGGCTGGAAGAGACCTTCAAGATCATCAAGTCCAGCCCAGCCCCAGCCCCTCACCTAAACCCTGGCACCCAGTGCCACATCCAGGCTTTGTTAAACACACCCAGGGATGGGGACTGCAGCACCTCCCCGGGCAGCCATGCCAGAACTTTATCCCCCTTTCTGTGAAAAACTTTTTCCTGCTATCCAACCTAAACTTCCCTTGGTGCAGCTGAGACTTTCCAGAGGATCTCTGGGCTGGTGACAGCACCCAAAGCCATGGGACCTCTGAGGAGCTGAAGGAACAAACTCAGGGGGCAGGTTTGGTCCCCGGGCACGCCTTGAGCACTGGCACTGCTCAGACAACTCCCTCATCCCACTTCCTCTGACCCTGACTGGCCCCAGGTGATGGAATTCACCACAGGAGGTGCTGGATTCCATTTCTAATTCCCTGTGTACACATAAATTTGCTCCAGCTAATTTAAGTGGGTACAAACCAGCCCAAACTCCCTTGAGGCTGTTTCAGTTTTAGTCTAATTTAATGGATTATTACATTTTAAGCTGACAATGTTCCTGGCTGATTTACAATAACATGAAATAAAGTTAGTTTATGCTGCAATAAGAGTGGCTGAGCAGCCGATTGGCCCAGCTTAATGAAACTGATTTAAATTACACCTTAATTTAAAGAGGTACAGTAATGCATATAAACAAGCCCTGAGTGATGCTTTGAATATGAAGAGAACAAGAAGGACTGTAAAGAGCTACAGACATTGCTGGATTGTTATCTCAGCTTCCCAAAGCTCAGCTCTGAAGGGCTCAGCGTTGAATCTGGCCTGGGAGTAGTCAAGGAGAGTAAAAGCAGCATAAGGAACAAAGTAATTAATCTTATTTTCTATGTGGGTTGCCTTTAAATTATGTAAATTCAAAGACTCAGTATTTCTCCAAAGCTCCATGAAAAGGGGAAGGGCACACACATGAGATCACATGTATTTAATTCTGTCTGGTGGGGGAAATTGGCAAATTCATCACTGAGAACTTGATTCTCATGCTTTAGGAGTTTAATCTTCAATACCATCAATTTTGTACTAAAAGCAATTAAAGAGTACAAGCAAAAGTCACCGAGGTCATGAATTTACTCTCTGTTAAAGTTACTAAATTCTCTCTTCTGTTACTTGTTCTTTAGACAAAAGCAAAGTGCACAACTTAAAGTGGGGCTGGTAGTTACACTAACAAAGAAAACAAAATATTAACTACTTTGGCTCAGTTTACTTAACTTATGTGGCATTTCAAACAGGAGAAGTTGGTTATTAGGCACTTCTAGAACTTTAATGTCCCCCAAGATTTAGTTCATTGGGCTGAAATAGAGTGCAAATAAAATATAATAAGGAGAAAATGATGGTATAAAACATTGTGTTGTGGTGGGGAGAAGGAAGGCCAGCCTTATCTTCCTACTGCAATGCATGCTCCATTCTCTCCTTGAAATGGGCTCATATATAACTTTAAGAGTTTGGAAATAAAGCTTTCCATTTTACAATCTGCTTAATGTCAGCTGCTCACTATTTCATGAGGGGCATTGTGACAGCCTCATTCTGCAGGACAAGATACTCCCACTCCCCCAGGGCTCAGGTGCTGATCAAACTCTGAGATTTAGCACTCTTTGTACTCCTTGACCCTAAATTAATACAACTTTTTTAAAAAATCAAACAAGAAAATGCAAATAACCTTACTCTTCCTTTCCACAGACACACAGCAAGTGCTCCTTCTTGTTCTTGTTCTCTCAAATTTGGGCAGAATTGCAGATACAGGGTATGACATTTTCATCCTGCCCTGCTAAGGGCAGGCCCCTTAAGGCTATGAGAAATAACTAATTAAAACAGATGAAGACTTACCCCTAGGTCCAGACCTCTTAAAAAAAAAAATCACAATTTTATTACATTCATGACTCCCAGAAGAGCTGAGCTGTATTAAATGACAATCTTATTAAGTTGAACAATTAATATGTGCAGAAAGGCAAGTTTCAGAGAACAAATATCACAGCAAACTGCAGCCATCCTGTCTCTTTGCTGAAGCCTCCCACTGCTGCCCTGCACTAATCCAGCTTTATGGCTGCTTTGCATCAGCAGAGCAGCACAAAACAGCCAGGGCACATCAGTGAGCATGGCCCAAGACACCCAGCAGAATGTTCCTGGGGTTTCTTAACCTCTTTTGGTGCCTGAAGGAGAGAGCACAAAACTCAGCAGTGGATTCACTGAACAGACAACGATTTGCACTAAAACCAGGTAACCCAGCAGGCAGAGCTTATTGACCCAAATTCCTCAGCACTCTCAGCCCAGGTGTTACCACAGACAATTCTGTCCATGCTTTATCAGGGCTTTTTGTCCTAATTCTCTAGTTCCAGCCTGGCAAATAACCACTGCTGACTCCTGGCATTGCAGGGCATGCTGAAATCCAGACCAGCTCTATTCCACATGATTCAGCCTGGAGAAAAGGAGACTCAGGGCTGAGCTCAGCACTCTGCACAGCTCCTGAAAGGTGCCTGTGCCCAGCTGGCCTTGGGCTCTTTCTCCAGGCAGCTCTGACAGAAGCAGAGGACACAGCCTCCAGCTGCACCAAGAGAAATTCAGGTTGGATAGCAGGAAAAAGTTTTTCACAGAAAGGGGGATAAAGTTCTGGCATGGCTGCCTGAGGAGGTGCTGCAGTCCCCATCCCTGGGTGTGTTTAACAAAGCCTGGATGTGGCACTGGGTGCCAGGGTTTAGGTGAGGGGCTGGGTTGGACTTGATGATCTTGAAGGTCTGTGCCAACCCAGTGATTCTGTGAATTTCCAACATCCCACAGCTCAGGCCCCAGAAATAACCAGCAATGCCTGTTCTCCAAAGGGAGGATGGTCTGCAAGCAAGAAACCTTAACAGGTTCTTTTGCAATGCAGTTCCCCATTAGCATCCCTCAACAGGCTCAGAAGCCAAACACTTCAGCACTGAGTTTGCAAATCAAATCTGTCCCAGTTCAGACAGAAATAAAACTGATTCTCTTGAAGAAGAAGAAGGGAAGAAGTTGAAGGGACAAGAGCAAAGAACACTGAGCACACAGGAGAGAGTTGTGCCCATGAGTCACAGCCACACTGAACTCACCTGAACAGCACTGACACCCTCAGAGCAAAGCACAAAGAGCCACTTGTCCTTAAAAAAAAAAAAAGTCAGACATGAAAACCCCTTGCCCTTTAAAAGAAAATGAAGAAAATGTGAGAAAATGAAAGCCCCTTCCCTTTAAAGAAAAGGTGAGAAATGGATCTCCAAAGTGCTCTGAGTGTCCCTGTCAGGTGCCTGCTTTTAAACCACTGACTCACCTGGAAGGTCTGACCTGCAAAACCTGTAAGAACCTGGAAATGTAGTTATGTAGTTATGGCAGATTACTTGGGGAAAAAAGTATTTTCACCACGCTCCAGATTTGTTTTGTCATACAAAGGGCTGCTCCTACACAGAGCTGTCCAAGCCTCTCTGGCAAGGCAGAAGGCAGAACTCCTGCAGACATTCTTCCAAGGAGCCCTGTGTAGCTGAAGTAAAAGTAGACCTCTGTCTGTGGCTAATTAGGCAGCCACATTAATGAAGATACTCATTAAGGGCAGGACCTCAGGGTTAAACCATCTGGGGAGCCTTTCCAGCCCTTACAAGACCCCAACCTCCTCCTGAAGAAGGAAGTCCCTGGGCTGCATTCCTGGGAGGGGATGGGAAGAGTCCCAGGTCAGCCAGCACAGTCCCCAGGCAGAGAACAGAAATGGAATTAACTTCAGACCTCCTGTCTCACTTTCCACCTGCTCACTCCAGGATCTCAGAACTTCACCCAGAAAATGCTGCAAGACAAAAGAGCCCTGGCCAGAATATTTGTGTTTGCAAACTGGGCACAGTTCCACATTTACACCATCATTTGTATTGGCTAAATTGTTAAGGCCAATAAAGTTCAGTTTGAGATTATTTGTTTTGACTCTTCAGCTATATTTGGTAGCTGCTTATTTGTTCTTTTTCAGATGACAAACTTTTTGAGGAGGAAAACAATTAGGGCAGGAGGTAAATCATCTTCCTAGCATGTTCTGGGAGAAAACTTAAAGCCTGCTCCTGTTGAAGAGCTGACACACTCCACAGTTTAATCTTGAAGCAGATTCAGGGAGGTAAGAGAGTGTCAGAAGTTCAAGGGCTTGAGCTGTAGCCAAGAAAAAGGCAAGTACAAGCACAGGCTGTGCATAAAAGATGTGTCTTCCTTTTCATCCACAGGAGGTGAGGAAAAGCAGCAAAAATGCCACCAGCTCTGTGCCTCAGTGTAGGCATAGCAGAGCTTCAAACACCATGTGACAAAAGCAATAAATTGATGTCTTCCTGAGGAGGTCTGGTTTGAGATGTTTGAGTATTTTACATACACACAACATTATTGTCAATACAGCATTATTGACACCATAAATGTGAATAAATAATCCGAGCAGAGGATAAAATAGTGAGGTGGAAAAACCAGCCACAGTTCCTAGAAATGGTTACCATTTGGGAAGGTGTGGGATGGCTGGTTCTGAGCCCTCCCAGAACTCCAGCATCTGTCCAGGTGTATTCACACACAGCTGGCAGGCAGCAGGTGGTTTAGGCCATGGTTTTATCAGAATATCCTCAGGAGCTGGGTGAGCTGCAGGGGCATTGACCTCTCTTGGATTGCTACCACAGGAGACAAGGAAAGCCAGGTACAGCTGGAAATCTTGAGTTCTGTTCTAGAGCTGGCAATGAACTAATGAGAAAATTGAAAGTGGCGTCATTTGGGGCCAAAGTATGGCCAGAGCCTGGGGCACGTGGGACACTGAAAATCACCAGAGCAGCTGTGAAATACCACAAATAAATACCTCCCTAAAGTGGCTTCCTCACTTTCCTTAACAGGTGGTTTCACTTCTGTCAATGCAACACAAAAATCTCTGCAATTTTCACTTCTTCACTTTTCACAGCCCAGGATTTCTTCAGTGCCCTGCAGCAGAGGAATGGTGAAGACCACAAGCATTGCCTTTATAAAACACCAGTGCTGTCAATTTTTCCAGCTACATGACTCCTGTTTGCATTTCATTCTAGAGAAATTATGCAGCATCCCAGAGCCCTGCTGAATCCAGTAAAGTTCTGGAGTAAAAACTCTGAATTTCATTTGAACTGTGCATTCTTGTGAGCTGCCACAGACTCAGTAACAAAGATAGAGATTTCTTTTGGTAGGAATAAAAAATAGAAGAGGCTTAGAAAAACAACTAAAGGAAAATCTTACTACTCTTTATATAAAAGATCTAGGAAATATTTTAAAGAGCAGCACATGAGACTTAAAATTTCTATTCAGAGGCATGTAAATGCATATTAAAAAAATCACACATTGATTTGCCTTCTGTTTATCAAAAGAAGTTTGGAGCAAGCCTTAAAAATATTTTACAACCACATATTTTGGAAGTAAGCTCCTCATGCAGCTACAAAAGATTATGGTGCATGGCCAGTTTAAAAATATAGGAACTCTCTGTTGAAAAAAAAGCCCCTCAGCTGTTATTTAGGATGTCAGGCATTACCCAAATGACTTTCAGTGGGAAAAATATGAACACCAGCAACATTGTTAAAGATAAAAACCAGAGGATGGTCCTGGATAAACAGGGTATCTTGGGGCTTTTTGTTGTTTGCTGGGTTTTAGCTTATTTGGAATAGCTGTGCAGTTGGATTTAGGTTCAATTAATTCTCATCTGCTCATAAGGAAATCTTTGATCTCAAAGGAGTCCTTCTGTTCCGAGTCAAAGCCGTGCATGGTAAGAAAACCAAGGACACAAAA
Source organism: Irena cyanogastra (assembly GCA_013397155.1). NCBI lineage: Eukaryota > Metazoa > Chordata > Aves > Passeriformes > Irenidae > Irena > Irena cyanogastra. Next base: position 83,085 of record VWZV01009284.1, on the reverse strand, counting down.
TCCTGTTGTGACTTGTCAGCAGCACAGGAGGGTGGGAAATCCTCAGGGTGGGCAGGGGCAGAGCTGGGATTGCTCAGCTGCACTGTCCCACCACAGATCCCATGGGAATTATGGGCACAGAGCCAGAGTCTTGCAGTGAGGTAGGAAAATCATAAAGAAAGGGTTCATAAAATCAAGCCTGCTCTCCTGGAATCACTGTCTGGCCTTGTCAGGCTGGCACTTTATAAATTCCCATGTGAAAGCAATCCTGGTGTGAACAGTTCATTAACACAACAATCTATTCCTGGGTAAAAAACAACCTGCACCTGGATAAACTGGTTTTACACCCTCAGAAAAATGAAAACTCTCTCTCACAAACAACTTTTCAGCACGTGCACCCCAAGGTTTGAGTGACCAGTCAATCCAGAATCACAACTTGGTACTGGCCACTAAAGGAATTGGCAAGAAAGGCACTGAGCAACTGGAGTCCCACCCCAGGGCTGTAAAACTGGAAAAAAAGGAGTTCCTGAATAAAGAATAAGCTTTTCCACCATGAAGGAAATGGAGTCTGTGTGATTTATTCCCATACCAGAGCCCAGTCCTTGGTCAAGAGCTTCAATCTGCCCATCTCCCACAAAGCTGTGCTGGCTGCCAGGCCAGGGCTAGAATCTGGGGCTCAGGGAATGTATTATGCATTGTTATAATTAAATTTGCTGTTGTGGTTTTATCCAGCAAGTGTTACTGCTCATTCCTTCACTTTGGAAAGGAACAGGATCAAAATGGCTGTGCAAAGAAGAGCTCCAGGTAGGTGGGACCTGCTCCCCTCTGAAACAGGATTTCCCTATAATCTAAATCAACTGAGTCCCAATTATCCCTTTAATTGTCAGGACTCCCCTGGCTCAAACCCCACAAGACAAAACCCTTTCTCCCCTTCAATCACCATCCCTTCCTCACACAGATCTTCCTCCAGAGCAGCAGAACAAATGATGTGGAGGGTTAAGGGATGAGCTCTCCAGGCATTTGTACTTTGCTGACAAACAGACACAAAGCTGGAAAAATCTGTCAGAGGAGTATATTTAGTCCAGGCAATCACTTAGAAAACATTTTATGCTTTAAAGTCTTTTCTATTGCTAAGAGATGTTGTGCAAATGAAACAGCCTGGCTATTTTATTTCCAGCCTGAGATCTCCTGGGCACAAAAAGATGCAGAAGAGAGCACAGCTGCTCTGGGCCATGCAGTAAATCCAGGGCTTTGGAGATGCACTGGATTTGCTGTAAATGCACAAATTAACCCTATATCTCAGGCTTTGGGAGCAGCCAGGACTGCTGTGGCTCTGACAGACAGCCTGGCAAACACATCCAAGGTTTCTGGAGCTGAGCAGGTCACTGACACCTCCGCAGAGCGGCTCAGAGAGATCCCATTGTTCCATGTCCAACAGCCAGACAAACACACAGCACCCTCAGAGTATCCATCTGAACAGCAAGAATGGCTCCTCAGGGCCTTTTTGAACAGCTTCAGATGAAATGGATTGGAAAAAACACCGACCTTCTAAGGGTAGAGCAGAGCCAGGAACAGCAGCTACACAATAATCCAGTTCAAGTGATGGATAGAAGCTGAATGCTGTGATAGTAAAGATGGATCAAACAAGAGCTGGAAGATTTCTTTTCAAAACAGGAAGGCTCTTCTTTGGTTTGTTTCCCCTGCATTTATTTGGATGGCAACAGGAGCAGGAAAATATACTCACACTGGTTTTAAAATTAGAAATAACAGTCAAAGAAAGGATAAATAGTTTGGCACAACAGGAGGATGCCAGCCCTCATGAACCTGTTCCATCAGTGGTTTATATTGCAAGTGGAAAACATGAGCTAAGGGGAAGTTAAAATCAATGGGTCATACCCCCAAAAATGCATTTATGGAATACTGGAGAACTAAAAAAAGTTGAAAAAATCTCACCCATCAGAAAACTGTGAGATGGAAAATCAAACTCTGTTTTTAGCTGTGCTCCTTCGAGGTCTTCAGGATTGGTCCTTTTTGGAACACACAGCTCTGCTTGCAAAGCCTAAGACAGGAGGCAGATGATGCAGTTATTACTGTTCAGCACCACTCTGGCTCTCTTCTTTTTCAGGAATTCCTGATAATCTGTCCAGGACCTTGGCCACAGGCTCTCCAGGAGTTCCCCCAGCTGGCACTAGATGGGGTGTGATGCTCAGCATCTCCTGAGCACAGACTGATTCGTTCTTTTGGGGAAAGGAGAGTCAATCATGAGATTTCAGCCCAATTGGAACAGTTTGGGACAGCTTAGTTCAGGAAAAAAAAACAAAACCCACAGCCAGAAATCTGCATTCCCACTTTTCCCTGAATATTAATTTGATCACATTCACTGTGCCCAAAAGTGGGTGTGGTAATGTCAGGTAGGTGACTTAGAAATGCAAGAAGGGAAATCCCAAACTGCCCCTCTCACACCTCCCCAGCCCTTGGAAGGTTTCCCCGCCAAAATAATCCCCACAGCTATTTTCCAAAATCTGAAGGAATAAAAGAGTATGTTTAAAAGATTTGTTTCAGGTTTTTATGATTATGATGAAGATCTGAAAATTATTAAGAAAAAGCAACCATTGCTATCAATCTCCTGGCCTTGAAAGAAACTGCTACAGAGAACAACACAAACACAAATAGTGAAACTTTAACACAAAAGAAGCAGCTGAAGAATTTTGCTAAATATTAATGGCATTTTTCAGTCCCCAGTTCTCCCCCTTAGGCCTTTGTATCACCTACAGAAAGATCCCCAAACCACCAGCCCCACACAGAAAACCACATTTCTTCCCTTACCTTCCCAGACTCTTCAAATCTGTTTGAAGCAGAAAAAAAGAGATCTGCCATTACTTTGAGATCACTCACCTGTCACTGGAAACTCAAGGAGTGAAGTCACTTTTTAAAACAGTTTTAGTTCTTCTTAGTCTTCTGTTCATGGAAATTTAAATTTCATTGTAGTAAAAACTTTCATCTGAACTATTTGACTAACAATTTTCTCTTTCAAAAACTTAAAGAGGGAGAAAAGTTTCCTTTGATTAGTTTTTTTAGAAGTTCATTTGCAAGCATTCTTTCTTTTTGAACAAGAAAAACCTAAAGTTTCCATGACTGCCAGGCCATTTTAATGAGTTAAAGAAAGAGTTTTCTTATAAATTATTCATTTCTTTCCTCTCCTATTTTTTAGTTTCTTTTCTCCTTACAGTATTATATCACTATTCTATATCCTCTGCAACAAAATCCTTAATTCAAAATAACCACATTTGACTTCTTGACTATAAAAGTACAATAAACCAGGTGATGTATAGAATACCCCTGCAATTCCAATGCATTAAATACAATTTCATCCTTTTTAATTTTTTTTTTCCTTCGGTGGGAAGATAGAGTAAAAAGACTGAGGAGGGAGGAATCTAAGACTGATGAAGGTTCAAGAAATGCTCAATAGCTTTATCTTGTCTGCAGCACTCTTTCAAGTAAAATATCCAATATTTTCAAGAACAATAAAGGATCTGGCCAGGATAGGAAGAAAAATGCCTGAGTCTATCTAGTGGTCTCGTTGTATCCTGAAGCAGGAGAAATAACAGCCTGGTAATTCCATGCCAGGGAAACAGCAGACTCCATTCCTCCCCTCCTGATAAATGGATTTATCCCAGCACTGACTTAGAGCCTTTTTGGGACAAACAGATATGAAGCATTTGAATCACCAATGAACGACTCCATTGCTTGTGGCTGAGTGGAACAGACTCAAAAACATTTCCTTCATAAACCAGTTATTAGAGACACAATCCCAGACAGGGAAGATTTAACACAGAAGCAGCAGCTGAAGAGTTTTGGTAAGTTTAAATGGCATTTATCAGTCCTTAAAAGCACACCTATCACATACACAGTGTACTGATTATACCTTACAGGAAAGTGATCTCACAACTCCCAGGAGAGGCTGAGCTGAATCACAAACTTATCTTGGCTCCTTGAAATTATCAGAAGCTGCCCAAAGCTAATAATTAGTACTCAGACTACAATATCTTCTCTCCCACTATGAAGATGATTGTGTCCCTTTTTTTTTTTCTGGGGATTTGTGCTCATTTATATTCTAGGACTCCTCTCTTATGAGAAACAACCCCAGCAGAACAGAGGCTGCACACTGAGAAGGGTCTTAGGATGTAACTACTGAACTACATAGGAACTGAGAGCCACAAATGCCAAAAAGATCAGAAAAAGGGGAAAAAAATCTTGGGCAAGTTCTTGAAGTGAGGAAAAGCGGTAACAAAAGTGTCTTGTAAATCAATTTGTTATGATGGTCCCTGAGGCTGAAGGATGGGGCCTGAAAAGGAAACAAGCAGCTGAAGCTCCACAGAGCTCACTCATTATATATTAAACATCAGGGCAATGGAGTGATAAAACTTACACAAAGAGTCAAAAAAGATGAACAAAACCCCCACCAGAACATAATTATGGCCAACAGGAACCAATGTCCTAGGAGGAAAAGTTTCATTTATTGTTGGGCTACCACAGACACCTGTATCTGTAAAAAGTCATCATGTGAGCCCCCTTAAAATAAAAAGTGCAGATTTATCCCAGTATTACTACCCTGAAGGAGTTAAAACATGTGTCACTCTCAGCTCAGCCCACAGGAACACAGGGAACTGCAGAAGAGCTGGCTCTGGTTCTCTGAGCCTCCTTTCCTGGGTATTTGTGCATCATAACCAAAGGATTACAGGAACATTGCTCCAATTCCAGTTCCTTCTGATGCCTTTTAGGTTTTGCCTTTTTTCCTTTTATATTCTCTGTATTCCTCACACATGTATTTGTAACTCTGTCACCTATTGTATTAGTGACTCATTTTCCCAGCACTTTTCCAAGGCAGAAAGACAAAAATCCCAGAGCTCCAAGCCCTGGGAGTGCAGGGCCCTGGTGCTGTCTTGGTTCTTCTGGGAGCCAAGGCTGAGAAAAACTCCTGGAGATATTTCATGGACAGAGCACAGCCAGAGCCAAGGGGGCTCCAGAGAAGGGGCTTGACCTGGGGGGGAATTGCATCACCACTTGTCCTCCTAACTGGTGCTTTTTACCAATTATGCTAATTTCCTAAATCCTGTAAAATGTACTCACTCCTGGACATCTTTTGTGGACAGCTTTCCATCAGTGCCCCTGAAGGCCTTCAATAAAATCCCCCTTTCTATTACCTCCTTACTAAAATCATCTCCAGTTTCATTTCCAGGTTGGGAAAAAGGCAAAGCTTCAATGGCATTTGGTCATCACAGCAAAGAAAAGCTGGCAGAAGGGCTCCTGAGTGACTGTCACACCTTCTTCTGAAAATATTGCATTTCAAACCAACATAAACAAGTAGCCTCCATGCCAATGAGTTTAGAAGTCTGTCCTGTGCAAATAAAAAGCTCCAGTTTTCTATGCAGACAGAGTAAATCTATTCCTATGAAACAGATTAAATTTCTTTTGATTGCTCACCAGTTGGGTTTTTCTTTTCCTCTCTGTTCCCTGAACACCTTTTTAAGAACTGGATGAAGATCTTTCCTTAGATTTTGCACAGCATCTACAATCCCTGCTTCTTCACATGTAATTTCCCAGTTTGCTAATAAGTGCCCAAGCACCTCTTTGAGATGATCTCCTACAGTCAGACAATCAGAGCTGCTCCAGTTTCTCTGAGCTTCACAGAGCTCCTCTATTTAATTAACTTCAAGTGCTGTATTCTCCAAGGAAGCAGAGGGAGAGTTTATTAGGAGGTGTGGTATAAATTACACAGTAATTTGAACAGAGTGGAAATCCAAGAGAGTCTGAGTGCAAGAAATCTCTCTGTAACACACCTGCTCCCTGAGAGGCCAAAGGACAGAGCTGGGCTTCCAGCTCTTATTTAAGCCCCCGAGGAAGTGTGATCCCTCAGCATCTCCAGCAATTTGAGCCATTAGGAATGCATGCCAAGCCCAACTCCCAAAGGCTTTGCACAGATTTTCAGAGCTTAAATCAAAATCACCATCCAAAAAAACCCACCCACATTCTCACTCGTTGCCTAGGTGAGAAATTCACCAAGTCTTCCCTTTTGCCTGGAAGATTTTAAAGTCGCATCTGAAGGATCCAAGCCTGAGGAGCAGATGAATAAATCCCAGCTCTCTAATTAAGCAGAGGGGCTCTTCACACCCTGGAGACCCCCAGTGTTCTAAGCACAGCTCCCAGACTAGAGCGAGTGGATTGGCTTTAAATGATTGCCAGAGTATCAGAAAATGGCTCCACAATTAAAACAACCCTCCAGGGAAGGGAAACCAGGGCACAACAATCTTCCTGCAGAGGATTGCAGAGCTCATCACTCCCTGCTGCTGCTGCTGCCACCCAAGCGAGCATCCTGCAGAGCAGGAAGGCAAATCGTGCCAAATTCATGTGCCAGAAGGACAGAGTGCAAAATTCCCACCTCTCTTTGAAAGCAAGGACTAAAGCTGTACCTTAACCACCGGACTAGCAGCAATTTGCTCCTTTGGAGGTGGGAATTTCTGCTTAGGATGGAGTGTAGGAGCTCAAGGCCAGGTTGGACAGGGCTTGGAACAACCCGGGATAGTGGAAGGTGTGGAGGTGGAATGGGATGAGCTTTAAAGTTCTTCCATCCCAAACCACTCCAGGATTCTATGATTACACTGGCAATAAAAAGCAGGTTTCAAGGCATCTCCTTCAACCCTCATTTTAAAAGCAAGATCTGTTCAATACCTTCAGAAATTATGCAAGCAGAGAGAACACACACCAAGCCAAGTTTACATCCTGAACAGCCATGAAAAGCAACACCATCAAATCCATATACACAAATTATTCTTTCAGCAATCAGTTGAGTAGAAATACAAAAAGTTTTGCAACATAATATGGTGACATTCTGGTGCATTCATGAATCCTATCAGCTTCCCTTTTATTAACAAGATTCATTTCAACTGTTGGTATTAACATGACAACAAAATGTAAATTATTTGGGAAGACTTTCTCAATTGCTATATAATTATAAAGGGGGAAAATCTCTTGTATCAAGTTCATTATTAAAAAGGATAAGTAAATAAATCTATAAAATATTCTCTTAGTTGCTGAGAAACCTCATTGTTGATATGACAACCATGGCACAGAAAACCAGATTACAGCTTCCTTCAGATCTGTGGGGATTCTACATTTTCATTAGGGAAAGTGGTTTCTATCTGCTATGCTATAGTGACACCTACAGAAAAAAAACCCCAAAAACATCTAAAATGGGGGCCATGGGCAGGAATTTGATTAGAGATGATTTTTAAGTGCTGCATAACCACACTTGTGTGTGGAAGCAATAAGTACTGTTTAGAATCCAGCACGGAGGCTCTGCAATTCCACCTGCCAGTGTTCCAGGACCCAATTTCTGAACATTTTCACGGCAGTCGTGTCAGCAAATCACGCCAACAGCAAGTTTCCAAGCAAAGTTGGTTATTAAAATTGCTGAACCCATGCTGCTAACATGCCTTCAGAGGCAGGGATTTTTGCAGTTTTCAAAGGCTCAGCACTTCTCCCCCTGTGGTGCTGCTGAATTTACAAAAAGGAGCAGCTCCAGAATCTCCTGTTGATTGTGCATTGTTGCACTGATGTTGTGCAACTTGTTTTCTCTTGAAAATGCACTCAAGACTTTGCTTCTGCTTTTGCAGAAAGAAGAAATATTCCTTTTTTTCACCTTTCCTCAAAATTAAATGCCCTGGGAAGTCCTGGCACAGCTTTTATGGTTGACAACACCTTCAACATCAGAAACCATTTGCAGAACTCTCATTCATTCAATATTATATTCTTGAATCCTCAAAGCCTGACACATTATTTCCATTTTCCTTTCAACCAAACAATGGCAGAACATTCTCCTCTTTTTCCTGTTCTCTTCATTTAACACTTTTAGGTATTGCAGTTGAGGAAGAGTTTAATGATATGAAAGGCTTCACTAAAGGAGCCACTCTTTGAAGGAATGGATAGAAAATCTTTTAAAAAAGGCCTTCATTACATCCCCAATATGAAATTACAATTAATATTGCAATTCATATTTTGCTTTCAGTTATGAACAGCTCCACAACCAGAGGGGAAATACTCTGTAAGGTTTCTTCTCCCCCATGTTCAACATTCAGATAAACTTTAGGAGCAAATACCTAAAACCTGGACTTAGACTTAAATACAACACAACAAACAGCTCTAGGAGCTGCCTTTATTTACTCCCATCCATTTAACCTATTGCTTTAGGACAAAAATTTCTCAGCCAACAGGACCTCAAGCTGTGTCTGCCCCAGACACATTTGTTTGCTCAACTGTACAGATGAGAATTATTTGCACAGATCAGCCACTCTCACCACTCTGAGCACACCATAAGGACTCTAAGCAGGGCTTGACACCAGCCTTAGGACTGCCACCATTCCAGGCTGCAGCAAAAAGCCTCTGTAGAGCTCCCTCTGAGCCTCTAAACAAACATAAATAGTCACCAGAAAAAGTTGCCAGCCATAAAACACTGCTTTATTACTCCCTGCACTTAAATGTTTATTCAAACTCACAGATGGCTCTTTCTAAATCAAAGGAGAAATGAGAAGAGACAATGAAGCAGAAATGTTGTGGCTACTCCTGGAAGAGATAAGGCTTACTTACCTTTATCTTACCTCACTCCCTACACCAACAGAGCTGGAGAAGCTGGAATAAGCAAGGAAAATGCACAGGAATTTTGGACAGACACAGACACCTCCTCTGAAGGAAAGGCAAAATTTTTTTGCCATCACAGCAAGAGTTAAACCCAACTCCATTACCTCTTCCTTAGAATAGAAAGCTCCTCACATTCCACCTCCCTTAAATTGCTCCCTGACTTAAGTAATCATCTCCTTCAGGCCCTTAAGCAACACTGGAGCTGGGTGAGTGAAAACCAAATTTCATCAGTAGCAGCTGAGGTAGCACAGGAGAAGCAGAGGTGTTTCTGGCAGTGTATAAAACACTGGCAGTTGAGAAAGGAAGGAGCCCTTTCCCACCTGACAGGTTTTTAATATTCCCACTCAGTGTGTCTGAGTGCTGCCCTAGGCATCCCAGAGTTTGCTGCACGACATCATTCATTTCAACAATTCCATCAGACACGGAAAGCAAAAATAAAACACATTAAAGAACTATCAAATCAGGCAAGCTTGTGCTTCTGGGGAATCCAAACACACAGTTCTCTCCTTGTGAGAGCTCTCCCTGCTGCTGCTGCAGCCAAGTGTCCAAGTGGGTGTTCCTGTAACAGCAGGGAGGTGGATGTGGCCAAAAATGTAAGCACTGATGGCCTGAGCTGTCCATCACACATCACCCAGTGGTGGCTCAGAGTGGATTTTCCATTTGCTCCAGCACCTGAAGAGCTGTGGCTGATTCTCCATCAGGTGGCAGGGCTGTCTTGAGGCTCCCTTGTGGCTCCCCCATCACCCATGTGTTCCTGCTTCAGCTTCCATTATTTCTCCAGTTATTTTATCTTCCATTATTTCTACCTGTGCCCAGGTGCCTCGTGCTGCTGAAGAGCCAGGTCCAGGTTTTGTCCTCTCTCATCCTTCTCTGTAACCAGGAGAGAGGTTGTGCTGTATTCTCAGGCAGCATCCTGCAGCAGTGGAGAAATAAAAAGTGGAAATTTTCTTCTCAGGTATCTGGCTTTTGGAGCACATTTTAAATTGATCATATTTGGGTCATTTTAGGGCAGTTTTGGGAGGTTACACCCAGGAAATCAGAACTTACAGAGCATGTTCAGGCCTCTGTCTTGGCTGTAAAATGAGCTTTATGCTTTGATTTGCTTCCTTTTGCTCTTTGTTTTGAGGCTTTGGACTGTGGATGCTGGCAAGGGCTGGATTTAGGCTCAGGAAGCATTCAGACAATGCTCTCACACTCAGGATTCTCTGGATTTTTGGGGCTATCCTGGGCAGGTTCAGGAGCTTGACTCAATGATCCTGTGGGTCCCCTCCAACTCAAGATATTCCATGATTTTTTCAGGAACAGGTTTTCAGGTTTCACTGTCTGTCTGTGGGGAATTTTTGTGTCAGAGCAGAATTTCAACCAGTCCCTGTTCTTTTTATCATTCAAGATAAGAACAGACTTATTTAATTCAGGTCATGTTCCTTCCTTTTATTTCATTTTCTTTTCACAAAACAGAGTTAACTTCCATCTCAACATTGAAAACACACCATGAAAATGTGCATCACTGATCTAAAGAAATGCACATGCAAATTCCCCTTCTGTAATTAATTAAACACTCCTAAACAATCTCACTCCAGGGAAGTCCAAGCACAGTTTTTCACCTCTGCCTTAGGTGCTACCTGGACATAAACTCAACATCAAGCAGTTCAGCAGAGCATGGGGTAAGAGAGGAGAATCTACATTTCTGCTCAAATAGCACCTTTAAACTTTAATTGTATCAATTTGCTCAGATACCACACTTCAGCTATTAAATCTGAATATAAAACACTTACAAAAGCCTCACTCTGAAATCTCCCCATTTCTGCTATCACAGATGCACAGAGAGAAGGGAATTTGTGCACATGATCAGGTTTCACACAGAATTCAGTATTACATACTGGCCACAAATCTCAGTTTTCAGCAAGCAAATGTCACCCACACCTTCACAGGCCAGAGCAGAACCCTGACAGGTCTGGCCATGAAAAAAAAACCAGAAATGTAGATGTAAATAAGGAGCAGTGCTGGCCAGCAGGGCAGCCAGAGCTGTGTGGCCAAGCAGGAGCTGATAAAGCTGATGCTGAACAGAACCTGCTGTGGTACCTCAGCCCCTCCCTCCATCCCCTGCCCCACAACAGCTCAGCCCAGCCCGAGCAGGCAGAAGCAGCTCCAGTGCTGGAATGAGAAAAGAGCCAGAGCGGAGCCCCCGCAGCATCCCTGGCCTGGGACACTCCCTGAACAAAGGGGAACAAATGCAAATACCTGAGCTGCAGATCAGAGGACCAGGACCATGTTACAGGGGACAATCATCCCCTCCCAAACCCCCCAAAACGAAATTTGAAGCAGTAAAATCATTTTGTCTGGATTATTAAATCAAGGAAACACTGCTAATACCATTAGCAGGAGCTAAGGATTGTTTCATTTTACTGTCTGAAAGAGCACTCAGCCAGCCAGGTTACTTTACTTTTCATTTTGCATGCACTGGGACACATCTTCACCTTCACAGGACAATGGCAGCAAACACCACAGCATGAAAAGCAATTTTCTGAGTGCAGGATTCATCCCAGAGACTGAAACTGCTACCAAAAATCAGGATTCAGTAACCCCAAGAGTCTGAATTAAGCACCCAGCTGTTGTGGTGGGCCCAAGATCCTGAGGCAGTCCAAGGGAATCATCCTCCACAGACAAACGAGTGCTCTCAAGATTAAAACAAAAAGCCACAGAATAAAATTGCTCACAGGTGGCCAGCAGCAAGCTGGATATAAATTGGATTACAGGATTGTCAAATATAATACCAACTCCAGAAAATGGACAAGGAAGGTCCTCTCCACTCTTCTGTGTGCTCAGGAAACTACAGAAATCACTTCCCTGAAAAAAAGACACAAATTCTTTGTAATTTATTGAATAGCTTTAGATTTGTAACATAATACAGCACTCAGAAAGCAATGGAAGATAAATCACTCTTTTAGCTCAGACACAGAGTGTTTCCAGTTACTCAACTACTGCTCAAAGAAATTATTTACTCTTGCAGAAAGCTGAACACTGGATAGTAAGAAAATCATTTAGCTTCCATTTACCAACAACCTAAAGTTCTGCCACATGTTGCAGAAGACCATTCTGCAGCTAATTTTCTTGATTTCAGATATGTTTCAGCTTCAGTGCCTGTCTTCAAACCCCAGTATTTAAAACAATTTATTTGAATGTTCTGTGCAAGCATTAAGCTTTATTGGAGGAATAAGAAACTACACAGCAAATTTCCCCCCAAATTTACCAACTTCTGCTGAGGAGAGTTTCATTCTTTCTTCCTTTTTCTCAAACTCTGCCATTCTTGATGCACTGCAGTCTCATTTTCTTCAAGCATCTTTGATCAAAAGCATCCAGATGTTTCCTTCTGGCTCTGCCAAGTGCCAGATTTCACATTTGAGTGAAGTCACAGAAGTTCTGAAACAAAGGAGGGATTTTATGAGCATTATACAGTCAGTCTTCAAGGAATCTCAGAAGTCATTTGCTTCATCACATGGATTGGCTGCATTAAACCTCTCCTAAATTTAATTACATTACTAAACAATGGAGTTACCCCAGCTTTTACAGCAAACACAGCTGGAGCCATAAAAAGGTGAATTAGTCACATCCTAGCCTAAGGACCAAGGGGGATCTCCTGCCAGACTATCTTTGATCAGTTTAGCAAACTTTTAATTGCTGCCTCTCATTAGATACAACGACTTGAAAGAAAAGCACTGATGGAGAGAAATCCTTCTAAAGTAAAAATGCTGGTTAGAAATAAATACATTTCTGTCAGTCAAATTAAAATCAAAGTTAATCTGGAAGTGGGTAAAGTTTCCAGCTTCATTTTTAGAGCAGCAAGGTTATGGATGCACCTCCCAAACACTGTACATGGCAAAAAGAAATTAACCAACAAAAAAAGTAAATTAAAAAAAGATCATGTGCTGCCTGCAAAATAAGGCCTTTCCTGGAGAATTTCCTTCCCAAAGAGGAGAGAATTTGAATTCTCCTTCTACCATCCCATCACCAGTGAGCAGAGCACTGCACAGGGCGGGCTCACTCTGCTCCAAAGGGAATTCCACGTGTGGCAGCTCAGCCACCACTCAGCCTCACCTCCAGGGGAAACCAGACAAGGATTATTTCCCCACCAGAAAATTCAGAACTCAGCCATGACTCTGACTAAGGTTCCCTCTCACCCACAGCCAGCCACTCATTTATCAATATTCCCTTTCCTCAGTCACACAAGAATTTCTGCAGGCTCCCACAGCCAGTTTTAATTAGAATATTCTGAGTCATTTTGCATCAGCAAATTGTCACCTATTTACTTCCTGTTCTAGGCCACATTTGTTCAGGCCTTGGAATTTGCCTCCACATGAAAACCTGGCCTTCAGTTCCACTTCTTTTTAATAGAGAATTGAACAAGAGTTTAATAGGGAATTGAACAAGAGTTTGGATTAAAAATCAGGCTTTCTAGGCACTCACATTTTTAATAAGTTGTTTGGACTTTTAATCCAAACTCTTGTTCAATTTCCTAAAAAGCTTTTATATATATTTTTAAGAAGCTTTTTGGAAAAATCTTCATGTGATATGTAAGTTATATCATCCTCATACTTGTTAACTTCTAAAATCTTCCAGGTTCCGTTTATCTTCATAAAAGTTACAGAGCTAACTCCCCAACATCTGCTTGTCCATTCCTCTGAGCACCTGATTTTTTTTTTTATGTTGTGCAAAGTCAGATTTGAATTCAGCTCCGCGCTGAAACAAAGGCTGGGGTGAGAGTTCCTCCCTGCTGTTCCTGCTGCACCCAGGCAGATCTAAGTGGTGTCCCACAGCAGCAGGCTGGTGATTTCACATTTTAACTCCCTCACAAGCACTGGGTGCAGACCATCTGCTCTTTGTGCAGTGCTCCTGCTCAATTTATTGATTTGTCTCCAAACTCGAGGATGCTGAAGAGAATAAAGCTGTTACAAAGGTCAACCCAGTCCAACAAGCCCTACAGAAAACACATTTTGCAGGATCATTTACCTAGGAAAACTCAACTGCAGATGTGGTGCCTGGTTTTGTGGGGTTTTGCCATCATTCTGGCTGGGTTATGGGAAGGAACAGAAGTGAATCTGACCAAAGTCATAATACTAAAGCTGCTCTATAGCCCAAAATTGTGCTACAAATCATTTGCATTTATTAAGCAATTTACTTTTAAACACACACCAGCTGAAAACACATGAACACAGAGTTAAGCATCTATAAATACATCCCTGCTCTTACAATAGCTAATCTTTCCATTTTAAATCCACTTCCCCTATAAAAAAATACACAACAGTCCCTCAGTTTCACAGTCACACACATTATCTTGATCAGTACAATTGAACCTACTCTAGTTTTCTCTATTTTTCCTTTCCCATCTGCCCTCATCTTGTAAAAAATATCCTGGAACTGAAGTTAATTTACTAGGGCTTTGTCTACTGGATGCTTCATTTCTAATAACCTAAAGTTATTAATAACCTAAATCCCCCTCACAGGATGGAAATGGACACACCTGGAGCTGGAATTGCACAGAATAACAGTGTTTTGTGCATCCTGCACGAGCTTTTAGCTGCCACACACATACCAAAGAACAGCAATTGATTATTTGGGGTTCCTGACTTGAGCTGGATCCCAAGAATTTGGAAGGGAGCAGCAGCCTCCCTGCTGAGGGCTGCCAGCCAGAGAGGGGCAAAAACCAAGGCTGGAGCCAGGCCCTGCTCAGGGACAGAGCTCAAGGACTGCTGAGCAGCAGGGAATCCAGACAACATCAGGAGAACCTTCCCCTGGCTGCAGCAAGGGCTGGCTGGGGGAAAAGGCCTGGATACCTCAGTCCTGGAGACCAGAAATTTCTGTAAAAAGTGCAAAAACCAGAAAACTCACCAGGGAAGTCCAGCTCTGCTATGCAATCAGCCACAGGTTTTTGTTGTCTCCTCTCCCTCCAGGTGTTCATTACCAGCTGCAAGGGGAGGGAAAAGAACAGGTGAAGGTGATGCCTCAGGTTTAGCTTTTCTATTTTTCACATTCTGTGCTGCTTTAGTGTGTGGGGCTGGGCTTCACATCAGGGCATGGTGAGCTCTCTGCACAGAGCAGGGAGACAAAACAATTCCTGCTCCAGCTGGGGACCAAGGACAAATGATCCAAATCTCAGCCCAAGAGCACAAACAACGTGGGCTGGAGAGAGAAAAACAAGCAGGATGGGAGTGCAGAAGCTAAAGCTGGAATTGGACAATGAAGCCCAAGGTGCAAATGGAGCAGAACTGATCCCAGTGACAGAGCCCGTGCCCGGGCTGCATTTTGGGACCATTTTGGTTCATCTTGGGTGCAGCCCTGGCTGGGCTCTTGTGCTGCCCAAGGTGGATCCATGGAGGAAATGCTTTTAATAAATCCCTGCTTTATTCTGGAACTCTGCCCAGCCTCTGCTCCAGGGCAGCTTGCACAAGGACAAGAAGCAAAGTTTGAGGAGCAAGGACAAAATGCCTCCTGTGCCAGAGGGTACAAGAAAAGGAGAAGGAATTGCAAATGCAGATTGCCTTTATCTTGCAATACACTGCACCTTGATGAGCACTGCTGGAAGGAAAGGGAGCCAGGCTGGTTGGAGAACACAAAGAGAGCACAGGAGAATGTGGGAGGAATCTGGGCCAGGTCTCAGTGGTGTCCAACACCCACAACAATACTTTGCAGAGGAGATTTTGGCAGCAGGAGTTTATTCAAAAACCCAGGTAAAACCATTTGGCTGTTTGCTGTCAAAGAGGATTCCTGAAAAAGCATTTCTAATCAAACCAACACCTTCACTAAGCAAAACAAACAAAGCCAGCTACAACACTCCTGAGTTATCTTCATTTAATGTCAACTTCAGAACAGAGCAGCTGCCACATTCAGGTGACAATTTGGTTGACGTTTTGACACATCATTCACACTCACAGCATTGTTCTTCTCTTGGAAGCAAACAGATTTTTGCTTTAAATAACCCACTTCATGCAGTGATACTTGCAGGCACAAAGCCTTGGGTGTCATTCATGAAAAGAAATGTTTAGCTGAGTTGTAAATTATAAGACAACGGAATTTGAATCAAAATGAAGAGTCAAATATTGAGTGGATGCCACCAAAAGGAGACATTAAACTCTTTTTTTTTTTTTTTTAATTAAGAAGAAATAGCAATAGCACCAAGCAGGATAATTAGAATTTTCAGCATGTTTTTCCTCCAGCACTTGTTGAAGCCCTGGAAAGAGTCACTGGCATGAGTGAAATGGGCACCAGCACCCAGCTTGTGTTCTGCATCCTGAGCTGCAGGGGCTGCAGGACACTTGGAAACAAAAACTCTGCCAAAGGAGGATTCACTCATGCCCAGTTTAGCCTCACCATAAGAAAATAAATGCAGCCAGTAACAGGCATCCAGTTCCTGTATGCTATTTCTGTCAGGAAAAGAAAAAAAAAAAAATCTGAGAATGTTTCTTTGCTACGTTTAAGTTCGTGCCTATATCCATATTTAATGTCTCATTTTGACTCAAATCCTCCTGTCCAACACTGTGAAATCTTACTGTGCTTTTGAAAATCACTCCAAATTGACAAAGAGAATGTTCTCACCTGAAACAAAGCTCTTGCCAAGCCTCACAAAGCTTAGTCCCATGCCTTTGCTTATTTACATTCACACAGAGACAATTTAGGAAATCAGAGATTTTTCAAAGGTGCTTTAACTAAAGGCCTGTTTCCCTTTGGGGAAACTGAGACTTTGAGGACAGAATCACACAAAAACAGCACAGGCAACAATGCTGGGAACAGAACTGGGGCACCCAAGAGCAGAGAAACAAACCTGCTGAGCCCTTTTAGCCTTCCCAAGACCATCATCCACAGAATCCCAGCATGGTTCGGGGTGGGAGGGACCTGAAGCTCATCCTGTCCCTCCCCTGCCATGGCAGGGACACCTGGCACAGCCCAGGTGCTCCCAGCTGGCCCTGCTGCCAGGGAGGAGGCCTGTTCTGGAGGAAGAATGCAAAGGAGATGCCACCAGGGATTCAGAGTTTTTCCAGTGGAGCTCCTCACCCTCCTTCCCAACAGATTTTACCTGGAAAGGACACCTGGCTCTGGACATCTTCCTTCCCTGGGTGAGCTGTTAATAACCACCACTGTCCTCAGCTGATTTCTGCCTTGCCAGCCTGCAGGAACAGAACCCCAACAGGAGCAGGAATCTCTGCAGTGCTGTGACAGAGATGGCCCTGGGCTTGGCAGAGCATTTAACACCCTTAATACCTCGGGGTGAGCCACAACTTTTGCTCTGTGTTTAAATTGATCAGCTTCTGAGGCTGCTTTGGCTTCTGAGAGCAGGTTTTTTTGATGACATGCTGAGAGCACAGCTGTCTGGGCAAGTAATCTGCAACTAATAAAAGTCTGCAGTTATTTCTTGTTCTGATATTTGACTAAATGGAAAAAAGAAAAACGCTTTTGTTGAGCAGCAAGCATTCTATTTTGTTTAGAAAATTGTCAGGAAAGCAGCCTCATCATTCTTCAGCTGCCTTATTAAATGTAGATGCCATGCAAAGCTGTCCTGATAAACACCCTGCAGCCAGATCAAAGTCCTGGAGTGAAAAATAACCCCCACTGCTGTAAATTGTCTGCCTGGTGTGATTTCTGAGCACTCCCCACATGCTGTGCCACAAGCCTGCTCCTGGTGCTTCCTCCCAGGTCCTGCCTGTGCAGCTTTCTGTTGTAGGAACCATGTAAACACCAGGGAGGGCAATGCAGGAGTCAAACATCCCAATTTTTACAGGTTCAGTAGAAAATGCTTAAGGGAAGAGGAAGGAAAATGGTTTACTTGGAGATGATTGGGATACTCAAAGCATTGTACATATAAATTATATAAGCAAACTCATCAACTTTCACAGAATTACACTGCCAAATAAATTCAGGTAGAAAGATTAACACGAAAAATATTCTCTAGGAAGCTATTTTGACTTTCCAAACAGACATCACAAAGCATAAGAAATGTTATGTGGTGATGCTTTTCCAAGAAAGTTCAGCAAGTTTTAATTTGTACTGCAGAAGGGAATTGCAGATAACTATAAAACACTGTCTTTTGAAGTGCTGCACATTATAAATGTCTGGTAAATTATGAAAAGATACTTCATGTCCCCAGTGCAATTCAGAAAAAATAAAGGGTAACCATCACATTCCTGTATTGGTTTTTGATGAAGTGAGCAACGTTTGAAACTCCTCAGAACATTAAATCTTCTCTTTCACACAGTTTGTAAAACATCAGGATGATTTCCAGTGCCCTTTAAATCCAAGTTATGGTCTAATTTCAAAGATTTTCCACAAAAACAGGTTCTTGCCAACCAGGTCTAAAAAATTCTTTGTAAAATTCAAGCTGGCTCAGCAACAATAATATTCATAACTCAGAATGTTATTTATCGTTATTGTTAGTTAATCTGTCTTAACTTTGGCCTGGGCAATGGTGTCATGGTTGAGCCAGTCCTTAAACCTTCAGGAAATTCCCTGATCTAAGCAGTTCTTAATCAGACAGCAGGAAAGAGCTGAAATGGCTTAAACACCTCTCTTCACAATGAAAACAAGCAAAAATATTCCACAGAAAGCAGGTTGCTGGCTGTATCCATCCTGCATTTCCTACAAACAGAGAAAAAACTCTGATCTGTTTGATTTAGCAATGATTTAGGATGTTTTTTAGATTTAGGATGTCTTTCCATATTGGCTATGAAGCTTTCCAGCTCGAAAACTGAAAAATCCCTTCAACTTGCTTAATCATGACAGGGAAATTGAAGTTTGATACTGTGCTCCATCAAAATGGAAAATGTGGAGTTTTTTTTGTCCCCATTTCCATCTCAAACCCACACAAGGCACAAATCTAGAGAGGTTATGGACTTCTCATCCCTGGAAGTGTCCAAGGCCAGCTGGACAGGGCTTGGAGCAGCCTGGGACAGGGGAATGTGTCCCTGTCCAGGGCAGGGGTGGAAGGAAAAGGTTTTAAAGCCCCTTCCAACCAAAAACACTCCATGATTCCATGAAAATTCAAAGCAAGTGGTTTGTGAAGGGCCAGATGAAAACCATTTTTACATCCAATTTGAGTTTTCCCACTTTTGGCTACATCACAAGAGGGAAGATTCATTTCTAATCAATCACTCAATCTCTTATTAAACACTACATCTTCCTGCATGGGAAATATTAGTCTACCTAAAACCAGGCTGAAGATTTTATTTCCACCCACATTAATCTTGCAAGCACTGCAAATAAGCAGGAGGAATTTAGAGAGCGGAATGTGAGAACTTTTGGCCTGACAATGACAAGGCTTGCCAGCAATGAAATTTTGCACGTCTGGGAAGTTATTTTAGTAGTTATATCATAACTTTAAACAAGGAAAGATAGACAGGGGGTTGTAAAATTTGGGTAATTTAAAAATATTTTAAAGCAGAAGTCAAGCCAGCCACCAGCTCACCCTGGGCTCAGAGTCTGCTCCCTGTACCAGAACATTTGTTTGAAGATTATTTCCTCAGCTCTCTCTTTCCCAGGCAGTTTATTAGCCTGAACCCTGTGTCCTACACCTGAGGAAGTTTATAGCAGTTGAAAGATGTTGGAAATTATTTCCAGGAGCTCTTCTCTTAACAAAGCACCCACAGGAGTGCAGCTCCTGGCACTCCAAGCCCCTCTTCCCAAATCCTGGCTGTTGCAGTGGCTGAGCAGGGGCAGGCACTGGATCCATGACAGGGATGAGCAAAGACTCTGCAGCAGAAAGGACAGTCTCTAAAATGGATTCCAAAGTCACTTCAGCTGTGACAGCAGCAATGTCACTGAGAACAGGACGTGCTTTGTCACTGGCACAGGCTTTATCAAGAGCAGACTGGGGCTGTCCCTGTGTGTTCTAAGGTTTCATCACCCACACTGAAGCCATTTGCATGATCTGTGCTGAAGGGGAGGCCAGGATATTTGCTTTTTGCCAAGTAGTAAAAAGCAGGAAAAAGAAATCAGAACCCTTATCTCTGCTCTCATTTTGACCTCCCTCTGAAAAAATACACAATAAAAGCAACTTGTCATCCTCAAAATGGATACAAGGCCTAAAAGTCACTTTAAAAATGCAAAAAAGCAGACAGGAAGGAAAATGGGGAGGGATGTGAAGGAAAAGAAAGGTTTTATCTATACCTGCAGCTCTTTCTGATTTAAAAACTGTTGCCATAACTCTGTTCTCCCACTCCTTTCTCACCTGATCCTGAGGTCCAACATTTCTGAAGACTGGGTCACCTCACCTACTACAAACAAAGTTATCAGAATAAAACTTTAACCTTCATTAACAGGTTGGCAAGAGAGAAACGACCTGTGCAAGTCCAATGATTGGAATTAGGCCAGATTGTGTGATTCCTGCCTCAAAACTTGCCTTTTTTTTTTTAAACCCTCTTTATTCTGTTTGTAGCTGGTGTTCCTATTGTGACCATAAAAACTGGTTTTACAGCACTAACAGCTAAATGCAAATAACAGCAGCTGTGTTTCAAGCAACATATGATGTATCTATTTTATAATTTAATAGGAACTCTAATGTAATATAAGTAGGAAAATTAAATATAGTAGAGGAGAAAGTATATTTGTATTTGGCAAGTTCCAGCAGCCAGACAAAAATAATGCAACAGAGCATGATTTTTCCAGGCTGTTTCAGAGCACTTTAAGAAAAGTGTTCACATTTTTCAAACTGAGCCACATTCAATTAACTTCTCTTCAGGTTTCCCTGTATAAATGATTCAAACTTACAATAAAGAACCTAAAATAATTGTCAGGGCTCTGGTGCAGAATCAGCTTTGGTAGAAATGGTTTGTGGGCACCACACCATGGGCCACTGTATTTTGATAACTTTTCATTGCTCAATTCACAGCATTTTAAAGTTATGAACAGGATTTTGGTAGACCTAAGCATAATTCCCAACTCACATTGACCACATCTCCATCTTTATGCAGATTTTACTTAAGAGTTCTGCATCCACTGCCATTATTTTAGGCACAGAAAAAACATTATTTCCTACAGCAGGAAATCATGGAAGGCCTCTCCCAATGGAGTAAAGAGCTCCTTTAACCAAAAATCAGCACATCTGCAGTAAGTTTAACACAGGGAAGAACCTCAGCAGACAAAGGAAAACAAAATAAAATTGATGGAGTTTTTTACTATTTCATCTTGCAAAGTAAATATTAGAAAGAAAGTAGAAGTAACACAAGAAATGCTGCCCCAAAAAAATAACCAACTAAAAATTATGTTTGTATTCTTCAGCTCAAACACTGGGTAATTTTTGTTGCATTATGTTCAGAGAAATATACGATAGACTCACACTGGCCAAATCCTGAAGGATTTGCTGAGGAGTTTTTGTTAGGTTTGGGGTTTATTTCCAGACTTTTTAGTTAAACTAAAACAGAATCTAATTCATACCTAGCAAGGTTTCACAGCTCATCCTGCTGAATATTTGCTCCTTAACCCCTCTGTTGTAGTTCCTTTGGAAATCAGCATTTGAAATCCCTCAGTTTTACTGCAATAAATCACAGTTTTTCTTTGAGGGTCTTTACATCCCTCAATATACGGGAAATCAGTTTTGGTTTTGGAGCCTTACATTCCTTGGGCTTGTTAACTGATCTGTATTATTAACATAAAATAGATTATTATGTTTCATCCCTTACCAAAAGCATAAGCATATTAAACAACCTAATTAATCCTAATTAACTAGAAAGTCATGGAACAGTTCTCTTGACCAAAATAATTTAGAAATGCCCTTGTGTTGATGGCTTGCAATTTGCAGGATTCATTTTTGAAATGAAAAAGACAGATGTATTTGTCTCTGATGCAAATGGTCTGGATAAATTAAAACTAATTGAGTTTATGTGTTCCTGATAATTAAATGAGATGCATGTAAGCTACATTATGATGGAGGAAAGAACAACTCTTAATTTTTATAAATGAGATGCAGCAAATGACAGCATCTTAAAGTCTATTAAAGGGTAAAATCAAAGGGTAAAACAGAGCTCTTCTCTGGAGCAGGGAGCAGAGATCCTTACAGTGTTTTCAGTGGAATTCATCCCTTGCTGGCTGAAAAGAAACATCAACAGGAAAACCTCAATTTTCAGTGTCCAATCCTTGCCCATCCCCATGTGCAAAGCCAGCTGAGAAAGGACTTGGTGGGGTTTCTCTGACTTGGAGGAGTGGCCCTTCTACTCCAAAATAACAAAATCTGGCAGCCAGACAAACAGCAGCCAGTTAAAATATGTCAAGGACTACCTGGTAAGTTGGTCTGGATTTTGAGCACAAGAAACATACATTTTACACTGTAAATCTGCTCATTAATGGGAATTTGGTTATTTGGTGAGATGCAAGTACATAGATGTGGGTCAGGCTGATAAATTCACCAGCCCCTCTGGCCTTCCCTGAAAGGCACTGGATGAAGCAAAGAGAACAGCAGTTTGGGAATTCCAGCACTTGGAATCCTGTGCAATTTGTGTTATTTCTCTTTATACTGCTGTATATTACACCGAGAGCAGAAAATGGCCACATCCACAAACTCAGAGACACAAGCAAGTGGAATCTGCCAGGCTCCACAACAGGAATCCTAAAATACTTTAATATACAATGAATGTGATGTCCTCTCTCAAAACTCAAACTGATGGCCAAGTCATTTCCCAGGACTTATGTTTTATACAGTCACGTTACCAAAAGTCAACGTATACAAAAAGACAAACTTACCCCAGAAGCTCCAAAAAATAAACTGGTTTTTCATTTTCCCCCTCCTCATTTTCTCTAAGTGGACTGGAAAGATGATTTTTCTGTGCAAATCCCTCGACACTTGGGTATGGATCAGGCATCCCTAAAACAGGCACAGGTAGAAATAAAAGTAAAACCTAAGGAAAAAAAAAAATAAACAACACAACCAACCAACCAAAAAAAGAAACATTATCACTTGTAGATTGTATTGGTACCAAGAAATCATAGAAAGGTTTGGGTTGGAAGGGACCTTAAAGATGGTGCAGAGAATTACATTAAATCACATTCATAATAATAAACAACTTTCAACCTTCCGACACTAAATTTGTTCTGGCAGGAACAAATGTATCACAGAACTGCAGCAACTCAGATGCTCTTTTTGGTCTCCTGTTTGAGATATCCACCACAACTTAAACAGAGGGGACAAAAAACAACACAAAACATCCTCAAATGTTGTAAATCAGGAACACAAAACTGAAATATATTAAAATCACTACTGCCTAAACAGAGATCACTAATACATTAAAGGGAGCTTATTTTTAGCCCAAATTTTGTTGGAGGTGTTATCAGAAGCATTTTTTTCTTTCAAGCAAAAGGGATGGGAAGGGAAAACTTTGAAAAATCAGATGCTGAAAGCAGTCAGTGACTTTCTGGTTATCTCCAACAAGCCCAAATTTAAAGGATTACCCTGCCTGCTGAGGGCTCGAGGCACACACTGCAGCAGCAGCAGCTGCTTCATCAGTTTTCCTGTTAAAAATGTTAGAGACAGCATGGAAGCAGGCTGTGCCAGTGGAATGAGCGTAATAGGAATATTTGGAAGAGTAACTGAAAAAGAAAGGTTACATTGATGAGAGAAAAGCACTGGCCTCCATCTCCAAAGTAGAACTCCTGCTTTGTGATTTTATTCTCCCAATTTCTGACAAAGAACTGCTGTAATAAAACATCGATATATGGTAAACTCTATAAAGAAAACTGAGGTGGAAAATATGTCCTCACCTTAAAGACAAGAAATGAGGCAGGAAATCAAATCAATGGTCTGTTCAGCCTGATGCCTCTGGTTTGTGTGAATTAGGGTGGCTGAAGTAGTTTTTCCTGTAAAAGAAATTGTTGCAGAGATTACAGTGTTGTCTGATATTAGCGCAGAGCTGCTGGGGGGGCAGATAACACAGCAGAGTCCTGGGGCGTGGGCAGAATCCAAACCAGAGTGAGTTTAACTGCCAGGAACCAAAGCAGAGACTGGAATGTTTCCTCTGATCCAGCAGTGAAGGGCACCTGACACATCTGAACACAGGAAAGCAGAATTTAAAGCTTCTCTTCCTAAAGGAAAGTTTCTGAGGATAACAACGTCCATGAATTTTAGAGCCCTGCCAGGCAGTTCACACATAAACATTTAAGAACAATTGTCAGACAAAAGCTTTTCATTAATCCCACTTTCAAAATTTCCCAACACAGAAAGACAAATCTTTGTCACTGCTTTTGATACAATTTTATTATCAAAACTAGGGGAGAAGGGGGAAGCTTTTCCTTAAAGACCACAGTGAAGGAAACAAATAAAGGGAGGAAAGAGTCAGGCACATGAAGGGAAAGAGAACTTCCAAACTAAGCAAGCTGCTGTGTCTGAGAATCCTAAAGATGTTAGCAAAAGATACCAGTTAGGTAATTTCAAAGCCACTCAATTACTGGGTACAATTAAGCATCTCCTCAACAAGAGAGCAGAAAGTCCCCAAATCCTCTTTACATCAAAGCATCACATTGGCCAAATGACCTTTTACAGAAATTATATTAATTGCATTAAACCTTACACTTTCTGGGGAGGAGGAAGAAAAAAGCTTTTTATACAACATAAATACAGCAAGTTCAAAAGGACAGCTGGGGCTGTTTGTTAAAATTCAAACCACCCAGGATGATTTTAACTGCATTTCCTCTTTGTTCTTTTAATTATCAAAAGCCCGTAAGGCAATAACTTACAGAACAGCTGGATTTGCCTGGACACAGATCCCTCTGAACTGGAATTTTGGAGCAGGGAAAGAAAGGGAATTCACTCCCAATTGATTCTGAGAGAGCTTTGCAGCTGCTCTGGGCTCCCTGCTGGAGTTGGGAAGAAAGGAATGTGGCAGGAGAAGTTAAATGTACAGTGGAAAGCTGTTAAATTCTATTCTGTAAGGTGCAGGTCCCTTCTAAGAGATCTGACAAAGTGTATTTGACCTTAGAGACTCTTCCTGTGCTTCTCACCTCAAACCTGATCATACAGAAACCTCAGTTTATCCCATTAATACCCTTGGAGTGGCACCTTCCAGCTTGGCCACATAAAAGCACATTTGGAGACACAAAATTCCACCTGCAGGCAAGAAAACTTACATTGAATTAAAATAAATAAAACAATCCTGAAAAATAGCAGCACAAGAGAAGCTCTTTTATTCTGTTATTTCTTCATAGTAATAATAAAAAAAACACCCAAATCAAGGTATTTTCAAGAAGTTTTAATGACAACTTTACAGAATATTCCTTAATAAATGATGTCTCGAGCAGCACTTAAGACCTCTTGATCTTCTTGGTTCTGAGCCATACAAAGGTGGAGACTGAACTGAGGTTTCCATGCTCACTGCAATGCCAGAACCTGCTGTTTGTCCTCCAGAATTGCTTCCTCAGCATCCATTTGGCTTTCCTCCCAGTCCCTTAAAAGAAACACAGCCCAGTGATTTCCAGCACCTCCAATGCCCCCAGTTCCCTGCTCTAAGCCTTGCTGACATATGTTCACATATGTTCAACTAAAAGGCACAAAAATAGCTTTTACTGGAGATGTTGTCAGTACAAGCTGCTCTAATTCAGCTTTTCCCTCAGTTTTTGTCACAGATCTGTGAATCAGCTCTAATCATACAGCATGGAGTTCCCTTCAGTGCCTCTCTGACTCCTGCTGGTCATGAGATCCCAGTAAAAAACCAGTAAGACACAGAACTCCAGGAACTGCCTTTTTTCCAGTCATCTCCTCAGTGTCCAAGGCAAAATAGCAAATACATGGCGAGTCGCAGCCCAAGAATGCAGATGATTTTAAGATATTTACCTCAAATCTCAGTGCTAATGCATTGAAAACCCCACAATCCTCAAATTTATCATTTGGAGTCTAAACGACAAAATGCATCCCTCAGTTCTGACTCTGAGCTGCCTGAGAAGGGGCTTAGAACACCAAGACACCACACAGGTCATGCTGACATTTGTAATTAGCAGGTAATGCACAATTAGAGAGTTGGGGCTGGTTTTTTTTCAGTTCTGACATGGCTGGCATCTTGAATAATCTAAAATATCATAAAAACACACCTAGCAAGTTGAACTTACCCAGAAAAATCAAATGTGTCGTGGTCTTTCAGCTCCAGGGTGCTCTGGAAATCTGCATTTCCAGAGATTTCCTCCATGGCTCTGCTGGGGGAGGTTCCATCCTCACAACTTAAGTTGGAATGATTTTCAGAGCCTGAAATGTTTTAGGAGCAAATGTGAACAAAAAGATGTAGTATCTCCACTATCTGCTTGAAAACAATTCACAATATTGACAAAAACTTGCCATTAAAAGTCTCAAATCAACTCTAGCTGGTGAAAAATATCACTACAAATTAAGATTGTAACTTCTTTATTAACACCGATAAATTCACCACCTCATACTTCAGAAATATCTTTCAGAAAAGAGAAACATGATTTAAGTATTCTTCACAATGCCACAGATTTTGTGTGAGAGAAGACACTGAATGATTGCAGAAAGCTCAAAAAGTTTGGCTCCTTTTTTTTTTAATTTAAACTAACATGAATAAAATATAGACCCTTTCCAATATTTTCCTGGGATTCAAAATTGACAGCTTTGATTTCTGCACAGCACTATTTAAATTAAAATGTCAACCTGGTTGCTCATGATGTGAGAAATAATGTAGAGCTACATTTCTTGGGATGGAGACAGTTGAAATTGAGAAAGGTAACACAAAAGTCCAGATACAGTTATTACTTGTGTCCCTGTTCCTTAGGTTCATCTAATCAGACTTGCTTCTGAAGCAGGAAGAAATCCTTTATTAGATCACTCCCAAATTGTACCAGAGACTACCAACAAATACAGAAACTTCTTCTAGAAGGCTTATTCTCTAAATATTCAAGCTAAGAGGGGAGTAAAAGGGCAGAAGCAGAAACTAAGCCAAATAAAAATTATTGGTGATAGCTGAAAAGAGGTAATTTTTAACTCCAAAGCCTATTCTCACAAAAAACCCAAAATACAAACACACAAATGAAGATATAAAAATGACAAATTCAACAAAGTGTCTGCCTTTTACACAATTAAAATTAACCTAATTAAGAGCTCAGAACTGTGGCTGTCCCTACCTGGCCATGGCATCCAGGCTGCCATCAGATCAGACAGCTGATTTTGAGCCTGGAAAGCACTTGCAGCTCTCTTCAGCTGACTTTCCAAGACACCCTGAACTACAGAGTCATCAGCATATTCACTCAGGCTCCTTTCAGAAACCCACTGCTCATCTCCTGAAACCCAACATTAACAGAGGAAATTATTTGCAAGTTTTGTGTTAGTATGCATTTACTCTTCCTGTATTTGCTGCATTTAATGTGTGAATTAAGCCATGTAACAAATTTTTTACAGATATATAACAGACTAAAAGTCTGATTTCTAGTGATATATTTAATCAGATTAATGATGTTCACTTTTTGTTTCATATACACTATGAAAAGCAATAGGAACCTCATGGAACTCTATTTTCAGGGATATATTTATATAAATAATCATATTTATATAATAATATAATATATATTTCTATATTATACATTATAAATTATATATTATATATTTTATATAATCATATACAGTTTAATTATAATGATAAAGATTAATTTTATGGCACTAGATTTCCTCAAAGTAGGGAGTTTATTTTATCTTTGCCCAGGACCACTTGTGTGGCATGACTGTCACCCTGCAGTGACTCCTAAAGCAAGCTGGATGGAAGGGAACTGAAAAAAAGATGATAAATAAGTATATTTTTGAGGATTTATTAACCCAACAGTACCTGGAAAAGGGGTTCTCCTGTCCCTAGGGCTGGAGGCAGCAGCCAGGGAAGGAGGTGGCTCCAGCTTTTCTTGTTTAGGGTTTGTACCTATAACATAGAAACCTTCAAGTCCCTGATATGATGTAGAACCACATTTCTGTCTTTTGGCTACATCCTGTAACTTGAATAAAACAGAGAGATTACAAACAGGAAAGGAAACAGGGAAGTTTATAATTGCCCCTACAAGTTTAGATTAATAAAATGCTCATTTCATAGAGCTTGGACTAATTTTGACAACCAGCTGTAATAGATATTCATGAGGATGATGTTTTTACTCAAGATACACTTTAAAATCCTAAAACCATCTCATGCTGTGAGAGTTTGAGTCTGTTCTTTCACTAGGGACATGAAAAGCAGATTTTGTGTTCACTTCTGGGTACATAAAGGAAGGTGATCACTGTTTAACAATGACTCCAAACCAATGTTCCAACCTTTTCTATCATTTTTGCTTTTAATTTTACTTTCAGCAGATGAGGATGAGTAATTTGTTAGATAAGACAGAGCACCATTTTTTGGTCATTCAGACAAGAGGTGAAGTACTGTTAGTACAAACATGTGAAGAGCTGCTCCTCCAACATATTTTTTATGTCTGAGATGAGTTTGTTCTCATTTCCTTTTTTTGGGCATTAACAGAAAACTGGCACCACAAAGTAGAGCCTTTCACCCCCTACAAATCAAATATGGCAGGCAGTGACAATCCCCTAAACCTAAAGCAGATAAAGCAACATCCTTAATCTATTTAGCAATTAAAGACATCATAACTTACTGCTGAGGATTTTGTAATTACAGGCAAGACCAAGCTCTGAGTATTGCAGACACTGCCCAGCTCTTGTGGCTCTCTCCTGCTTTCCTCCAGTTCTGTCTCCAGATCTCTGCTGCTCTCAAGGTCGGTTCCAATGAGATCTTTGCCCTCTCCTCCAGTGGAACCAGAAATCTTCTCAGGAAGTTCACAGGAGCTCAGGGATCTTCTCTCAGCCTTTGGTTCAACACTCTCCTCCTGCACTGCATTTATTTCAAGATCACTGCGGACAATCAGTTTTTCTAGAAGAGTACAACAAAATCATGAAAATAGCAGTATTTGTAATGAATATTAATTATTGCCTGCAAGTCCACTATGTTTTTTTCATGAACTTAAAGTACAAAATACCCATTACAGCTAAAGAAAGGCAATTGTGGAAATTTAATAAAATTTCCTTAAAAGCATTATAAGGTTTGAAATCCATCCTACCAGGCTGTGAATGATTCTGTAAGTTGGTTTCCTTTGTTATACATGCTTATCACAGTGCTTACACAGCCCAAACTGTAATCAAATCAAATTGTGATAGCCCAGAGAAAGGGACATCATTTAATGACCTTGAATTATTTTTCAGACCACTGCAGTTGACTATCCCAACCTATAAGATAAACTGAACACATTTATGTATTTTCCACAAAGAACTTAAACAACTTTTCACATTTACCTTGAGAAATTTCTTTAGGAGAAACAGGATTTCTGTTGAGAGGAAAAAGGAAAAACTGCTAAGTTTCAGCTGAGGAAGTTAAATGGAAAGAAGACTTTCCCATTATACCCATTTCACTTTTAAGGGGCTGGTTCTGTGTTGTTCTGGTCTGCAAATGCTGAGCTTTGATAGAGGAAAGGAAAAGACCAGAAGAATAAAAAAAAACCAAAACCAAACCAAACCAAA
>VWZV01009284.1:31207-53862 GCA_013397155.1 Irena cyanogastra | reverse complement strand
AAAAAAAAAAACCAAAAAACCAGGTCACAGTTAATCAACTAAATAATTTGATTAAAATAAATTTGGGAGATCAGAAGAACTGCAGATGTATCAGTTATTGTTTTTGTCCAGCATTACAAGGTCAGTTAAGTAAGAGTATCTTCAATGTGCACAGCACTGATCAGTGGTAAAATCTAGATGTGAGTTCCTGCTCCTGCTGAGGTAAGAGCTCAAAAACGAGAATTTCACTAAAATTCAGGACGGGCAGATGCAAAAAAATGCATCTTACCCATACGGGTTAGGATTTCAAAGTGATGCCTCTCTAGTTACAGGCAATTAATATTCCTTAGTGGCTTTGAAACCGTGCACACTTAATAACTGAAATCTAACTGCCTGCAAAGAAAAGCTCCCATTTCTCAGGAATTAACACTAAATTTGGGATTATTTCCTTTTCTCTCCCACAATCGCTGCATTTCTCATACCTTCCACACTC
Source organism: Irena cyanogastra (assembly GCA_013397155.1). Lineage (NCBI taxonomy): Eukaryota > Metazoa > Chordata > Aves > Passeriformes > Irenidae > Irena > Irena cyanogastra. The sequence goes on along the minus strand of VWZV01009284.1, from coordinate 53,390 downwards.
CTGTGGGTCAGTTTTTCCTTGCTTATTCATCCTCACATCTCCAGTTTCCTCCACTGAAGAGTCTGAAGATTCTTCCAAATCCTTGCTATGAGTCTGAATAAAGAACAAAAAAGAAAGAGACCCACACTCAGTAACAGATTAAAATTTTAAAAATAAATAATTTTTAAAAGTGCTGAAAAGCTGCCAGACTTATTTGCATATAAATCCCATACAGTGCAGGTCCCTGAACACACAGAAAAAAAATTACAGGGAACTTTTGGAACTATCAGTTATCCACATTTGTATGGAAAACAAACAATGCACCAGTATTTCTCCAAATTGGAAGTTATTGAACTGCTGCTACTTCAAACATTTAACAGATCAAGACTTGAACAAATCAGTTCATCATTGTGATTCATCAAGTCCTTTATCAGTACTCACATCATCAAGGAACTCAATTTTCAAAGAGGACTCTGCATTTTCAGAAACAGTGTTGGATTCTTCAACTCTATAAATAGATGCCCAGTATCTCTTCACCTCTTCATCTGTGAAATATAAATCATTTCATGCATTTCAGTTTTTCATGATCAAAACACTCTCATAAAAATGCAACATTTTTATTCATTATGAAAAGCCACAAATTTCTCCTTTTATTATGGCTGCTTTTAGCAGAATCTGGTTAAGAGTGGAAAACTTCAGCAACCACAGAAAAGAAATCTCAAGGAAAAGGTATTTTAGATTGAATAAACAGGAATCTGTTACACCTGTTAACTCCTCAATGTCATCATCATCATCATCTTGTTCCCCTCCTCCAGCCTCAGCCTGATGAACACTCAGGGCTTGCACCGGCCTTGAATCTTTCATGCAACTGGCAAAAAATTGATCAACAGGAGTTCTGAAACAGCAAAAAACATAAAAATCAATATTTAAAAGTCATGTTTTTTAATCTATCACAAAAAAAGGCAAAACTCTACCAGCCAATTTACTGCAGCAGAATTAACTAACTCCTCCTAATTTCATTGAGGTGACTTTGCTTCTCAAGAACTCATAAAACAACTCTGTAGTGTCCACAAAAGAATCCTGAAGATTCCTTTTCTCTATAAAACTCCTGTAGCAAACGCCCCGAAATCAAATAAACAAATATCATCACCAGTTTTCAAATTCTACAATAAAATGATAGCAAAGAGAATCCCTCTAAATACTCCCTCTGCAGGAATTCTGAACTATGAAGTGGTCAAGTCTGCTTATAATAATTATTTTATTAAAATAAAGCCCCCTCTATACACTCCCCTTAACTCTTGATAACATATCAATATTTTAAAAGTTTCATCTGGATTTTTGTTAATTAGGTATTTCTGATTTATTTCATCAGGAGCAGCAAATTCAACCATACCTTCTGTATTTCTTCAGCAGGAGTTTCTCCATGTAGCTCAGGCCATCCTGCTGGAATTCCACGTGGATGGGCTCCTTCAGAGCAGTAACATTGGTCTGTACCTCACAAACCCCCACAGCTTCTGTCAGAATTATTAAAAAAAATTATTCAGCTGTTCAGGCTTATAAACATGCTCTTTACCTACATTAGTCTTGAACGAACATCACACTGGGCCTGTGCTTAGTTCAGTCTTTGCATAACTCCAAAATTTAAATGGCCAGCAATATTATATTTACAGAACACAGGCTGTAGTGGGGGCCAGCCATAAAAACTCATTTGTTACAGATTACACACTGGAGCCATAGAAAGAGTAGGGGGATGGAAAGCCATGATTCCACACATCAAAATCCCACAGAAAAGAAAAAAAAAAAGGAAAAAAAAATCAGTTTAATACAATTTTGTACAAAAAGCCAAAGAAAAATCATCATCCATGGACTAGAAGAACAAGACACAGATTGGATTTGCACAAATCCTATCAGACCAGAGGAATTTTCCATATTTTTCCATGCATACTTCAGCTGATTGCAGCTTTTCATTGGGACAAAGAAATATTAAGAGCCTGTGGAAGGCAAGCAGAAAATGTACTTGGATAGAACACACAAAATCCTGAGCCCTGCACATTCCTTGCCCCAGTTTAAAACTGGTTTTATGTTTGAGCACTGCAGTTCACGCTGAAGTGCCACGTGAGACACAAAACCATGGGAGGGTTCAGGGACATGGGCTGGACAACCTGGCCACTGCCAGAGATCGCTACAAAAACTGAGCTAAACACTCTGCACATCATTTAAAAAACCTTCAGAGGTGATTGTTATTAATAAAGGCACACTGAGAAATAATAAAACGGGTTTTCTTAGCTTCACATATCATCTGCCTTCATTAATCTAAAATCTAACTTCCCCAAATGGCTTTTATTTTATTAAAATATCATTAAAACAGAACAAACCATACCTGATGGGACCTCACTGGTACCTCCTCCAGGATCACTTTCACCTTTTCTCCACTGAAGCAAAGCTTCCTGGAAAGACTTTGCAGATGCTTTCTCATCAAAGGCACCACTCAGCAGCAATCCTTTGTCCTGCTTTCCAGGGCTTGCACAGGTTGATTCTGAGGCTGGTTCCTAAATCAGTTCCACAACATTACTGACAATGCATTTCTGAGAGCAGCAACATTTTACTGTCAGCTGTGGAACTGCAGCACTCACTTTTCTGGGCTCAGCTGAGCTACCTGGTAATCAAGATCACTCCCATTTTATGTGATCTTGCTCCCAATTAACTGCAAAGATCTATCAAGAGCTAAATAAGACAAAGAAGTTCTTATTCCCAGAGACACAAAACCCCTACTTTTAAAGGGAGCAGTGGCCATGGACATCCACATCCCATGTTTTGGATATAAAGCCATGGACACCACATCCCATGTACAGGAGGGATTAAATGAGGCATTTAATGCAGCATGTCTCATTTAAAGGAATTTATGAGCTATGTGCTTTACTAATGACGAGCTGCTTATTGAAGCTTCTCAGTGGACAGGAGCACAGCTGGAGAGGTCAGCAAGAGGAAAATGGTCATTTAAGGGGCTAACTGGGATAGCCATTAAAACAGCAGTCCAAGGAAGTCCAAACTGTAATTAATGAGATTGACTGAAAACAGCTACAAAAGGAGAAAAACAGTCCTACACTGGGACTTCAGTGATTTTTCAAGCTTTATTAGAACAAAGAAAATTACTGTGGAAGGGTTTTATCACCAACTCCTGGATGATTATCGAGCAAAACCACAAAATAATTTAAGTATTTATGGGAAAGATCCTTTGTCTACACATTCTCCAAGTGAGGAACCTGTTCTTACCACAACAAAGCAGCAAAGGTAAGGCAGAAAGATAAAAGCCAAATATCAGCAGCCCCTACACAATCAGGATGTTTTCCCAACCCCTACTTTCCACCTGCCCTATGCTTTAACTGATCCAGGGACTGGCTGCACATCCAATGGCACTTGTGACTCGCAAAAGCAGTAACTAGTGGCTGTTAAAGGTGTCAGTGTCTGCACGCCCAGGACATCCCCCGATCCTCTCACTGCAGTGCGGGGTGAGCACAGCACAAAGTTCACTGTGTGAACACGGGATCAGCAGGGAACAACTCGAGCTCGGAGCCAGCGAATGGCAGTTCAACTCCCCACAGCAGCACGGATTTCCAGAGCCATTATTCCTCCGGCTCAATCGCTGCCGGCCCCGGGGATCCCCCGGGATGCGGGAGCGCTGCGGGACGCGCAGCGGCTGGAGCGTCCCGCGGGGGCGCAGCGCCCTCGGGCGGCGATCCCCGGCACTGCAGCCGCCCCGCGCTCCGGGAGCGCTCCCTAAAAATCTCTGGAAAAACAAAACACGCACGATCTGCGCTTCGGGAGTGTGCGCTGTTCTTTGTTCCGTGAGCGTTAGTGACATTGCGAGCACGGAAGCAAGATAACTCGCCAGCAAAACCACGGGTATCTGAAATTCCAAATCCGCACGTATTTTTTCCCCAAAGGAAAAGCATTACAAAGACACACACAAAATATCAGTTCCTTTCGAGGGTCAGCAGCTCCAACTGGTTTAATAAAACAACGGAAATAAATCACATTATGTATTACAGAGTGGGGAGGGGAAATCTCTCTTAGAGATGATACTTTTTTAGAATAAAAATGTTATTTCCTTATTCAACAGTGGAACTTCTCTATTCACGTAAGTTACTTTAAAAATCTAGTTGTATGAGGCTACACAACACTTCCGAGGCTGGGTTTCCTATTTATTATTTGTTTCCTATTTTCTACTTGCTAAAAGACAAAAATACCCTTATTAAATAGAAATCACCTCACACTTGATAACAGAAATTTCCACTCTAGCACAGCCAACAAGGTGCCAGCTTGGAGAGCAGTCAGAATTCAACACGCGCCCTGGGCTTTATTTAAGAATTTAAAATTACAGAACATTCATGGACCACTTAATTTTGGCCCCCTTGCCTGCAACCATATATCTTCTTTTAATCACAGGGAAGTGTTCCTGAGTTAAGGATGAGATCAGCCCTCTTCAGTCATGCCCACATGCTGGGCAAATTAATAAAAACACAGTTTGAAAAAATTTTTTAACTGCTGCCAGTTAAAGAAGTGGTCACAGTTCTGGTAACAGAACCATTTAATCTGTTTCCTTGCAGCCAGGGAGGTCAGCCTGTAAAATTTCTCTTTACTTTATGGGCACTAAGTAATTATCAGAGAGAGAAAAATAATTAGTCTACATACTGACACAAAAAAGTTCTACATACATTAAATTGTGTTGCTTGAGAGTTACTTTTAACCACTTACTTACCAGCAGCCCACCCTGAATTTTAGGCAGTCCACAGGCCATACCCTTCACTCCCAATTTTTCGTGAGCTGCAACATTTTTTCTTTCAGGCTTAACTGGTTTTTTCACAGGCTCTAAAACAAAACAAACAACAAAAAACCCTGAACTAATCCAGCGTTCCACTCTCTGATTTCTTCACTATTTAATTGCAGCAACCTCCAAGAATGATTTATCTGAAGTTTAAGTTTTATTTGGCTAAGAAAGATGTCTTTACCTTTAATCTGTTTGAGTACTTTCAACTTCACTTTTTCTGGAGAAACCTAGAGGAAAGAATATTTACATATATCTGTATAAGGTTCTAATGCTAATGAATAAAGAGTAACTTGTACAGAATGAAAATGGTTTTAGGGAAATAGCAGGGCATGCATTTAAAGAGAAAAATCCATGTATTGCTCATGACTGCCATGAAATCCAGGACCAGTTTCCCTTCTCAGACATGAAACCTTGTCCATGTGGCCCTTCCATGATTTAACATCCCAGTAATTAATATTTTTTAAAATAATTTTTGCTCCTTGGTTTCCCCATGCAATCAGAGTTCACCCCACAGCCTCACTGCCCCTCACTCACCCTTTATTTCAATTTTGCCATTTTTAAAATTCTGCCCCATTCATCTCCTCAGCCACCCCAGCTGAAACCTGAAGTATTTAAAGCAGCAACAGCTCCGAGTTCCCTTGTCTCAGAGTAGGCAAAAGTGAAAGAGGTGGGTAAAGAAAACCTTTTCATTCTGATCCTCTCCTCTCACAGACAAGGAGGCAATTTTATCGAGTTCTCATTTTCTGCCAGTTTAAAAAAAAATCACCACAGACTTTTCCAAAAGATAAGTACCCCATTTGTACATACTGAAAAGAAAACAGATTTTTCAAAGATTTAGCAGGAATGTTCTGCATCCCTTCTTTTAGGTCTGAGCAAGGATGAGAACAAGAGTCAATATAACTGAGTTAAAGAAAATATTTTAACTCAGTGTATTTTATCTGGGAAGGCAGAGAATTTGCACTCAAAGTTTCACCCAAAGCCTTGCAGTATTTCAGATCCAACATGGGCACCAGCCAGCCACAGGACAGGCTCCTGATGACTTCCACCAATGCCACTCTTACAGGATTAATTCTGTGCTAATTTGCTGTTTATTGCAACTGAAACCCCAACAGATCACCCAACAAAACTTGATGTTCCTCCAGCTCAAAGGGAATCAGAAACTTGGCATGGAAAAATAAGCAGTCAGGAATTTACTCAAATGGGGCTTAACCTTTTGGTTTTACAGTATTTTAAATCTTCCTGTTCTGCAGCATAAATCCAGTTCTAAATCTTGTTAAGCTTGACTTGCAAGTATGGTTTCCTACCTTCTTCCTGTTTTCTTTATTTTGTGCCACAACTTGGGCTTGGGGGGTCCTTGGTCCTGCCTGCCCAGATTTCCAATGATAAGCACCTAACTTCCTACAAACCAAGGGAAGAAAAAACTTCAAAATTCAGCCTTCTGCAAACAAGAGAAGCATAAAATTTTTCCTTTAGCTTATTAAATATGAACAAAACATCGCAAAAATAAAATTCTTCCACACAGCACAAATACTCCCTTCCACTGAAACCTGCTTCAAGCCTACTTTAAAAGCAGTAAATACAAACGTGTGAGAAAGTACTTATTTTTAAACCATTGATTTGGTCCAAGCTTTTAAACTGAAAAAAAAAAAATCTTAGCAATTCTCAAAGGTTGGTTTCAGAAAAATAAAAACAAAAGTACATTTTGTTTGAGCCTTTATTGTCCCAATTTACTGCAGGACTTCATCCAGCACCGCTAAAAATGCAGGAACTTTCAGATCCTTTCCAGCCCAAACCACCCCACAATTCCAATGGTGCAAATGCCAAAGCCTCCTGTCCTCAGAGCTCAGCACAGCAACCCTATCAGGGTCTACAAGGCCTTGAGAACAAAACAAGAGAATACCATGGAGACAAAAGTGCCACACATCACCTGGAAAACACTGCCTCAGCAGCTCAGGGCAGTGCTCACAGAGCTGCCAACAGCTCAGCAGCACCAAGGGATCCAAATCCAAGGCATTTGCATTCCCAGTGACAAACACAGCAGGCAGAAACTCAAGGGAATGGAAGCAGATGTTACAGGAATTTGCCAACCTTCAGAGTGACTCAGATTTAAAGTGCACCCCAGCATTTGCCTCATCACACTGAGCTTGGTACCAAACCCTGTTTGCCATCACGCAGGAGATGCCTCCCTGGGAAGCCACACAAATGGAAAAGGGGATTGAAGCAAAAATAACAGCAGCATCCTCTGCAGAAACCTCAGAAATAAACAAGGGTGCAGAAGAAACTACTCCATGTCCTGCTTGAAAATGGACAAATCCAGTCAGACAAGGGGAAAAGGGAGAAGAGGGAATAAACGAGGACAACAGATCAAATATCACATGAGAGTTTCAAATTAACAAAGTCATAGGGAAGCAAGTTTAACATTGGGAAGAAAGACTGGAGAGAGGAGTCTGAATGTACTTGTGAATTCCAGACTCTACAAGAGATCCCATGTGAGGAGTTGAAGGTGTGGAGAGAGCATCTCATCAGATTCCTTTTTTCCAAAGGGAAATTGAACCTATTTTCCAAAGAGAAACTGAACCTACCTCCTCTCTTCTTTTTCTCTGCTCATGTTTGACTGCAGCTGCAATAACCTCTTCTCCATCTCCTTGTTTTCTGTTTCTAACTGAGCTTTCTCCAACTGCAATTCCTTGATGGTTCTAAAGGAAATAATGAAATATTCTTTAGAAATCACCTGGAAGTGAGTAAGGTACCTGAAGAAGTTTAAAGCAGAAAAACAGAAGCTGGGAAATTTGTCATTACAGCCATATCCCTCTTATCTCCCAGAAGGACTGAAAACAGCTCTGGAAAATTTAGGACAGGTCAAATGAAAATTCCAACAGAAAACTGGTACAGCTGTGCCTGCACTCAGAAAGGTTTGGGGTTTAATTATATTAAAATAAACAATCCACTAATTTCTTTAGTATGCTTGTATTATCCAGTAGATACACAGGGTTATAAAATCTGTAACTTAATCAGGAAGCAGATTAAAGCCTGAGAAAAGAAAGACTTGTGGATAAAAGCACAGGGAAAATGCTAGAAAACAAACACATCATAATTCTTCTTGCTCTTCCACTCTTCTAGTAAATGTTGCATTAAAACTTATTAAAATTATGAAAGCACATCTCAATCCCAATCAGACAGAATGCACTTACTTTGTTTTTAATCTCACTGAGGTTCCAGCTTTTGAGCCTGGGAGAATTACAAAATCATTGACATTCATGATGCCCAGTATAACTTCTCCTAAAAAAGAATTTCAATGGTCTACAGTTAGGAACCTGTTGAAATGGGAATTTGATTGAAATTAGAACAGTAAAAAACTCATTACACATCCAAAAATATTCATATATAGAGGGAAATGGAGCACAAAACTTGTTTATATGAAGTGCCAATAAAATCCTAGAGCAACTCAAAATTAAATTTAACTGGGAAAAAACCTTTTTTATTACATTTATGATACCAGGGAAAAGATTTTCTTGGCTGTTTCATTTGGGCAATTCCCTAAAGTTCAGTGCAAGTAGATTAATATTAACTAAAACACAGCTTTCTTGAACCAAACCCACAGAAAGAACCAAGAAGGAGAAAATTGTACCAATGGCTATGAAGTCAAACCATCTCACCTCATTTGAGAAGATAAATTCCTTCTGTCACAGACAAATTGATATAAAGAACACAATAACTCAAAGAGCAGAGTTAATCTCTCCTCTCAAGACCTTAGTGATATTTTGATTTTTTTTTTCCCCCAGGTTGTAAAATAAAATGCTCTTCCAGAAAGCAAATTCATAGGGAGTTTAAATTGAAGGTGAACATCCAGAGCTTTGCTGGGCTGGAATGTTTGTGGGATAACTGCAGTTCAGGGAAAAACTGGGCATCTCCTGCTGCTGCTGGAAATAATGAAAAAAGAATGGAATAATGGAAAAAGAAACAAAAGTTGACAGTGCAGGGACTTACAGCTGCCAGGGTGCTCAGAAACTCTTCTGCAGCTCGTGGGTCTCAGCTTCCCAGGGAGAGCAGGACCTAGGAAATAATAAAGACTGGAAATATCCCAAATGGAAAACTGCCTGTTCACAGGTAAACCTGAAATTGGGCATTAATACAGATAAAAAGTGTCCAAAATCTCCACCCACGAGGCCAAACACCTCAATGGCACATGGAGGTTAAAACACCTTGGTGCCACAGAACCTAAAATGCAACATTTCAGTGCTGACAAAGCATCAGATTTGTGCACAAACCGTATTTCTTATTGTGTCAGAAAACCCAAGCACTCAATTCTACCATTTCAAAACAGTTATTCCTTTATCACGTTCCAAAATAAAAGAAGATTTTATTAACTTTGAATAGAAGAAGTTTCTCTTGGCTAATGTGAGCTGGCAGGACCAGCACAGCTGGACAGGAAGAGGTCATAAACTGGATTTGAGGTGGCCCAAAGGCTATTTGATAGTAAAAACAGAGGCAAATGACACAGGCCAGCTGAGCAAGCTCAAGGAGGGAAAGCAGTTAATAAAAAAATACCATTTATACAAGTTAATGTTAACATAGCCACTGAAAGCAAATATTTAAAGGGATAACTTAAAAATGTGGTAATATCAGAGATAAATATCAGATGCTATGTGAAAATATTAGAGATAAAAAGCTCTACAAAGTTTCAGGAACACTGGGTGGGGAAAAAACAGCATCAAGAAACAGGGGATAGAGATAGACAGTGCTCAACCCCCTGAATTATTCTGAGAAAATATAAGAATCCATTGAACAGGAAAATCCTGTGTAGGATAAAAACAACTGTTAAACACTGAGACTGGAAGAGTCAAAGTTAAACCAACCCCATGGGGAAATGCACACCCTGAAATATCCCTGAGCTGGGCACTCAGGGCTGCCAGGGAAGTGCAGCAAAGGCAGTCCCAAACTCCCCAGAAACAGACTTGGAATTTCAGTACACAGAGGAGTGCCCTCTCACTGTTTTTTGTTTAATGAATCCCTCTTCGCTCTCTACTAGGCAGCACAATTTGACAGTGAGGCAAACACTAAAGCAATTCATCAACATAAATAAATCAAGCACTAATTAGCCACATCCTTTCTGCTGCTCCTCTGCCACAGTGGTACTCAAATTTCATCATTCCAGCAGGTTCCTCTGTGCTGATAATGGATGTACAGGTAAAAGTAACAAACCAAAAAAACTGCTCTTTGGGCTAAACAAAATTAAAGACTACATAGCTAAATAAACCCAAATTCCACATAACCTGTACCCCAGCTTAGTTCAAGTCTCTTCCTGATCAATTAAAGACAGGTTTATAACTCAGACAGCTGAAGATGGGTGTAGTTTATTTCACACTACAAGAGTTTAACCAGGGCAGAATAATTCCAACAGCTTCCTCACATCAATAAACTCATCAAATCCAAAGGGATACTGCTGTCTATGCAACAGCTCACATCCCATTAGCAACACCCTGAATGTGGATTTCATGCTACACTAAGTTCCAGCCACTTACCAGTACTTCAAGCCAAACTATTTCCTTTGAAGAATTACTCCAAGTGCATTAAAGAGTTTGTCTATCACCACTCCCCATCCATTTGCTGTTAATTACAACAACTGAGACTTCTGGTCCTTCCAAACCTATAACATTATGTTAACTACTTTAAAGAAAGAAAAAAAATAATTACATTAAATATATAAGAAAGAAAAAAGCTACATCACATTCAGGTGTGCTGAAATAATTCCAATCTTTCAGAATAAATTCACATTTTCCATGCCTCAACATCTGTAACACCAAGTATTTCAAACTCCACTTTTTATTTTTAAACCAATTATCCATTTCCACATGTAATGCCATACAACACACATAAAATAAGATCGGGAAAACAACATCAAACCAGCTAAATGCCACTTTCCCTAAGTCCTTTTACCATAACTTGTAATTTCACCACACTTTGGGTTCTCTTGGTAACTGCAAACTCAACACCTCTTTCTATGGGTTGCGTATCTTCACTGTTGTGGTGGTTTGAAATAACTCGTTTTTTACTTAAGGGAAAAAATTATAGTAGTTAATGGGAAAAAAAACAATCAACCTGCTACAACTGTTTAACCAAGAACTGTAATTTCAGCAGTATTGTAAATAACTTCAAAGGCCATGAGCAAGAGGGTGAAGGCCGCACCATACAGTCTACAAAAAAAAAAAAAAAAAAAAAAAAAAAAAAAAAAAAAAAACCAAAACAAAAAAACCAAGGGAAAAAAACCCCCAAACTGCAAACCAAAAATCCCCATGTTACAAAGCATGTTTCCCAAGAGAAAAACCTTCTTACCCACGCTATGGAGCTACAGGCACTGCCCTGCAAGCTGCAGCAGCTCTGCCCTGAGCAGAGCAGGGGAAAAAACAGGTAGGGTGATAAATAACAGGTGAGGCCATAAATAACAGGTAAGGTGATAAATAACAGGTGGGGTGATAAACAACAGGTGGATAATGGCAGCAGAGCCAGAACTTGCCTTTAAAGCTCCTCTCAAGCTCCGCTGTGGGATGGGTTTGCGGGTTGTACTCGGTCCTGACGGCCGCTCTGGAAAACAGCAGAGCACAAAGGCAGAGAGGAAATAAAGGTGTAAAAAGCTCATCAGTAAAGCGTAGGGTTGTTTGGGGTTTTTTTTTCTTTCATTACCGGTGTCTTTTCAAGCCTGATGAAATTCGGCGGGGTAGGGAAGAACGAACTGCCTGGAACTGTAACCTAAAAGCAGAAGGGCTTGAGAGGGGCAATGAAGAGAACAGCGCCAGGGCCAGCACTGACCGCAGCTGTGCGGGTGCGTGGCCAGAGCGCTGCCGGGCACAACTCGGGGGCGTTTACACAGCTTACACCTGCCCCGGGGACCCTCAGCCCTCCTTGGGCACGGGCTGCGCGCAGGGACGCGCCTGCTGGGCTGGAGCCGCGGCTCCTGAGGGAACTCGCAGGGCTCACCCCGGCCGCCGCTGTCGCTGTCCCGCTCCCGGCCCCGCCGCCCCTCGGCTCCTGAGCGTGACGCCGTTGCCATGGCAGCGCAGGCGAGACCATTGGGCGCCGCCTTGTGGGGGGGGACAAGGGGAGAGACGATTCCATGCCGGGGGCGCGGAGCGCGGCTGAGAGCAGAGCTTCATTTATCACGGAACTGTGAACAATCTGGGTTGGAAAGGACATTAAAGATCAGCCAGTGCCACCTCTGCCATGGCGGGGACACCTTCCACTTGTTGCTGTCGGCCCCGTCCAGCCTGGCCTTGGATACTTCCAGGGACGGGGCAGCCACAGCTGCTGTGGGCGCGCTGTGCCAGGCCTCGCCACCCTCACAGGGAACAATTCCTTCTTAATCTAAACCTCCTTTCCGTCGGTTTAGAACCATTGCCTCTTGTCCTGTCACTCCAGACCCTTCTAACAAGTCCCTTTCCCTCCTTTTAATGAGCCCCGTCCCATCTCATTCCAACCTTTATTCCCGAACTTCTAGAAACATCCCATTTGTCTTTGAATGCAGGCTTTTCTATGGTTTCACTTTAACGTATTATTTATTCACTTCTCTGGAGGAAGCAAGCTGCTCTTCCTGCTCGTTTGTGCTGTGCTTTAAATAGCTAAAATCTAAATCAACCTCGCTGAGCACAAGAAGTCTTCAAATGGCTTTTTTTACAAGTTATCTCGTTTTCCACACTAACTTTTAGTTAGTGCTCAGGACCCGCAGAGCTAAACATCAGCTAACATTAAACCTCCCCCTCAAAGGATAGCTGGAGGCAATATTCAAGTTTTTATCGGTTATATTGTTGCAGTTTGTTTGCTTCGAGTCTTGCCCTTCCAATTCTGGTGGCTTGACCATTATTTATAATTGATGCTCCTTTAGGGGATGAACAGCCTCCACGGAAAAGCTGGAGTTCCAGGAAAAAAGCACTCCATGATCCAAGCCGGGATTTAATAAGGACAAAGTAGTATCAGTTTGAAATTTATGCATTCTAAACTGTATTTCATTTGGCAAATTTGCATTTGTCCCATATGTATTCAGGCTGGGAGGCACACAATAACTTACACCGTTTTTCTTCACTATATAATCTGTCTGGCAGTAATTTTCCTTCATCACCCTGCTTACAGCACAGTTTGCAAGATTTTTTTACCCCGACAGGCAATTTGAGTGGAGAGCCTGTGGAAACACATATGGATTTATGGATTTTTTGATCTTGAGAAGGAACTCAAGTAGTTTGCATAATGTGTAATCAACCTGAAAATATTCTGTATTCTGGACCTTGCCTGGAGTATTCTTTTGTAGCATGATAACATGTTCTTCCTTGTAGGAAAATCATGTTCTTAGTAGCCAGATGAATACAGTTTTTAATATCCTATAATAATGCCTTACTGAAAGGCATTGTGCATGGGATACTTATCTTTTCTTTTCAAAGAAAGTAGAAGCAATACACTATTCTACATAAATTACATTACAATACCCAAGACTACTTTTAATTATGATGTTTCTACCAGGAAAAATGTGATTTTAGATGTAAGATAATTTCCTGCAGAAAAATTGGCACTCAACATCCAAAACTTGAATGATTCATGCTGACTTTGTGAGCTTTGGATCCAAGACTTCAGCTGGAAGAGCATCAAGAGCCTGTTTTGTTGAGGTTTGTCCCCTTAGATTTGCCTGCATGGGAGATGAAGGAATGCAGGATTTGATGCTGGCATTCTCTATGTCATCATATTTATAATTAGATTATTTAACTTTCAGCCATTTTATGTGTCTCCTCCCATGCTCAGTTGTATTTTTTGTTTCGTTTACCAAGATGTGATTTTCATAAACATAATTTCCCCATTTTTGCAATCAGCTTTTACAAATGTAGATCACACAAAGAAGTCAGGGTTTGCCTGATTTCTCCCAGAGTTACTTTTATTGGAAGTAAACATTAAGTTTATAAGGAAAATAAAAACTGAAATTCAGCTCAGATCCATCTGGTGGAGTTGTACTATAAGTTATAAACCTTCTGTTGCCATTCTCTTCCTTTGTTCTCACACTGCTCCTGACAAAAATGAACCAGATTTATTAACTTTGGGGGGCTTTTCATCCCTATTAAAACATTTTTAACTGGTTTTGAAGCTCTGTATTTACAGCCACTGTTAGAAAGAACTCCTGAGCACAGAAGTGTCTGAGGGACTGACCAAGAGTGGCTTTTAGGTGTTGTGCCAACCCACATTCCTACTTTGATTTGCAATCCCTTACATTTGTTTCAGGTTTTAGGTGAGGTTCCAGATCAAAATTTCTGAGCTTTCAGGGCTATGAATTACATTAATACTGGAAATGAAGAATGATCAGGAAATACAATTTAATTTTTTCGCAGGCTGCCTTTGATCACTTTCCACGAACTTTCATGCAGTTCAAATTCCACTTTTGTGACCATTTACCAAAGGCCAGTTTTAGAATCTCATAAACCACGATCTGCAGGAAATGAACTTTAAATTTGCTCTGGAACTGCCTCTTCTTATGACCAGGCAAGAAATAGAAGCAACATCATTTTACTTACCTGATGACTTTCAATAAATACACTTTCAATAAAAGCAGGGTATTTTTAGTCCTCAGGAGGAGATTGTGTTACTTATTAGTTGTGAATTATTTGCTCTGTTTTGTCCATACTATTTGCTCCAAAATGTCCATTTTGTCCAAGCAAGAACCTTGTTTTCTCTCCTCCTCCCCTGTTTTGGCTGCAGAGGCACACTTGGAGTGACAGCTACCAATCAGATGGAGATATTTTACCTTTAGTCACATCAAATCCCATTTAAGATGGGCTGGAGTATTAAAACTATTTAAATTCAGGGGAAACCCTGGACAGCTTCGTCCCTTTTGATAGGAGAGGCCTAATTAAGTCCATTGGGGAGCAAAACCCAAGCAGGGTTTGATTTACCGCCAAAATTTTCCTTCACACTTCCCAGAACATATGAAATTGCCACGTTCAGTAACTTTTTAGCATTCTTCATTAAAAAAAAAAAATATTTTCTTGCTCAGCCAGAGCTCCTGGCTTGATCACAAACCAGAAGAAATGAACAGAAATGAACTCAACATCTCCAAGCATCAGAGTTCCCTGATGAAAAGAGATGTTGTTCACCTCGAGGTGCAGTGCAGACCAGGCCATTAATTTGTGTCTTGAACTAAAAACACCCAGTGCCTTTATTGGCCCTGCTTCACCCAAAACTCGACCAAAAGCATCCAGAATTGGAGCCAAGGTGGAAGTTTTCTGTGAGGCCAGGTGATTTTCAGGTTTCATGGCCACGTTTCAGGCTCTGTGACCTGCAGCCTGCACATCTGAAGGTAAAGCAGGCTGATACCTCCAAGGAAAAGCACTTTGCTGTAATAAATGGGAGGATTATCTCCAGTGCTTCCAGTGAATACAGCTGCTGGGTAGTGCTTTATTTGTTCAATTTATGAGGATAAAAAATATGAACTCGTTTTAAGGCATTCAGGTTTAAGACAGGCTTTATCTCCCTGGTTGGAGGGAAAGATTAGCACTTATTAGAGCCTAATCTTAATGATATCCATTTATAAATAAGGCTTCAAATTGTCTAAAATATTTAAACACAATGAAATGTAAAGACTTAAGACAGCTGAAGTCTTCAGAGAGAAAAAAAAATTAAAACCTGAAGATTTATCTACAAAGATTAAAGCAGCTTTAATGGCAAAGCCCTAAGAAAATAAAAGAAAATATCAGGAGAGGGAAAATGGAAGCTTTTGCTGTGTCTGTACAAGGCAAATTAAGTTATAGATGTGGTAAAATGGCTTAAGAAATTAAAAAAATGTAACCATTTAGCTGCTGTTTCATAGGCAAAGACATCACAACTGCTTACCTTTGTCTAATCCCTTGCTTCTCTGAATTTTTAGGCAGCCTTTGCCTTTTGTACAGAAGAGTGTTAATGCATTGAGGCATTTTCAGTTTTAAAACAGAAATGGTTTTGGTTTTTTTTTCTCAACCTGTAGGAAAGAGGGAACCCAACTCTGGTTTGTGTGCAGGCAGTGCAGTGAAGCAGCAGGGGAGCTCCTGGCTGATCATAGGGTGAGGCAGGTTCCGAGCACTGCCTTGCAAACATTCCTCACTTTAGCACTGAAATTTCCACCTCTGCCCAGGATCGTCCTTCCCTGTGACTCAAAAGCTTCCCCAGCATGAGGGAAATGGTGTTTTATTGCCAACCCTCAGAGGAACCTGGATATGAAAAGCCTTTTTCTGAAGGTTTTCAGTGGAGGATGGGTGTGAAGAGCAGTGTCTTGGTTTGAACAGACAGGTGTCTGCTAAGGAAGGCAGGAGCCTCCCCTGAAATGGAAAATGCAAACCCCCTCCCTCTGAATTATTATAATTTTGAAATTAAAACACTCTCAGGCAAAGATATGGGAGTAGGAATAACAGTCCTTTATTAGGAAAACTAAAAATACAAATGCAATAGCACAAAAAAGAAAACAAACACTGCCAGAGTGAGAACAGGCTCTGCCCCCCTGTGTGTCAGGGTGTTGGTGGCAGTGCCATTCCATGGTGGCTCAGCCCTCCTGCAGTGCCAGGGGTGGCTCTGCTGGAGCAGGGATCCTGCACAAGGCTGGAGTTTTCCTCTGGAGCTCCAGGGCTGCTGGAGATGGGCCTGGGCTCCCTCTGGGAATGCAGGGCAGCAGAAAGCTGAAACTCTGGGAATGCAGTGGGAAAAGGCTGCTGGGCTGTTCCATGGCAGATTCTATCCAGGTAGGAATGCTTGGCTCCTCCCCTGGGTGAGCCTCTCCCGATGGGATGATGGAATTTTCTCAGCCATGCAGGGACACTCAGTGGCCATGGACAGAAGATAATTAATAATTAATGGCCATGAACAGCAGAGATCTCCTGGAGGGAGGGTTGGCTGTGGGAGAGATAAAGCAAACTGCCAATGAACAGCAGATACCTGCCTCAGCTCTGACAGGTGGGAATTGAATCCAGACCCAGCTAAACCTGGGACAAGCAGGAATCCAGACAAGTGCAGGGATCTCCAGAGCTGAGAGGGCTTTGCCAGCAGGTTCAGGGCCTTTTCCCACCACTGCCTTTTTCCAGGTGTGCCCGTCAAGTGTCCCCATCAGCCTGAAATCACTGTGGCAGCACGGATTCCAAACAGAAGGATTTTTTCTGTGTGTGCAGAGAATGGGCAGCTGGGTTTTTTGTGGAAGGCTGAGCTGAATTTGCTTTGCTTCTCCTCACCTGATCCATGGTGACACATTTGAAATGCCCAGGGTTATACAGATGTGAGCCTGAACTCACCTTGCATCCTTTCTGCTGCTTGGGCTCACAGCCCTGCTGGTCCTTCCTCATATCCCAAATTCCTCTGTGCTGCTCTTCACAGACACTGCAAGACTTCTGCTGTCTTTACATGATTTTTTGTTAATATAGTTCTCAAACAGCTCCTGGCTGGTTTAGGGCAGCTTTTACCTAAACTCAGCAGAGAATTCTGTTGTTTGAAGTGATTAGTAACCTTTTCCTTCCATTTTCACAACTCCAGCACCTCAGTTTCTTTCCATTCCACAATGAGAAAAACCAGGAATCAGGAATTTGCTTACAATAACATGCACAAACTTCCTAGAAAGGTTGAAACTGAGAAATCCTCAATTGAACCTTATCTATTGGCATTCACTTGGCATGGTTAGTGAGTGCACCTCACTTTTGCAATTCATCTCTGTAATAGATTTGCAGAGCTTCTTCAAATCCTTGCCAAGTTATTTCGGGTGTCATCATCAATATTTTCTTCTAAAATTGGATATGAGAAACAGTAAACGGGCAGTTTATATGTGAATAATGATTAGCTTGAGCAGCAATACCAAATCATTTCCCATAGCCCTGGTAGAAATAGTTCAATGATTCCACATCTATAAAAGAGGGTAAGACACAAAAAAGAATGCAGATCACAGCCCAGTTTTACAGCCAGAATGCCAACAGATCGTCTTTTAAAGAACTTTCACTGGAATTGCTTACAAATATGAGGAAATGTTGCTTATTTAGCACATCTGTAGGAGAGAAAGAGATGCTTCCCTAGAGAAGAGCTTTTTAATATAATCATTAAAATTGTCTTGCAAAAGTTTGCAGTTTTAGTAGACTGTGTATGAAGCGTGGATGGTTTGGTCTGCTTGTATTAAATTCCTTTTTGTAGCTAAACCACTGCAGTGGCTTATTGAAACATAAAAATCAAAAGCTCAGATCCTGCTTTTCTGGGCTGGCAGGAATATCAGCCTCTAGAACTCACATTGCTGTCATTTGTGGTTTGCAGAATAGCTGTGATCAACAGGCAAACCCTGCTGGAGACATTGGGATGCAGGAGGGACAGAAAAAGGGTGGGAGCAAAACTGATTTGTGCATCCTCCAAAATCTTAATGGTGTTAAAAAAAGGGCTCACCTCATTCCTGGTTTAAGTTGCTAGGAAACTTCCTGTTATAAACCATTCTTTACAAGTGATAAAGAGAGGCGGGTGAGAGGGGATTTTGGGAAAAATTCCTCCCTGTGAGGGTGGGCAGGCCCTGGCACAGGTGCCCAGAGCAGCTGGGGCTGCCCCTGGATCCCTGGCAGTGCCCAAGGCCAGGCTGGATGGGGCTTGGAGCAGCCTGGAGCTGTGGAAGGTGTCCCTGCCATGGCAGGGGTGGCACTGGATGGGATTTAATGTCCCTTCCAAAGCACTCTGGGATTCTATTAAATTCTTGAATTTGTTGCTGCAGGCCATCGGAATTCTGAACGTCTGGAGAAATGACTTTTATCTGTTCTGTACAAGCTTGCAAGATGTGAACTTTGAAAAGCTTTTTCTCCTCCATGAACTTAGTAAGAGAAATGGTCATTTCATGTAGGCACAGAGCTCCTTGAGTGCAACCTGGAGATCTGGATAAGCTATTTAAGGGCAGTGAATGGGAGAGGAAAACATCTCAGGATGATCATCTGAAGCACTGACTGCAAATTCTTTCATTCTATGCAAGAATTCCTTTCTTCACTTCATTTTAAGAACTACAATCATCAATATATCCACCTCTCACACAGTCTGCTCCATATCCCTCCAAAAAAGGGAAAAACTTTATCCCTGGATCATCTCAGTGGAAGAGATCTCCAACATCTTTGACCTCCCAGCAGAGGTGGGGTTCTGTGTTTTTGCACTGTGATTTTGGCCCTAAGGTATCTCAGTTCTGCCTGAATTCTGCTGGAGAAGCCACAGCTCTTTCCCAGATGGAATTCCTGCTGTGCTTTTCACAGAAAACTCCTGACAGGATGCCATAATTGAATTTAATCATTGTAAACACTGGTACCCCCACAGGTGAGCCCTCTTTCCATGTAAAATCCCACAAAAAATGTACTCCCTGTCTCACAACTACACAAGGAGTGTTTAAATTACACCCTTGCTCGTGGCTCCACCAGAATTTTAAGAGAGAAATTAGCACATGGTCAAAGTTTGAACAAAAATGCCTTCCCAGTGCAAATGTTGTAGTCTGGTTTTTGGGTCATTGCCAGGCACAGGCAGAAAGATCCCTCAGGAAGTTGCTGACAATCCTGCAAATAAAGAAGGAAAGGATTCACCTTGTGACTACAAAAAAAATCAACAAAATAACAAGCAAATACAAAGCAGCTGCTGGATTAAGAACAAAAAAATGAAAAGGGGGAAAAAAAGCTTCCAATTTAGAAGAGCTTCACTGGAGTCCTTTTTTTGTCCCAAAAAGCAATAGAAATTAATCATCTCTGGTGGCACACCAGAGTTAGAGTCTAAAACATTGGTCCTGCAAGTAAATACAAGCAAAGGTCTTGCTGTTAAAAATTCATGTAAAAATCATTCCAGCAGAGGAATAAGATCAGATATTTTCTTCCAGTTCCAGCAAGCTGATAAAGGAAAGAATTAGATACCAAGTCACAGTGTGCATGAATTAATCAATATGGATTTCAAATGCATCTCTGTGAGAGCTGCAATAAGAGGAGCAGACAATTATTGCATGCCCAAAACCAAGCTGTTACAGAAACAGATTTCTTATTCTGACATTTAAGTGCCTCATCTTTTTTGCCACTTAATGAATAAAAACTGTACTTAACTGTTAATAATGAGATTTTAATTTCAGAAATTAGACCTTATAAGATTTATATTTCTTAAACCCAATGATCGTTTTTCAGCACTAAAAAAAAAAAAACCAAACAAAAAAAAAACCCAAAAAACAAAAAAAAAGACAAACAAAAAAATGGGGCCTACATATTCAAAGGAAAGGGGAATTTATTTAATGCTAATCATTAGTGTGAACTTTGGGTTTTCATCAGTTGCTAAATGGCTCTGGCATTAGAAAATATCACAGTGATAGGTAATGTCACAGAACATTAACAATTCCATTTTTCTTATCAATTAAGCTGACCTTACCTACACTTGTTATTTATCTGAACAAGAGAAATCTAAACACATCATAGATATTACAGTCCAACTACCACAGAGTTCTCTAAATGCCTTTCCTTACCCAAGGCTTTCCATAATTCATCTCTGAAGACCCTGATAAAAACAGCAATTGTGTAATCAGTAAAGGCAGGAAATTATCTTTCCTTTCCTTTCCTTTCCTTTCCTTTCCTTTCCTTTCCTTTCCTTTCCTTTCCCCTACAAATGATCTGCCATTTATTCAAGCCCTTAATTTAAGAAATAGCTCAGTTTTCACATCAGAAAACAGCAGATTTTTTTTTCATTAAAGGCATTTTGTCAATAATGGTAAAGTGTGAAAGGTGTGGGGAATTTTCTGTCTCCTCTCAGCATCCCTTTGGCAAATGGAAAACATAAAATGGCATAATATAGTGGACATCTAAGTGGCAGTGGAAGAAGAAGCTTAAGAAATGCTTAAGATGCTTAAGAAAAGGGGTTCACAGCTAAAAATGTGCTGGTTACAAATGAAAATTTCATCCTGGCAAACTCCATCATAAAAATAAAGTTAAATTACCTCCAATTCCCTCCCAGCATCCTTGCTGGATGTAATAAATCACTATTCAGCTTTAAAACAAGTTGAAAAGCAGATTAAGGACCAGAAAGCTAAAACAGAAATTAACTTAAAGGCAAAATTTACATTTCTAAGGTGTAACACAAAAATGGAGGCAACTGTCAGGGCCCAGCAGTTCTGAGTGTCCTGGAGTTGGAGGCTCTTCCAATTCTTTGTTTTTAATTAAATTATGAGAAACAACCATGGACATCCTCACAATTTCTTTGTCAAGCCTTGTATTTTTACACTGACAACAAAAGATAATGGAAAGAAGTAAAATTGAAAAATATATATTAATTTAGACTTTTTTCTCTTCTTCCTCCTGACCGTCATTAAGCCAGGCTCAGCTGGACTGTAATTCCTTTGTCCTACCACTTCCACAGCTGAGCTGTTTGGCCTAAGCTGAGCTCCTCCTCTTTTTGGGACTCTAGCAAAATCTTCTAATTCCCATGTTTGTGAGAAAAATGGCTCAAATAGAGACAAAAAGGTTTGCCCAGTCATTGATGATGATGAAGGCAATAACTAATATTTGATAAATGTGGAGAACCCCTATTTATATTAAAATACCAGTTCTTTTTCTCTAGGGAAAATGTAGCATCTCAGGAAAAAAAAATTCAGGTCCATCCTTAGAGCACTTTTCCAAGAGAGGGACTTTTTGCTTGGTGAATTCCCAACATCCCAGTTCCCCAAGCTTTATAAAACATCATTCTGCATGACAATATTAAGAAATGTTTCTGATCTAAAGAAATCTAAAGAAAAGGAATCTTCTGATCTAAAGGAATCTAAAGAAAATCCCTGGTGTTTTCTGAGCAGCTTGGAGTCCCTGTCCCTTCCAGATCAGCTGTTGGTGTGAACAGACCTTGGTGCTGCTGACATCCAATTCCACTGGGCAGTGATCCATCATGGGTCAGAAATTCATTGCAAATCAAACATTTAGGACACGGGGGAAAATGGAGAATAACTGGCAAAAAAAATTATTCTGAAAAAAAGAAAAAAACTGTAGAGGATTTACCATCTGTTTTGTTTTCCATCCAGGTACTTCTGGGCTCTGAACAAGCTTTTGTGCCTTGGAAATTCACCAGTTCTCTGGAAAAAAAAAATCCCTTGTTGCCATGGAAATACCATCCCTTCCTGATGAATCTTTGAAGGTGGAGGACATTGGCAAGAGTAAATGTAAACTTTTGGGGGCTTTTTAAATGCTGTGTCAGACAAAAGCGGCTGGAGCAGGGAGAATTCCTCACCCCCCAAAAACACTCGTGGTGTCACCACCTGCATGTGAGGAACATGAAGTAGTTGTGGTGGGGTCATTATCCATCCCAAAACCCATCCTGAGCACCCAAAACCCATCCAGAGTGCCCAAAGCACTATCCATCCTTACATTATCCATCCCAAAA
>VWZV01009284.1:0-30820 GCA_013397155.1 Irena cyanogastra | reverse complement strand
CCCCACATTATCCATCCCCAACCATCCATCCCCACATTATCCATCCCCACACCATCCATCCCCACATTACCCATCCCAAACCCATCCCGAGTGCCCTGGAGCTCCTGGCACGGCTGCTGTGGAGAGCTGGGCTGAGCCGAGGGCTGGCCCCGTGCCCAGAGCTCTGCTTTAATGAAACACCAAGTTGAGAGGGATCAATAACGCCCTCCCCTCCCGAACAGCCCCTTAGAGCAAGCTTTGGGAAGGTGATGGGCAAGGAAATTAGATGTCTGTGAGAACTGGCAACGTTCCTGCCAGGTTCACACCACGGAGGCTGCCTTGTCATTCCGTGGCAAACCTCAGCAGGGGGATAGAGAACAGAATGAAAGACAAGAGTGTGTGAAAAGAACGTGAGAGAAAACCTCTCTTTTTTCCCCTTTCCACTTCCTCCCACTTGTTTTTTCTCTCTGCCTGCATCCCAGCAGCCCCCAAGTGAAATTCCCCCAGATGTGACCCTCAGGATGAGCAGCCAGCCACAACGACAGACCTGGTGATGTTCAAATGCTTCTCCCCACTCAGAGCCCTCCCATAACCACACCTGGTGGCTGCTGAGGATGCTATCGACCCTGCAGCAGTAGAGTGGGAAATAAAGCAAAGCCACCCCTTCAGAATTAAGACCTAATCCATCCTCCTGCAGCTCAGACTTGTGCAGTGATTTATGACCAAATTCCTCCCTCCCCTATGATGCACTCACCATCACAAACAGGCTCAGGGACCACTCAAAAAAATTAAAACTCAGCTCAGCATAAGCATGGCAAATCTGTCTGTTAACCTCATGAGTTTCTTCAAAGGGTAATACCCAATGAAAGTCATTTCAAAAGCAACACACAGAAAAAAAAGCAGTTTAAAGATGGTGTGCCAGTGAGATCTCGTGGTTCTCTAATGAATTGATGTCAGGAGCTGAAATGCTCACAGAATCCCAGAATGGTTTGGGTTGAGATTTTTAGGATAATACAGGTCCACTCCTGCCATGGCAGAGACACCTTCCACTGTCCCAGGCTGATCCAAGCCCTGTCCAGCCTGGCCTTGGGCACTGCCAGGGATCCAGGGGCAGCCACAGCTGCTCTGGTCACTCTGTGCCAGGGCCTGCCCACCCTCACAGGGAAGAATTTTTCCCTAATATCCAATCTAACCTGTTCTCTGTCAGTGGGAAGCCATTCCCCCTGATCCCATCACTCCAGGCCATTGTAAATTCTCCTTTTCCATCTCTTCTCTCAGCTCCTTTCAGGTACTGAACAGCTTTGATAAAGTCACCTCAAAGATTTCTCCTCTCCGGGCTGAACAATCCCAATTCTCCCAGCCTCAGAGCAGAGCTGCTCATCCCCCTGATCATGCTGCTGCCTCTTCCCTGTGCTGGGACCAGAGCTGGAGCAGCTCTGCAGGTGGGGCCTCGCCTGAGCAGAGGGGCAGGATCAGTGTGGGCAGCATGCTGGCACACAGGTGGGCTTTTCAAATCACTTGCACCTTTGGCTGTTTTTATTGAGAACACTCCTGTTTTGAAATCTTCAGCTATTTGATTCTCATTTTTCGTTTGTGAAGCCTGAGCCAGCTGCAGTTCCAGAGCACTCCCGCTGATGTCAGCAGCATTACAGCTAAGCTGCTTTATGCCACTCCATCTTCAGTTTATAACAGCTTATTTTCCCTTCTCCTCAGCTGCCTGCTCATCTTACTCCATTCTTCTGAGACTCCTTTTTACAACCTTCCCAGGGTGAATTCATTCAGTGTTTTTGGCCCCCTGCAGGGAGTGCTCTGCTCAGACCATCCTGTACCACCAGGCAGCCTGAGGAGAGCCCTGGGTGCCAGGGACACCTGGCAGCACTCACAGCCCTGCTGCTTCCTGCAGCTTGTGTGTTCAAATATTCCTGGGGAAACAAATGTTCCTGGGGGAAACAAATTGTAATCACCTGCCACAGTGACCAGACTTGCATCACAAACCTTTGCACAATCAATACTTGAGAAAAGCCAGGTGGTCCCTTGGTAAGTTAATTTTTTGGTGAGTTTAGAAAGGGCTGTGGAAGGAAACAGTTCAAAGCAGCATTCAATGTGCTGAATGGTTTTTATTCCAAGTGCAAATTTGTGACTGTACCTGTTAAGATTGTATTAGAATGATAAAACAAATTAAAACAGATTTATTGCCTTTCTAAGATTCCCTTTTGGGATGGAAATAGTCCTGCTTTGAAAGCATGAATCCATCTGTTCCATACAGGTTGCACACATTGAAAAACTATTATCAAAAACCATAGGATTGCCTTTTGAAGTAATTTTTTAATCTTCCACCGCCTGCCTTACTTGGCTGAAACAATTCAGTAGAGAACACTTTTTAGGGGAGGCTGAGAAAAAAATGGAGCTACAGCAAATTTCTGGCATGGGACCAGAATCTGACACCAGAAATCTCTGGTGGCAGGAACAAATCCTCCTAGGAATGTGGGTGAGGAGCTCGTGGTGAGTTTGTACACACAGCAGCCCTGGGCTCACATCCTGCCCTGCCTGGCCACAGAGCACAGTCCTGGGGTACCAAGCTGGTTTGGGAGCTCCACGTTCCCTGTGCAAGCTGGGATGGAACTCATGCCTTCAAGTGCTTGACCATCCTTCCCATGAAGAAATTCCTCCTGTGTCCATCCTGACCCTCCCCTGCTGCTCCAGGTCCTTTCCTCTCACCCCATCACTGGTGGCCTGAGAGAAGAGCCAACCCCATTTTTAGAGTTATTTTCTACACTGATTTGTAGCTGTTACCATGTGAAAAACACTTTTGAATAATAATCTGCTGCAACTCATGGCAGCAGCAGGAAATCCCTCCCAGAGAACAGGCAGCAGCAGGACAGGAGACACTCAGCATCACCTCAAAGCTGCTTTTAAGAGCTTGTCCTTTGTCCCCTCTGCCCCATTTTGAGCAGCACCAAGGGGGGTGAAGAGCCCCATGGAGATCCAGCCCCAGCAGTGGCAGCACAGGGGCAGAGCCAGTGTCCCAGCAGGGACATCCCTGAGCCCCTGCTATCACACACTTGCCATTATCACGCTGTTTATTGCACTTTTTCCCTGCCAGATGATTGAAACCAATTAAATTATTGGAACTAGGGAAGTGATTTATCTTCAAAGTGCTGCTCTTGCCTGAGAAAATTAGATAAAACTACTGACTTTTGTGAAGTTTTATTGCTCTGTGTCTTTACTCATGGAAGGAAGTTGCCTCCATCTTTTGGGAGGGTTATCTCTGACCTGGAACAGGACTGGGTGTAAATCAGCCTTCTAATGAAAACTCCTGTATCTGAACGGGTGCCAGATCTAATCCCACAAAAATCCATGTTAAGGAAAGGTAAAATTCATATTTAGGGCTTTCTTATCAGTATTATCTGGATAAGGAACACATTCCTTTAAATGCCCCACTCACAGACACAGTAAGAGAGTTCCTTTCCTCCTGAGAAACAAGTTCAGGGATTGTCTCATTTCCCTGATCTGAGCAGCAAATGTTATATCCACAAATGTTGTGTCACTCTAACACACAAAACCAAGCCCATACATTATTTCAATTATTGAGAAATACTACCGAGAAAAACTCTGTAGCAAGTAGAAAATGGCCCTCATGGCAAATACAAACCTGGACTTTCAATTGTGTAGTGCCCCCCCTTCAGAATTTTTAAGTCAAGATGACTAAAATCCTGGCAAAAATTAAAAGAATAAGAATTTTTTTTATTTTGCTGATCCCTGGGAAGCCAAGTCAAACTTTCCTTCAGAAAGGCATTCAGATATTGACTTAGAATTCCACTTCAAAAGGATCACCAACGCCCACACCCCCTCTTCTTCCATTCAAAGAACTGCCACAACATATTTATTTCCTTTCATGGGGATCTTATTTATTGCTGGACAAGCAGGATACAAAGAAATAGGATCTCTGTAATGCCTTAACCCAGAGTATAAACGTCAATCACACCAGGGAGCTGAAAAGGGGATTTTAAAAGCATCTCAGCAGCTCTTGGGAGAATCCTGCCCCAAATCCATCCTGCTGTTTATCACCTGCACTGTCCTAAAGGCATCAGCTGAAAAGGAATAAAACCAGTGGGACTCTTCCCATTTGCTTTAATGGACTTTGGATCAGTGCCCGAGCACATTAAGTTTCAGAGATAAATATTTTTTTAAATTCAATCAAGTTTTCTGAAGTTTCTGTCGAGATCAATCAGGAGCTCAGTGGTCTTGTGGGAAAGAGCAGAGGCCCACACACAGCTCTGCCTTCTCCTAAAGCTTAAGCAAAAGTAACCCAGATTCAGGCACTGGGAATACCAAACAGCATTTAAATATTTAACTTTCCTCTGTTAATGGCTGTCTCTGTTGCAACTCTGTCCCGTGTGAATCCCATCACTGACACATCAACTGTTCCCAAAAGCCCTGGGAAGGATTAGCAAGCACAACTATCTGGAAAACAGTGTCACACCTCTCCAGTGGTCGCTGTTGAAGCAGGTTTGCCTTGAAAAATCAAGTCTAAAACAAGGACACAGATAAGCCTGACATGGAAAACAATTTGATTAATGCACTGAGGGCCACAACAGGCGAGCAGCGAATGCTGGGCTGTCAGGGCTGCCTTTGGAAGAAATTAATGGAGGGAACAAGGTTTCAGTTTAATGGGACTATGAGACCTTAAGAAATGCTCATTTCTGTCCCAATTTACCTGACATTTTTGTTTACTTTGCAACCTCTTCTGTAACAGAGTTCAGAGCTCTGCATTTGTAACTAATACATTACACAGGGCTCGTGAGAATCTTGTCCTGCGTGGCTCCCACAAGGAATTGCTCTGTCCTGTGCCCTTTTCCTTCCTTCCCATAGAAAAAGAAGTCAGAAGCAGCCTGAGAAACCCCCCTTAGTCAGCACGGGGCTGTGGCTCAGCCCAGCCTTTACCCTGCAAACACAAACCCATCCCTCACTCCATCACCAGCTGAACGTGAGCAAAACAGCTTTAGGCTAAAAGCAATCTAATCTAAACCAGGGAAATACTGTGACATTAAAAGCACTGGAAATATATGATAGAACATCTCCAAAGCTTTTAATTGGGATGGGCTGGAGATAAGGCTGTTGTCACTTGCAGGAGGCACGACAAGCTCGGTGTGACTCTGTGATGGATGACCCAGCCTGTGAGTGCTGGGTCTGTACAAAAACATTATTTGTGGCCTTCTTACAAACATTCATTGTCACTCTGCCTGTTTTAAATCTGAGCCTGCTCAAGCCTTAAAGGAAGAGAATGCCATAAATAATGGGTTAGAAACTTCTGAAATTGAGCAAAAAAGCTTTTCTGTGCATAAAGGTGGCACTGGTTTAAAGTCCAATATATTACAATCTCCTTGGACTAGAAGTTGTGGGAGGGTGGGGATTTTCTTTCTTCAAGAGTATAAAGGTTTCATTTCGAGCCCTGAGGACAGAAATCATCAGGCCTAAGTCCCAGGGCCAAGCAAAGCTGTGTCCCATTTTCCCCCAGCCCTGCCCAGCTGACCTGGGGCAGGTGTGCAATGATGATTTTCCATTCTCACCAGGCACAAAAGGTACAGCAAGGCCATCGGTACCACAGATCCAGTTTTAAACACTGGCCCTGCCTGAAACTCCTCAGGTTTGAAATTAACTTTAACTGATATGAAGAAGAAAAGGTTCCATGTGAGCATCAGGCTTGCAGAAGGGAAGGTCCCCGTGCTCCTGCAGCAGTGGCAGACACATCTTTGTGTCACCTCCAGAAGAGCCATCGCTGCCTCCTCACGCCCTGTGACCCCACAGAGCTCAGCCAAAGCCCCTGTGCTCCCACCCCTGGGGGTAGGAACTGCTCCTTTCATTTCCCTGTGCTGGATTATTTTAATTATCTGACTCACAGCTAGAGTTTCTCAGAGCAAGGATAATTTTTCACCACTTAGAAAGCATCAAGCATCTACTCTGCGTGTAATTGAGGTCCTAAAGTCGTTAAGGCAACAACACAGGAGAGCTGTAAAAAATTATCAGAGAAAACACAGACAGGAGAGATAAGATGCAGCTCTGGGAAAAGGAACAAAAGGACTTTTAAAGTTCTATTCTTTGAGTCTTTGGCTTAATTAATGAACTCTCCTCAGCTTGCTTTGCTTCATAGAAACTTCCCATGCCTGGGAGTGCCCAAGGCCAGGCTGGACAGGGCTTGGAGCAGCCTGGGCTAGTGGAAGGTGTCCCTGCCCATGGCAGGGGTTTGGAATGAGATGGACTTGAGGATCCCTTCTAGTCTGAACCATTCCATGGCTCTCACATCCATGGCACTGATGCTAAAATGGCTCTGAATTAATGAACGTTTGACATCACCCATTATCACATTACTCTGCAAATGTGTCCTTGCAGGAGGAGATTTTATTTGCTTTGAAGTTTGTGTGATACTGGGTAAAAAAGCAGGCTTTGACCCTGTAAACAACTCTGCACTTAGGATTTATTTTTTCAAAAGCATATGTAAACCTGAATAGTCCCCCTGAATTCAGCATGACTCAAATCTCTGCAGGATTTGGTCTGGCAAATTACACATGCAAATTATTCTACAAGAGGATATTTTGCAGATTGACTTAAACTTGAGGATGAGCCAATATAGTAACTATTGCAGTAAGATATGTAAATTGCTTTGAATAAAGCCCATTTTCTAGTAACAAAATATTTTCCAGGAGAAATGAGATGACAAACACTCAACCAGATACTGCAGAGAGCAGCATCTCCTGAGCAAAAGCTGCCTCTGAGGTAGGAAAGCAGCACATTGTCTTCTTCCTACAATCTGACCTTGCTCCTTAATGAACAGCAAAGTTCCCGGCAGAGAAAGAATTAAAGCTGGAGTTTTTAGAGAAAGTACCTCTTAAAACATTTCTGTCACTTTAGGCAAGCACTGAATCCTCAATTACTTTCCCCAGATTTATCCAGAACAGGTATTAAGCTGGAAAATGGAGGAAATGAGGTTGTCTACAGAGATTTCTTGCCCTTCAGATTGAAAGAGGAAATTAGAGTAAACCAGTGCCAGAATAGTGGGGTTTTCTTCATATTCAAAGACACACAAAATATTTTTCCCTTTTTTTTCAGTTGAAAAGATCTGTGATTGCCATGATTAATGTTTTGACACCACCTGATCCAATCCAGCATCCAGCTGCTCAGGTGGCTTCTGGGTTGGTACAAGTGGGAGATCAGGCTGGGGGTCAGCACTTCCTTCCTCTGAATTTATGATGTCAAATTTTGGGCAAAACACAACCTGGGGAAGAAAATCCCTGCAAACACCAGGTTCTTCTCTGGGCTCACACTTGCATTTGTTTTTAGGGTTAGAACAGGGAACTCAGAGGAAACCTTGAATCTGGAAGTGAATAGTTGACAGGTAACTTCCCTGCACTCAAACTACTTGGTTTAAATCAGAGGAGGATTCGATCGCGCACGGTTTTAAAACATTCCAGGAGCATCCAAATGCCTGGAAACTTCAGCTGGATTTCAATCAGGGAAATTACTCAAACTGCCAGAAAAAAAGCACAAAAGTGACCTCCCTGAATTTGGTTCCTTTGATGGAAAACCCAGGTTGATCTGGAGGGAGGGGATCCTAGTTAAGGGCTGTGTAAGGATGGGATCCCAAGTAATGGCTGGAAACCTTGCTCCTAAGGAAAAAGGAAAAAAAACTAATGGCACACAGCAAAGACAATTTCCCTGGATCTGCATTCTGTGTACACACCTTCCTTTGGAAGAGGAGGTTTATTTTTCTGCCAGCTTTGCTTGTTGCTTATTTCTTTTTATTTTTCCTCCACACTCGCTGACAGAGTTGCTTCGCTTGTTTTGTTCAGGATCATGAATTTCTTTTGGGAACAGGCTCTTCTCATCAAATATTGCTTTCAAGGCTACAAAACAGGAGTGAATTCCACATCAAAACCAGGGGAACATTTGGTGAGGTGCACTGTGAAAAGCAGGCTGCAGGAAGAATTTTAAAAAATGAGAGAGGCAGAGCTCAAGCACTGCCCTGCTCCAAGGAAAACACTGGATTATCTGCTTCCACTTCTGCTGACAGGTTTAGATTTTTGGGGATTTTTCTCCCAGTTAGGGAACTGAGACTTGTTCAGCCCTAAGGGCCACAGTGTATCCATCTCTGCCTTTGAATTCATTGGGCAGGTTTAGCAAATCTGATGGAAGGGAATCATGGAAGTGTTAAGGTGGGAAAATACCTTTAAGGTCATGGTGGTCAGTGCAGAACCACCCCCCTGTTCACCATTAGGCATGGAAGGGTGAAGATCCCAGGGAGCAGAATTCCTACAGAGCAGGCATGCAGAGGGACTGGCTGGGTGGGGAGCAGCCCTTCCCTGGGGATGTCCTGGGCAATCTCAGCCAGAGCCAGCTCCTTCTGGGCACCAAAACCAAACCAGTCCATCTCAAGGGAGAAACTCCTGGCAATGTCCTTCAGCAGTGCCTTTGTAACTGCTCATTCCCTTTTATTTCTTCCCCACTTAAACCTTTGGACTTGAAAGGTTTGGACTCCAAACTTTGGGCTTGAAAATCAGCTCAGGTCCAGAAACATCCAAAGGGAGAAGCCTCCACCCTTCATGTGCTACCCCTTCCAAAACCTTCCCTGTATCAAGCAGAACTTTGCTTTTGACTTTTTCACAGGGGCAAATTAATCCTCTACTTAGCTCTGGGAGTCTGGACTGACTTCTTTTTTTCCCCCTCCTCCTCCAAGTCTCCCTTCCTTTAATTTATTAGAACTCCAATCCTGCCATTAAGGACTGAAAAAAAAAATCAAATTATCCTCTCGTGAAACAAGAGCTCTAAAACTGTTCCCTGAAGACCTGCATGACTGAGCAGGTTTAGCCTGCAGCCATTTATTTACATGGATACAGCAGGACAACCTCCAAGGATTCCTCCAGTCCCAGACAAGATTCCTTCTCCTCACATGCATCAACCCCTCCTGCTAAAGCCAGACTAATTCATGAATAGGAACTCGTGATATTCACTGAGCTGTTACTATGACACCTGATAGTATCTCAGGAGCAGCGTGGGCTGTGCTGCTTTCTTGGGGAAAGGAGCCTGAGGAGTCGCCTGGCTCGGAATTTCACCCACTCAGAAATTTCACACACTCGGATATTGTTAACGAGATGATGGGCACAGACCTCAAATTGCTGCAACCACTCCAGCTGGGAGTGCACTTGCATTTAACAAGGCAGGGAAGCAGCAGGCAAAGGCTGGATGTGATGCCCCAGTGATTGTTATCTCTGTAAAAAGCATTAAATCAAATCAAATCGAAAGTACACAATGCTCCTGGAGCTCTGCTCGTTACTGGCCAGGCAGGAAAGGATGCCCTGAGTGCTGAGGGGAGGAGCAGCAAAACATCCCAGACAACTTTCTGTCCACACTCTGGAATCTCACCTTCCGGCTGGAATTACAGGCATTTAGCTCTTGGGAAAGCTACAGGACTTTATCTATTGATTTCTCTAAGTTTAGGATGAAACTTGCAATGATTTAAAGGATTAGGGTTTTAAATGTGTAAACTGTGTTTCTGGCTCCAGTTAATTAAAAGGTACATTAAACTCCAAAAAAACAAAGGCTAATTAATATGTTACCAGGGCTTAATACTTAATTTCAGATATAAAATAGCCATTTAAACACACCCTTAAACAAGAAAACTTTTGATTGGGAGTTGTTAAAGTTAGCAGCAAAAAAGAATCTGATACAGATTTACTGCCACCCTGATCCTAAAGGCAGCAGAGAGGCTTTAATGAGTGATGGTTCAGAGCCTCAAACAGCAAATCAGCTCCCAGTGCCCACGCCTGCAGCACAGCAGAGCAGGGAAAACCTCAATATTCAGCGTGCTGCAGGCAGGACTGGGGCCACAGGACTCACATAAACACTGGCCCGACGTGGCAGGGATTTGTGTGAGCAATCTAGCTGTTCCCTCTCTGCAGAGGTCACTGAGAAGCCAAGGCCATTTAGAACTGAAATTCAGATTTGCCAGCAGCTGGGCTTATTTACTTTGGTAATGAGGATATTCACACACAACCATCACGCTCCACTCGAGTTTGGCTTTTAAAATTGCACTGCCCACATGATTTTAATGGCTGTATCCCTCATTTATCTCTCATTTTGAGTAACTCGTGGTAACGTGGAAGTGCCAGACCCATTTTTCTTTTGCTTGATGAGGGCGAGGTTTGGACAATTAAAACTAAATTAGCGAAGAAGCTCTGAAATTCTGGAACTGTCTGTATAAAAATGACACAGTGTTTACACCTGGCCTTCCACAGAAAAGCAGAGAGAGCGTTTCTGCTGTCATCCTTATAGAGAAATAACACCCCGTGGTCAGATAGAAACAGGCACCTGATTAAAAAATTCACAGCTCATGTGAGGATTAAATCAGCTTCCAAGTGTTTAATTCAGAGGTGGCACACTTGGCCTTGCTGAGTCAGCTGCAGAGTGTCCAACACAATCAGGTGCAGAGTGTCCAACACAATCAGGTTCTTTCACCTCATCCCTTTCTGGGGGCTGAGCTATCGACCCTTGCAATCCATCTCAGCCCAGGTGAACGCGTCTCACAGCAAAGCTCCACATTCTCACCTCCAAATTCCTGACACAAATTCCTGGGACCTCCAGCCTGCAGGGTTGGGTGTGCCCATATCCTTGCTCCTTCCCACCACGGGCAGGCTGGGAGCTGTCAGCTTTGGAGAGGTGTGAAAGGCCTCTCTCTCTCTCTCTGGGGCCCCCCTGCGTGGGGAAACCCTCTGCAAAGGGTCTGTGCTAGAATTGAGAGATGAACAGGATCTTTTTCAGTCTTCAGGTTGCTCTTTATTTCTTCTCTTATCAAAACCTCTTCACACCGCCTGCTTCAGGCTTAGCGTGGTGAGGAACACAGTGAAAAAGGTCACAAGATGTACAGTTCCAAGGTCTTTTAAAGCCATCTTGTCCAATTAACTCTAAAAACGTACTTTATTTCTACTTCTCTGCCAATAACTAACTAACTTTCTGACACGTAACATCTGCATCGTGACTTCTCCAAACCAATCACCCAGTGCCACTAATACTACAGAAAATGGAGTAAATGAAGAAGAAGAAGAAGACAGGGCAACGCTCAAAATCCTCCATTTTGCCCTCCATCCACCCCCATACTAAAAACCTAAAAGTCTAAATTTTTCACCCAGTGATAACTACACTACAATTTACCCTACACATTCACAGATTGTACATCATCCCAAAGCCCAGGGAGTTTTCTCCATGGATGGAGGTTAAAGGCACAGCTCTCAGGAGGATCAGGAGGGTCAGGGTTTGTCAGAACAGACAGAGAAACACTCCTTGTGCCCTGGGTTCCAACAGAGAGGAGCTTTTCTGAGGGACGGGAAGTGCCAAGCAGAATTCCAAAGCCATCAGAAAGGCTCCTGGAGGGTGCAAGGACACTGATGAATGCACCAGTCAGCTGCTCCAATGCATCCAATTAAGCAGCTGCACAGCCCCTGTCAAGTGGTTTCCAAATGGACTGAGGGAAGTCTCTCATCTTATTAACCAGAAATCACCTGGTGTAGTCCCCAGATGTAATTTTCCTCTCATACTCCCATGTATTTCACAAATGAAAATCCTTTTTCTGCCATCAAACCCATTCAGGAGCCAGTATTCCTGACTCGTGGTTTCAATTAACCTGTGATGTCTGATCCAGTGCCTGATGAAGGCATTTCTGATGTTTCCATCAAATTCAGGGGATTCTGGAACATGCCTTTACAAAATCAGGAAGTGTTGAGGTAGGATTAAGAGTCTCACCACTTACCTGGAGCCTCAAATCAGCTGCTAAGCAATAAATCTTGGAGTTCTCTATTACTTTCATCTCATTTTAGCACAGATGGTAAAAGCTAGTGACCTTTATATTTTTTTTTGTCTTTCTGTGCTGAGAGCTGGAGTAATGAGAATATAATGAAGGTCTCTTTATTTTCCAGCAGCCTGGGAGGACAGAGATTTTCCCAGCACTGCTTTTCCCAGAGTATTTCTCAGGGAGAGGAACAAAGTCAGACTCGTTCAGGCCATCAGTCTCCTCAGGGGCTCCAACAGTCAGTGACCTAAACACACCCTTCAGCTCCAGGTTTACTGGAAAACCAGATGGAATTGTGCTTCTCCGAGTTCACTTCTCTCATCTCATCTTTACAACTCTGCTCTGCCAGGCAGATAATGTAGTTACAGGCAAAAACTGTTCAGGAGCTCTAAACAGAGTAAAATCATGTTTTGTTTGGGGTGCTTTCCTCCTTGTTACCTTTCAGGGGAAATAGAATGTTCCAGGTCTTTCCTAAAGCCAGCTTCCCCTTCAGTTACAAAGCCCAAACTGCCTGCTCTGGGGGGATTCTTCCCAACTAAAATGAACACAGGTAAGTGCTGGGAAACTGGGCCAGCATCTTGAAGATAATTAATAGTGCTAATTACTGCTTTGTTTTGTGCAAACAATTGCATCCTGAGAAAATCTCAGTGCAACACTTCATCTGCTGCTGAGATATTTCGATGCCACTTGAAACAATGACACCAGGGCTCAGCTGGGGCTCAGTTTGATCCCCTAGCAGAAGCAGAAATGCTGTGAAATCAGGTGTAGAGCTGCCAGCTGAAATAAATCCGTGCTTCCTGTTGGCCATAGCCCTGGTGGAGCCCCTAAAGGCAGGAGAAGGAAGGCAGTGTCTCCCTCAAGGTCAGGCTGAGGATCCCTGGGGATGGATCCAGGATGGAGCAGTGACCTCTGTGAGCCTGCCCTTGTTTAGGTCTTGTTTTTGCTGTCACCTTCAGTGTTCTCCTGAGCTTTAATCTGCAAGGCCCACTAGTATTTGCAGAGCATTTTGGGGAGATTTTTCATATATGCACAGTGTATACATTTATTCAAAATATCAATATAGTTATAGACATACGGAAATACGGCTTGGAGCAGACCTTGAGGAAGGATTGCAGGAAAAAAGGGTTCTGTCTGCCAGCCAAGGAGGAGTTGGAATAGTTTGGGTTGGAAAGGACTTTAAAACTCATCTCATTCCACTCCTGCATGGGCAGGGACACCTTCCACTAGCCCAGGTTGTTCCAAGCCCTGTCCAGCCTGGCCTTGGACACTTCCAGGGATGGAGCAGCCACAATTTCCCTGGGTAGGAAGATGCTTCCCCTCTCAGGACAGCCTCCCACAGGAGATGAAGGGCTGGGACACACAGCTGTGCAGCTTTTTCCATCTGTCTGGGTTTGAAAAGCCAGGTGCCTGCTGAGGAAGGCAGGAGCCTCCCCTGAAATGGAGAATGCAAACCCCCTCCCTCTGAATTATTATAATTTTGAAATTAAAACACTCTCAGGCAAAGATATGGGAATAACAGTTCTTTATTAGGGAAAAAAATAAAAATAAAATTAAAATGCAGTAGTACAAATCAACACTGCCAGAGTGAGCACAGAGCTGTCCCCTGTGTGTCAGGGTGTTGGTGGCAGTGCCATTCCATGGTGGCTCAGCCCTCCTGCAGTGCCAGGGCTGGCTCTGCTGGAGCAGGGATCCTGCACAAGGCTGGAGTTTTCCTCTGGAGCTCCAGGGCTGCTGGAGATGGGCCTGGGCTCCCTCTGGGAACGCAGGGCAGCAGAAAGCTGAAACTCTGGGAATGCAGTGGGAAAAGGCTGCTGGGCTGTTCCAGGGCAGATTCTATCCAGGTAGGAATGCTTGGCTCCTCCCCTGGGTGAGCCTCTCCCGATGGGATGATGGAATTTTCTCAGCCATGCAGGGACACTCAGTGGCCATGGACAGCAGATAATTAATAATTAATGGCCATGAACAGCAGAGATCTCCTGGAGGGAGGCTTGGCTGTGGCAGAGATAAAGCAAACTGCCAATGACCAGCAGACACCTGCCCCAGCTCTGACCTAGAGATGGGAAATAGAATACACAAATCTTACAGCCCAGGACACCATCAAACACAAGCAACAAATCCAGTTGCAGCAATTTAAGGTCACACCAAGAACCTTCTAAATCCAAGAGAAAGTTTCTTCACCATTTTGGAGGGCTTCAGACCAGGTAAGGAGCAATCTGCAAATCAGATGTGACACAGCCTACCTGAAAAAATACAAGATGTTCAAGTCATCTTGTTCAAGCAAGTCAGCCAGAAACCCAACTTACATAATAAGGTTTCTAATCATCTTTTTTAAATGAAATTTTAATTATGGAAAAATTAGTAACCGGTCTAGAGGTTTCTGCATTACCATAAATGTCTCCAAAAAAAGCACACACTCTAAGAAATACCTCACATTGCTGCAGAGATGGAAAGTAGGACATGTTGATGGGATCCCAAAGCAATTTTTACTAAAAGCACTATTTCTGAAGAATCTGGCTCCAACAAAAGAGAGAATCCCTCGTGGGGCCACTTTTTAGTAAAATATTTACAAGAACACCCAGAAACCAGTCTCTTCTTCATGTGTTTTTTGGTAGAAACGTACCAGAAGTGGAACAAGTTCATCTGTTTCTCTTCCAGGCACTCTGAAAACTCAGAGAAGAAACTTTCTGCCAAGGCCCCCACTGGGCTGGGAGGTGGGAGAAGGGGATCACAGCTCTGCTTCTGGCTGGCACGGCTGGGAACGGGCAAAAAATGCAAATTCCTTGGAAAAATGCACCTGTTTGGCCATTTTCTGTTTTCATACCAGAATAATAAAACCAACAGTGCTGGGCCCAACTCAGGTGTGATTTCTGACAGCTTTATAGAGTGAAATCAAGGAAGAATGCTCTGGAATTGGATTCCAGATTGAAAGTGTATGAAAAGTGCTTTTCACTCCATGTTCTTTTTACTTCTGCTCAGCCTTCAACAAATATCCCAGACACAATTAACCCCACACGTAACAAAATCCCCTTCAATTCTAATTCATTTCGAATGATGGAGCTGGGAAATTCCATTTCCTCTTTGCCCATCACATGATGGTTCAGTTCCTAACTGAAAGCAAACTTGATAAAGCAGGAATTTACTTAAAATCCGATTTCTGTCACATTAACAGACAAATGGTTCAAATTGGAGGCAGTTTAAGTGTTTTCTTTTGACATCATATCTTTTCTTCCATCATCCTCAAAAAAATTTAGTCTGAAACATCCTATTTTTTTGGCTTTTTACCTAATTTTGATATGTCAAAGCATATCCCCCTTGTATAAGTTACTTACAAGTAAAATAACTGTTTATCTCCAAAATTTGAAGATTCCTCTTCAGAAAAAAAAAAATGGAGCTGCTTTTTTTCTTGTCTTCATCTTCATCAGCCTTTGTTCTTGTACTTGTTTTTTGCAACATCCTTCCTGTGGAAGACAAGCAAGATTTTCAATTTGCTGATTTTTCTTCCAAAAAAAAATACAGAGGAAATGTTTGCTTGAAGGTTGAATAATTTCTTGTAGTCTTCAAATAAAATCGGCAGACTCTCCTACAGATAAATATATCAGTTGTCATCCTTTTCCTGGAAGGAAAAAAGAGGGGAAAAAAGCACATCTCTCCCCTGGGACAGCTGCAGAGCCATAGTATTTATTTCTACCAGAGAGGTTCTTAAAAGTGTTGTTTTTAGAAGCCAGGATAACTCCCAGACCACAGCTGCTTTTTATTTATAGTTCATCTTTCTACTCAACTAAAGAGGGAGAAGTTGTTCCTAAGATGCTCCAGCCTTCCACACGAGTTGTGCAGAGAGTGGGGCTGGCACCTTCTCACTGGGAGCCAGCACTGGAAAACGTTTTCAGGGAAGAAACACCCAAAAATGAGTTTGGAAGCTTCCCAAGGCCCATCACGTGCTGTTTGTAATCCTGGGCCTGGAGGATTGATAAGGGAAGGTCTCCTCCTCATCTCATTTTGGGAATTAGTTTTTGTTGGGCTGCCTGCTGGAGTGAAATGGATCCCTGGACTTCCCCTGACAGCTCAGATCTGGAGTTTGAAGTTTTGTTCCATTTTGCCCTTTGCTAAAACCAAACCAAACAAAACACCAAAAATTAAAGCCACAAGTGAAACTTGATTGATTTGCCCTTGCCCTACAGGGAGTAAAAATCAGTGGGCTGATTTCCTTGCACTCTAGCTGTATTTTCCATAATTTCACTTGTCTGATCTACCAGGAGATCCTGACTGCCTTGACCAGTGGCCATCCTGGACCCAGCTCCAGCCCGAGCACCCCACCCTGCCCTCAGCCCCCTCCCAGGATTGCACAGCTGCCTTGGGAACACAGCTTGCTCCAGATTTCTCCTCCAACACCAAAGGGGCTGAGCTGATGCCTCAGGTTTTAGTTTTTCTATTTTTCACATTCTGTGCTGCTTTAGTGTGTGGGTCTGGGTTTATATCAGGGCACGGTGAGCTCTCCGCACAGAGCAGGGAGACAAAACAATTCCTGCTCCAGCTGGGGACCAAGGACAAATGATCCAAATCTCAGCCCAAGAGCACAAACAACGTGGGCTGGAGAGAGAAAAACAAGCAGGATGGGAGTGCAGAAGCTAAAGCTGGAATTGGACAATGAAGCCCAAGGTGCAAATGGAGCAGAACTGATCCCAGTGACAGAGCCCGTGCCCGGGCTGCATTTTGGGACCATTTTGGTTCATCTTGGGTGCAGCCCTGGCTGGGCTCCTGTGCTGCCCAAGGTGGATCCATGGAGGAAATCCTTTCAATAAATCCCTGTTTTATCCTTTAACTCTGTCTATTCTCTCTGCTCTAGGGCAGCCTGCACAAGGCATCAGAGCAGTTCTGCACGGGAGCAGCCTCTGCTGTTCCAGCCATTCCTTAGACACTGGCTGGGACAAACCTGCAAATCAATTCCCTCCACAGGAAATACATCCTGCAGGTGGCTGCTGGAAGGATTCATTTCCCTGCACAGTGCAAAATGAGAAAGAGTTACAGCAGAAAATAAAGGTTATTTCAGAACTGTCCATTTATTTCCTATTCATGAATACAGTGCTCCAAAGTAAATCTCACTTTGTAAACAGTTTTCTTTATAGGACTGAAAGCACCTGGTGAAACTGAATGTAGATGGGGAGGGGGAAAAACTGTAAATCAACAGCCCAGTGGACAGATTTCTTTGAGCATAGTAAATAAATCTGCATGTTTTCAAATTGTTTTACAATTGAAAAAGACACATGGTGCAGGTTCAAAGAATGGCCAGGAGAAACAACAGAGAATGTATTCATTTCACTTTCTCCAGACAGAAATCAGCTGAAGATCCCACACAAAGCCAGAATGTGCTGCCACAAATATCCTGTGCAGCCTCAGTGAGTTTAGGACAATTCCATGGGCTGGAGACTGCACACATTAGGATTCTATGCTTGCTGCCAGGCTGGGTTTAGGCTATTTAAATTCCCTGTCAGGATCAGTTATGGTCGAATCATTTCCCATAAAAAGAGAAATGGATCCGTAACGAGACTTAATGCTTTGTTGTTTGAAAAACTATTCCAACACACTATTAAAAACTCCAAGGACTCTAATTGAACTGGTTTTTTAAGGAGGAGACAATTAAAGTTTGCTGCATAATTAATACATCACAGTCATTAATAACCCCTAAATGATCCCTAAATTTAATTTTATTCATTATGGATGAATTGAGCCGACTCATTGTACAGGAAATACTTTAAAACACCTGCCAGTGAAATATTCCTTCCACCATCTAGAGAGAAAAGCCTCCTAACAGCTCCCTGAAATTGTTGTCACTCATTAAAATCATCTTCAGACATTGTGTGCCTTCCACAAGTCCTCTAAGCAGGATCACGGGGCTGTTTTAGTCACCGCTCATCTCCGAGAGATATTCCCAGCCTTTATCCAGGACTCGTGTTTGTAAATAGGCAGCACAAAAAGGCACAGCTCATTTCCCCACTTTTGTACTGAGCTGCTTCACGAGCCCCGATCTCTTTTGAGGAGAATTTGCACATTCACACGGTTTTATTTTAACGAGCTCAAGCCTGCCTTCCCTCGGGCTGCTGAAGGGATTCGGATCCCGGAGATTAATCAGGGACTTTCAGCAGAGCCATTCACTGAGGGATGATGCACAAACAAGGCAGCAGATGGTGGCCAGGGGAGCCTTCCAGACCCTTCTCTAAGGAGCACAAGGCCAGCTCTGCCTCCTCTGCACATCCCAGCCACGACAGCCAGGAGCTGCTCCACACCAGCTGGAAGTGGTGCCTGCAGGACCTCGGCTCCTGGCCTGGCTCCTTTTGGAGCCCAGAGGTGGAGAATTCAAGGAGTGTTTGGGAAACACTCCCAGGCATGTGAAGGGATGCTTGGGAACCCTGTGATCCCTGTAGGTCCAGCTCAGGATATTCTTAGAACCATGGAAGGGTTTGGAAGGGAATTTAAAGACCATCCAGTGCCACCCCTGCCATGGCAGGGACACCTTCCACTGTCCCAGGTGCTCCAAGCCCTGTCCAGCCTGGCCTGGGACACTGCCAGGGATCCAGGGACAGCCACAGCTCTCTGGGCACCTGTGCCAGGGTCTCTCCACCCTCACAGGGAACAATTCCTTCCCCATATCCAACTAAACCTGTTTTGTCAGTGTGAAGCCATCATGAAGCCCCTTGTCTTGTCGCTCCAAACCTTTGTAAAAAGTCCCTTTCCATCTTTCTTCTTGGCTCCTTCAGGCCCTGAAAGGCCACAGTGAGGTCACTCTGAAGCTTCTCCTCTCCAGGTGAGCACCCCCAGCTCTCCTAGCCTTTCCAAGTTTGCTGCTGGCCTTCAGCCCAAACCAAGGAATCACCAGCAGAACGTGGCATTTTTGGCTGCACCATCACAGCCACGATCCTGGGTTTGTAAATTAAAACTGTCAGGCACTTGATGCTCAAGAGCATCCANTCCAGGACTCGTGTTTGTAAATAGGCAGCACAAAAAGGCACAGCTCATTTCCCCACTTTTGTACTGAGCTGCTTCACGAGCCCCGATCTCTTTTGAGGAGAATTTGCACATTCACACGGTTTTATTTTAACGAGCTCAAGCCTGCCTTCCCTCGGGCTGCTGAAGGGATTCGGATCCCGGAGATTAATCAGGGACTTTCAGCAGAGCCATTCACTGAGGGATGATGCACAAACAAGGCAGCAGATGGTGGCCAGGGGAGCCTTCCAGACCCTTCTCTAAGGAGCACAAGGCCAGCTCTGCCTCCTCTGCACATCCCAGCCACGACAGCCAGGAGCTGCTCCACACCAGCTGGAAGTGGTGCCTGCAGGACCTCGGCTCCTGGCCTGGCTCCTTTTGGAGCCCAGAGGTGGAGAATTCAAGGAGTGTTTGGGAAACACTCCCAGGCATGTGAAGGGATGCTTGGGAACCCTGTGATCCCTGTAGGTCCAGCTCAGGATATTCTTAGAACCATGGAAGGGTTTGGAAGGGAATTTAAAGACCATCCAGTGCCACCCCTGCCATGGCAGGGACACCTTCCACTGTCCCAGGTGCTCCAAGCCCTGTCCAGCCTGGCCTGGGACACTGCCAGGGATCCAGGGACAGCCACAGCTCTCTGGGCACCTGTGCCAGGGTCTCTCCACCCTCACAGGGAACAATTCCTTCCCCATATCCAACTAAACCTGTTTTGTCAGTGTGAAGCCATCATGAAGCCCCTTGTCTTGTCGCTCCAAACCTTTGTAAAAAGTCCCTTTCCATCTTTCTTCTTGGCTCCTTCAGGCCCTGAAAGGCCACAGTGAGGTCACTCTGAAGCTTCTCCTCTCCAGGTGAGCACCCCCAGCTCTCCTAGCCTTTCCAAGTTTGCTGCTGGCCTTCAGCCCAAACCAAGGAATCACCAGCAGAACGTGGCATTTTTGGCTGCACCATCACAGCCACGATCCTGGGTTTGTAAATTAAAACTGTCAGGCACTTGATGCTCAAGAGCATCCATGGAAGTGTCCAAATCCAGGCTGGACAGGGCTGGGAGCAGCCTGGGACAGTGAAATGTCCCTGCTCCATCCCTGGGATCCCCCTGGAGCCTCCCCTGGGCTCTCTGCAGCAGCTCCAGGTCCCTCCTGTGCTGGCCCAGGGCTGGGGCAGCTCTGCAGGTGGGCTCTCACCTGAGCACAGGGGCAGAATCCCCTCCCTCACCTGCTGCCCAGGCTGGTTTGAATTCTGATATTCTAGGATTTGACAAATTTCTGTCAGCTCAGTGTTGCCTTCAGGACTTCTGCAGAGGTTCTGTGGGCCTGCAGAACCCTCAGCACTGTCAGTCCCTCTGCTGCCAGCAGCAGGGTGAAGAATAAACCCCTAAAAGCTCCACGAGCTTATTGTTCCTTTGACATATCAGTGACATTCACAGCCCCATAAACCTTGCTGGTGTGAAATATTCAGCTCCTTAGCAGCAGTCAAACAGACATGCATCCTGCCTGGCACTAATTTATTCCTTACAGCCCTCCTGGGTGCTGTGTGTGCTGAGACAACTGCATTCCCAGAAATGGGCATAAATATCTGTATTTATTTTCTCATCATGCTGGCTGGGGAGTTGGGGGGAGAGAGAGAGAGAGAGGCAGAACAAGAACCACACAGAGAAAATGGCCTGAGTGCACTTCCTCCAGCAGAGTGCTCGGTGTTATTCCTCATCTGCTGTGCCCCAGCCCAGAGTGGGCCCTAATTATGGATTTCCAACTGGCATTATGGTTATTATAGATTAGATGTTCATCTGTAAAGGCTGTCAAAGCAATGAAATTTTCAGGTTTGGAGCAGCCTCCGGGGCAGGGCTCTGCAAGGCTCGCTTTCCTGAGCCCTTAGTTTTATTTATAGTCCAGGCCTAAACAAGGCAGGAATTAAGGGAATGCTCCTGGCTGAAGGTAATGGTATGGAAATGCTGGTGTAGGTCTGTGACAGCAGACAGGAGCAACAGCCTTGAGGAAATATTGAAAGTGTGGAGCTGAGCAGAGCAAGCAGCACCTCAAGGCTGCTTTTTGTCACTGTGACAGGACCAAGCTGTAAATAATCCCCCCCCCACACACTCTGCACTCAATTATCAGTAATTTAGTGGCACCCAGGATATGATATGCACAGGAAAACACAGCAGGCACCTCGAGTTCTCAACAAAACCTCGGGGATGAGCTGCCTTCTCACCTGGAGCTGAAGCACAGCTTAAGGCTGGCATTTTCCAGGCTGCTATTCCAAACAGCTTTCCCACCACAGCTCCTAGGAACAACAAGAAGTTTCAGTGAATCAGCCAGTATTGAGCTGAAATTACAGA
Source organism: Irena cyanogastra (assembly GCA_013397155.1). Taxonomy (NCBI): domain Eukaryota; kingdom Metazoa; phylum Chordata; class Aves; order Passeriformes; family Irenidae; genus Irena; species Irena cyanogastra. The sequence continues at coordinate 9,695 of VWZV01009284.1, read as the reverse complement.
AAAAAATAAAAATTCTTATAACGTACATGTGCTCTATGAAAGTTTCCCCTTTTAAGGCAAACAGAACTTGCAGATCTGCATGGGTTTGATGCTGATCACTGAGGAAAAAAAAAAAAGAGGGTGGAAATGTGGTTTTTATAAAGTTAAGATTATTAAAATATTGCTAAAAGCTTTCTAAGGAAGTGGGAAATGGATCTGAAAGGCTTTGCCATCCTGTACATCACCAGCACATCCCACTGTGGGGGCCATTTCCCACTGCCCTGCCAGGCCTGGAATAAGGGACAATTCCAGGGGCTCCTGAAAGTCAGGACAGCAGCTTTGGCTGCCCTCAGTGCCTGTGTAACTGCCAGCTCTATTAGCAAGAATTGAACTTGCAATCATCAGGATCAGAGAGCACCTGAATGAAAGGCTGGAATCCTCAGCTGCTGAGCCAGGAGGTCACTGAAATTCCTAAAAACCACCCCCATGCAAAGGGAAAGCAGGGAGGGGAAGGGTTACACAGAGCACTACTGGAAATATTTGCAATTTTTTGTGTGTGTCCATCGTGGTTTCGTGCACAATGTGCTACACAAAAATTTTTGATGGCTGCACAGTGACAGGCACCCACTGTCCCTGTTGGTCCCTGCACTGTGAATCACACACATCCCACACACCTCTGGGGAAGAAATGCTTATATTTGGGGAAAAAAAATAGTGTCCACAGTGCACAAACTCAATATCAATGTACATTTGTCCCTGATATTCACAATGACCCAGGATCAGTGCAGGGATGGGAGTGGCCCTGAGGAGGACTTGGGGATGCTGGATGGACACCTGGACATGCCCTGGGCAGCAGGAGAGGGGGGTTCTGCCCCTCTGCCCCCACCTGCAGAGCTGCCCCAGCCCTGGGCCAGCACAGGAGGGACCTGGAGCTGCTGCAGAGATCCAGGGGAGGCTCCAGGGGGATCCCAGGGATGGAGCAGCTCTGCTGGGAGAGCTGGGGGTGCTCACCTGGACAGGAGAAGGATCCAGGGAGAGCTCAGAGCCTAGAGGGGCTCCAGGAGAGCTGGAGAGGGACTTTTGTCAGGGCTTGTGGCCACAGGACAAGGGGTGATGGTTTTTAGCTAAAGGAGGGGAGGTTCAGGCTAAATACAGGGCAGGAATTGTTCCCTGGGAGGGTGGGCAGGCCCTGGCACAGGGGGGCCCAGAGCAGCTGTGGCTGCTCCATCCCTGGAAGGGTCCAAGGCCAGTTTTGGATGGAATTTGGAGCAGCCTGGGGCAGTGGAAGGTGTCCCTGGGGCAGGGGGTGGAATGGGATGATCTTTAGGGTCCCTTCCAGCTAACCCGAGCCATCCTGGGATTCTGGGATTTGGTCACACCTGGCCAGTCCCACCTTGGCCCCGAGGATGGACCCAGCCCCGTGTGAAATGAGGGACAGATCCCCACAGATCCATGGGACAATGCACACCCTGCTCTCTGTGACTGTGGCAGCAAAGTGCAGCCCCCAGAGTACGAGTGACCCCCTTCCCCTCCCCAGCCTGCACAGACAATTGCTCCCCATTGCCCAGGTGGAAGGCTGTAATTACCCTCATAAAAGATGCACAAATAAACCAGTCACAAACAAATTAATCCAGTCACACCTTCCTGCTCCACGGGAGTGTTTTATCTCTGCTGGCTTAAACACGATTATTATTTCTAACAGTTCCAGCTGCATTTTGAGCAGGGCTGCCATGAAAGTGCTGCCTGCTGACAAATCAAAGGTAAAGCAGGAACTGCTGCAAACCCAGCACTGAACAGGCCCCCAGCATGTTCTTATCAGATCATGGCTACAGGGACTCAAAGAGATACAAAAATCACACAAATCTCTCATAACAGCTACGCCCAGCAAAGGACAAGGACACCCTGATCTCAAGGAGGCTCAGATCTACATCACTGGCACAGAAATCTTCCCCCTGGAGAGATGTGGGTGCTTTCCCAGTGCCCAGGTGGAATGGCAGCACTCACACAGAATCTCCAGTGAAGCCTTTCAGTGATGAAATTCTTTCCACTCCTGTTTATCTATTGATTGGAAAGAGACAAACTGAACCAGACAGCAAAATTTATATATCCCCGAGGAGTCCCAATAGCAGGATTGTGTCAGATACAGGTGGACATGGCCCAGCTCCAATCAGGGAAAACAGATGGCTGCCTTTTCACCAATGGGAATTTAATGAGACTTTGCCTGATAGAAATAGGAAGCAGAAATAACCACTAACAAAACTTCTTATCTTTAATTTCACCATTTGCTTTCAGGGAGAAAAAAAAAAGGATGAGTCAGTGAAGTGATCCCAGCTGAAAAGTGGCAGTGTTCAACAGCTTGGTAGGAGGAAAAGCACATTGATCTTCAACAAAATAGAGACCTTTAGTCCTGCTTCATGTGCAGAATGCAAACAGAATTTAGTCTGTATAGAACAGTATTTTACAGAGTGCAACAGTGTTTTGGTGTCTGTAGATTAGCACTGACTTTCTACTCTCCATGCCAAATAAAGCTTCACTTCTAGAGTCCAAAAATAAAGAAAAAATATATCAAAACAAGCATTTAGATGATGCAGTTAGAATGAGGTGAAGTTTAGACCCAGCTCTCTGCTGAAAACAACGTAATGATGAACATTATTCTTGGTTCACTGCAAACATCCCTGATCCAGAGGTTCAGGGGGAGCTTTGGCTGCTCAGGAGCCATAATTCCTGTGCAGGCACATGTGGACAGCAGCAGTTTGTTCCCATCCCTGGGAGCAGCTGGGAGTTATTCCATAAAGCCAGTAAATGCCCTAAATACACACTACAAAGCACAGAGAGAGGCAGCACACAGCTCTGGCTCTAAAGGCATTTCTCTCCCACCCCAGTGCACTGCCAGCACCTGGTGTTTTCCTGCCTGAATTTCAGCCCTAAAAGGCAAAGGTATTTGTTTGGAGAGTTTGAACATAGACAAGGAATGGGATGCAATTTATCCCTCTTTATTCCTCCTCTCACACTGGACAACTGCAGTGCAAGTCTCCTCCTCAGCCAGAGCAACAGCTGCATTCTTGGAAATTCTAAGTTTACAAACACAATGTTTGGAAATCATGCCTCAATATTTTTCCTAATAATGGCATAAAAACCTAGCAGAGAAGTGCTCTTTATCATTTCACTGCTTTGGTGATCCTGACCCATTTTAAAATGCTCTTTCTTGTCTACTGCAGAGCAGAGAGAACAAAGCCTCAGCAAGTCAATATTGGGTCAATTCAGTGCAGTAAACACCTGAACATGGACAGATCCATGGATTGAAACGGGATTTATTGAGGAAAACTGCTGCCTTAATTTGCAAGAGATCTGGGAAGGCATTTCTTGAGTGTGCTGCAGCTTTTAAAGCAATTCAGTGATGTGCAGCCAGACCCCAATCTCCTTCCTGCACCAAGCTGCCAGCCAGCCAAGGGAGTCACTCAGCTTGGAGGAAGTCAGGCTTTGATAGATTTTTATATCTTAAAAAAAAACCCTGAAGCAAACAATACATTTCAGCAATTTATCTTTGCCTGTTTTTTCTTATAACATGTACCTGTACCAGCACATCACACTTTTCATCCTCTTTACTGCCAGGATCCAATGGACCTGCTCTTTCCAACACCAAATTTATGGTGACAGTGAAATCAAACTGCTAATTAAGAAACAAAAAAAAAAAAAAAAGAAGAAATTAGCATAGGCAGAGCAGAAAAAAAAGCTCTGTTATATTCAGAGTCAATAAAGCAAATTAAAAAAAGAAAAAAAGATATCAGCAAAGAAAAATCAGGTGACAGAAATCAGTAGCTACTGTGGCCACACCACACCCCTCGCTATGGATTTTTTATCTGTATAACAGTTTCCCTGCACTAGTCCAACATCAAGCTAAAACCCAATAAAAATCAAGTCGGCACCTTGCTCTGCACCAATATTTGCTTTTGCTAGGCTGTTTTTGGTTAATTTACAGTCTGGCTCCTGCAGATTAAAGCAGCTTTTGAAGAGATGCAGTTTGGGGGAGCACTGGTAGCACATCTCATTTACATGCAGCCTAATTCATGCAGTGATAATTTATATTGACAGGACCTGGAGATGGGAAGAATTTGCCATTACGAGCTGGAATGCATTTCACCTGCTGGAATTCCTGCACATGCATATTTCATGGCATGAATCGATTTCAAAGGTGTTGCATGTGTTTGTTTTATGTCTGTGAGGTTCAGGGAGGCTCTATCTTCAAGTTTTATTTACAGGACAGGAAAAGTGAGATAAGGAATTCCCCTGCTGCACCATCCCTGCTGGATTCACTCAACCTCAGCTTCTGGAGAGAAATGTAAAATTCTGACTGTTCTTAAAATCTGAACTTCCAGATTATTCTTTGAAGAGCCTCACCATTGCACCTGCTTTTTCATTATTATTTAAAGCAGGGTTATGGTTTTGTAATGAGCTTTTTCAAAGTGGAAATGGAAGGCAGGTACAATACCCAGAAGACCTGATGAGACCTAATGTTCTAAGGCAGAACTTTTGTATTTAGACAAGCCCTAATGGAGCACTAAGAGAAGCCTCCTTTCCAGGAAATGCATATTATTATTACCATTTATTAGGGCTTCTCTGAAATAACCTTCCTGTGAGAGCACTTCTAATTAGACAAAGCCAAGAGCTTCATTCCCATTAACCTCAGCTCCAGCCTCCTGCATGATGGGGAAAGGCAGAAGGGCACAGGCTGGATCTCTGTACAGCAAAGCCAGGAGAACAGAGCATTTTAAAAGAATTGTCATTAGGGAGAGAAGTTTCTGCCTGTGAGGCACGTCCAGAAGCAGAAATCCATTACAAACCTGCTAATTGTGATTACCTTGAACACACCAGCAGCTCCTGCACACAGGCAGGGGAGGCACCAGCACTGCAAAACCTTCCTCTGGCAGGGAGAAATGTCTGAAGCAGCTGATGCCAGCCCTCTCTGAGTGAGGATTCTCCCCTAAATCTCCTGCTGGGGTTTCCAAGAGTCTCCAACAATGCAGGGTTTCGTGGGGCCAGCAAAACCCACGGAGGTTTTGTAAGGTTTCTGACACAGCCTCTCTCATTTAGCTGGAAATAATTGAGTTAAAACCAGCAGGATTTCTACCACATGTTGCCCAGTCCTTGAATCAAGGATCACAGGTCGTGGTTTTTGTGAGTGACTTGGGGTTCAGGTGAGTGATAAAATCAAACTCCATTTTCCCACCAGCATCCCAGCTCCAGCATTTTCCTGAGCAAGGCAGGGGGAAACAGCACTCTATGGTCTGGGCATTTTGTACCAGTGTGGGTGAAACTGTGAGGCAGGAAAATACCCTGAGAGGCTAAGGGAGAAGGATGGGCTTTGTGCTCTGGGGGAAGAGCCTGGTCCTGCTGGCACTGAGGTGCTGACCCTCAGCATCCCCATGACAACAACTCGGATTTGCAGCAGAGGCAGCAGCAGCAGCTCTGTGCCTGAGCTAATTACCTGGGGACAGCAGGAGCTGCTCAAACAGAGACTCTGCCTTTGTACATCTTCATTAAAATCATCTCATAGTTTGTGCTCTGAGCCTGGGAAAGGCTGAAAGCTGAAATGCACATCACGGAGCACTCAGCATTGATTTTTTTTATTTTTTCCCCCACCTTTTCAATTCATTGGAAAGATTTCTGATCCCACAGTGTTGGAGCTTCCAAGGGGGCAGGTGGGTCACTCCTCTGGAACAGCAGCAGGGGTGAAGCAGGGCAGCAGCACAAGTACAGCTCCTGGAAATGGAATTGAAGGAGGCTGAGGAGACAGCAGCTGAATTGAGAATCCATTGGTAAGATCACAGTTAAAAATTAGGAGAAGTTTCATTTAAAATCCACCATCATTGGGGTTTTTTTCCCCGTGTTTTGGCCCCAGGACAACAAACTGCTGGTGTTTGCTGCAAGCTCCATCAGGGAGCAGGGTTTGCTGCTGGCCTTCAGCCCAAACCAAGGAATCACCAGCAGAACGTGGCGGTTTTGGCTGCACCATCACAGCCATCATCCTGGGTTTTTATCAAAATTAAAACTGTCAGGCACCTGATGCTCAAGAGCATCCCTGGAAGTGTCCAAATCCAGGCTGGACAGGGCTGGGAGCAGCCTGGGACAGTGAAATGTCCCTGCCCATGGCAGGGGTGGCACTGGAGGGGCTTCAAGGTCCCTTCCAACCCAAACCTTCCTATTTCTCTTCTCAAAAGCTGCTCACTCTTTCTTGGGACTTGAAAAGCCAAATTTAAATGTTCTATTTCTTCCCAGTGCCAGTCAAACCTGAGAATTTACCCCGAGGTTTGCAGGCAGCCCATAGAAGAGAACTGCTGTAACCTCACAGCACAAACCAACGTTTGCTCTTATCATTTAAAACTGTAAATATGACACTGCTCTGTTCTGGCAAAAACTGGTCAAACCCATCAGAAATCTCTTCTTGTATCCTTGGAAGAGCTCATTGAAGTGAGGCAGCATGATGCTGCCCTTTAGAAATTCTTATTTAATTACTGAAGCCCACTGGAGAAGCAATACACTTCGTACTTCCCCAATTACAAAGTCTGCTCCTGCCCTTAAAAAAATCTCAAGCAGAGCCAAAACTAAGCTCTGATTATAATTAAATTTCCTTTTCACATGAATTGCTGGTATTTTCTTATGCATTCTGAGCTCTCTGCTGATTACTGTAGGATACTGAGAGGGTACAGGGTGCTCAAAAGGAAGAGGGAAAAAAAGGAGAAAATATTATTTTATCTACTAAGGAACCATGCACTTTTGCAAAAATATGCAGGAAAAATTATAGGGGAAAAAAGTTAGTTAAAAAAAATCATGGGAGCTGTGACATTATCACTGATTTCAGAAGGTTTAATACATATACCTATATAGATATAAATTTTTATGAGCAACTAGCAGAATCAAGAGCATTGGAAAGTACAATTGCACAAACATGAAAGGATAAAAAGTATTTTTAAGTTATAATAAAAAATATAAAAATATTATAAATATAAATATAAAATAANTAAATATATAATATTATATATTTATATACAATATATAATGTATATTTTATAAATATAAAATATATAATATGTTTTATATTAATATAGCTATAAATATAAAATATATACAGAAATAATAAAAATATAATAAAAATATATTCCAAGGCAAAGTGAAGCAAGAGCAAAGACAAGAGGAAAACCAGGGGGAAATGCTGGATCTTTGGAGAAAGGTTTCAGCAAGGCCAAGGCCAGAACGTTCAATCTATTATTTAATTAGTCTGATTAAAGATGTTGAGCAAGGAGTTTACACCAAGGACAGGAGGGCAAGGGCTGGCCCTGGGGTGGGAGAAGACAGATGTGTGCAGAGGCTGAGCCTCAAACCCCAGCCCAGGAGCAGGAAATTGAACAGGGCAATTGTTCTCCCTGCCTGCCAGCAAAGGGAGGACAAAAAAAACATGACAGCATTATTTCCATCCAGAACAAGAAAAAAAATAATCAGGAATAACATAATGATGCTCTGCCAGCAGAGGGGACAGGAGGTGAGCAGTGGCCAGGACACCCCGAGCCAGAGCAAAGCTCCTGGCACAGCCACAGCCAGAGCTGCACAGGCACTGCAGAAATCTGGGCTCCAGGCAGGTGTTCTCCTCATTGTGCTGATGCCTCAGGTTTTTATAGTTTTATAAAATAGTTTACAGTTTTTATAGTTTTTTTAGTTTTTCTATTTTTCACATTCTGTGCTGCTTTAGTGTGTGGGTCTGGGCTTCGTATCAGAGGATGGTGAGCTCTCTGCACACCCAAGAAAACCAGCACCTAAAATTGGAATATTAAACAGCAGAGGGGAAAATAAAGAACAGGGCAGGGAATAGCAAAACCCAATAGACCAGTGAGGGTGAAAAATGCCCATTTGCAGCCCAGGAAACACAGGTTTCACAGGTACCTGCCCTAGATGTATTTATCATCTTCACAACCATGGTTCCAGATACTAAAAAGCAAAAATAGCTTTAGTAATAAAAAACACAGGCCACAGGGCAAGAAAATAGGTTTAAATCTAGATACTAAGAACTATAAACCTCTGAGAGAAATAAATCTGTAATCTAAATCACATCCATTTATAGATGGGAGACAGATTTGCTCTATAGAAGGAGCTGATTCATCTAAATAAACTACCAGGCTTGTATTTACAGCTCTGCTGAGATGACTCTGTTCTCCTTCATGTGGGTATTGCTTTATTACCAGCTTTCTTGGAGCAATATTTCATTTCAGAAAAATGAACTGAAAGTCCAGCTTTTCATGTCAAACCCAGGACACTCATTCCAGCCAGGATTAGCTGAGATTCAAGCATCTCTTCCCAAACCACCAGGAAGCAACACCTCACCTTGTTCCCCTGTGAATCGTGGGGTCCTGGGATGGTTTGGGTTAGAAGGGATCTCTAAGATAATTTCATTCCAACCCAGCCATGGCAGGGACACCTCCCACTGTCCCAGGCTGCTCCAAGCTCCAAGGCTTGGGCACTGCCAGGGATCCAGGGGCAGCCACAGCTGCTCTGGGCACCTGTGCCAGGGCCTGCCCACCCTCACAGGGAACAATTCCTTCACAAAATCCCATCTAAATGTATCCTCCTGCAAGTTAAAGCCATTCCCTGTGTCCTGTCTGTCCATCCCTTGTCCCCAGTCCCTCTGCAGCTCTCCTGGAGGAGGCTCTGAGCTCTCCCTGGATCCTTCTCCTCTCCAGGTGAGCACTCCCAGCTCTCCAGCCTGGCTGCAGCCCTGGGATCCCCATTAATGAAACAACAACAGAGCTCCTCATCATCAGAGCTCAAATAAATCCTTTCTTGTCATTTTAAGGGACCTGTTCAGGAACTGTTGTTCCTCTAACCTGTGAGCTCTCTGTGCAGAGGGAGCAGGTTCCCAGTGCTGCTCTCAGCCGGGTGGGCACGGATGCTCGGGCAGCAAACTCCATCTCTGGCTGCTTTTCCCCATTTTAATCAGACCCTGCCCTGCTGCCAGCACCCTCTGCACCAAGCAATGTGAAACCACGCTGCCCCATCCAGCAGGGCAGCTCCTCCCAGGGAGGGGACGGGAGCTGATGTCCTGCTTCAGGGCAAATCTGGGATAGAACCTCCCGAGGGGCTCCCCTAGAAAGCAGATTCCATCAGCCCCTCCTCCAACCGGTTCGGGAAAGACAGCTCCTTGGAGAAAAGTGGGGAAAAGCGTTTATTTCACAGGCAAAGCGTTCACCAGCACAAAAAACTGAATATTAAACAGTAAAACTTCTTGTCACTCCAAAAGAGATGACACACTCAGAAAAGTCCCCTTCGTGGGCTGTAGCTCGGCTCACTCGGTCTCCTTTATCAGGAGTCCTTTATCAGCCTCTTATCAGTCCCTTATCAGCCTCTTATCAGTCCCTTATCAGAAACGCCGCGGCCCAGGCACGGCCCAGGTGCGAGCTGCCGCTGCTCTGCTGGGTGTTCAGTGCAGAGCAGGGTTAAACAGGTCCAGAGAGAAAGAAAACCCACAGTCCAGGGAACTTCTCTGCCTCAGCTAGCTAAAGCTAACAAAAAGCAAAGGAGAGCTCTGTCCTGCCGTCTGTCCATCCGCAGACAGCACAGCCCAGGGGCAGGATGCGGGGAGCGAGTGCAGTTTGTGATAACAAACTCCGCGCTTCTTCTCTCCCCCCTTCGCTCTCGGAACAAGGCGTAAAGGTGCAAAACTTATTATCC
>VWZV01009283.1:0-25994 GCA_013397155.1 Irena cyanogastra | reverse complement strand
GGGATGCTGTTAATTAACTCATTGCCTATCCAACATCTGTTACTGAGATTGATCCAATTTGGGTGTAGGACCTTCCTCTTGGCCCTGTTGACTTTCACGAGCTTCACCCCAGCCCATCTCTGCAGCCTGTCCAGAACCCTCTGGATGCCATCCCTTGCCTCAGACCATAAACCACACCACTCACCTTACTGTTATTCACATTCTTGCTGAGGGGACACGCAATTGCACTGCCCATGTCCCTGACAAAGATGGGAAGTGATAATGGTTGAACATGAGTCTCTAAGGGTCACCACTCATCCCTATTCTCCACACACACTCGGAGCCGTTGACTTTCACAACTCTTTCACTGAGACCATCTCACCCATTTCCTTCTCAACCAAATGGTCCAACCAACATCCACATCTCTCCAGCTTAGAGACAAGGATGTTTTCTGGCAAAGGAACAAATACTGTGCACAAGTCCAGGTACATGTTATTGGTCCCTCTTCCCTCATCCAGCAATGCTGGAACCGATACCAACTCATCAAATCTGCTGCCAGGGTCAGATGGACACGGCCTCAAGAGCAGGACATGACAATGCAGAGCTGTGGGAAGAAAAACCCTCCCACCTTATGATTCACCAGTCTGTGCCAGGCAAAAGCTGCTGCATTAAAAAATGCCCCAGGATAACCAGCCAAGGCTGTCCCAAACTTCCAGCCATAGATTGCCCTCAAGGCTGTGCTCTGAATCTTCTAAACCGGAATCTTGTCTTCCTTATTCCCAGTAACCCATAGATTAAGAGTTCTCCAAAACCACCAGAGAGGAGCAGAGAGTCAGAATCTGCTTCAACTGGATCGGAGCAATCCCAAACATGCAGGATAAAGGCTGGGTGATGAGGGGATTGAGAGCAGGCCCAAGAGGGAAGGATCTGGGGTGTTGGTGGATGAAGAATTGGACATGCCCTGATCATGTGCACTTGCAGACCACAAACCCCCTGTGTCCTGTGCTCATCCCCACACATGTGCAGCAGGTAAGCAGGGGATTCATAGCCTCTACTCCTTTCCGGTGAAACTGGAATTGTGTGTTCAACTGTAGGACCCCTATGATAAGAAAGACATGGACCTGCTCGAGCAGATCTCTTAGTGGGCTGAGGAGATGATGAGGGGCTCAGAGGTGGAGCAACTGCTGGCCACCTAAAGTGAACAAATCACCCGCAGGGGATTGTGCCAGCAGCAGGGAGAGACCTACATTAGTATATCCCGGCCTGTGTTCTAGAAACAGAAGGGTTTGCAGGATGCACTAGAAGACTAAAGCATGCCAGTTGGTGGTAGAACTGGGGAAATAAATCCTAAAAGAGGTCTTGGTGCACTTGCTAACCCCGGTGGTCTCTACAGCCCTGGCTTAGTGCTGTGTGAGACTGGAAAAGGCTTGGGAGAAGAAAGAAGGAGGAGTCATCTGAGGCTATGATGCAGGAAAACTTTATTGAGGTAGAAGAATAAAAGGTTATGAACATCCAGTAGAAAGGATGAGGTGAAAGTAGGGCGAACATCAGCCAAGGTCCTTTGCCCCCAGGAGGTTTTTCCAGAGCATCAATAACTTCCTGCTCCACAGTGAGAGCAGCCCAATGATGGAGGTGCCCAATGGTCTCTGGCTTGGGAGAAGGGGTGTGCATCAGAGGGGACTGGACAGAGCCAAAGGGGCCACACAGAGCAGGGAGTGGGAGGAGGCAGATGGGCCATGTTTGCAGGCAGTCCAGGCTGCCCCCTTAGCAGTTGTAGCCATAGCCCCTTCTGCCATAGCAGCCCAGGCCTCCAAGCCCATAGCCACAGCCCAGCCCGTAGCCAAATCCACGGCCATAGCCAAGGCCATAGCCAAAGCCACCAAAGCCACCAGAGACAGGCTGGCCCTGCACACTGAGCTCAGTGCCCACAGCAGCCGAGGAGGTGGATCCGACGGCGGTGTTCTGGGGGAAGGAGGTCATGATGGGTCCTGGCAGGGTGACCAGCACAGGGGAAGGCTGGATAACAACACGGGAATCCTGGCATTGCAGGGCACAGGGCTCATTGCAGCTGTTGGCCAGCGGGGTGGGTCCGCAGGGTCGGCAGATGGTGTTGCAGGCCATGGGTGTGGTGTGGAGGGTCCCTGGAAGACAGCGGGTGAGACAGGGCAGGGGTGTGGAGGTGTGAGGGGCGAGGGGATGCAGGAGGGTGAGGGAGTGTGGAGGCTGTTGTGGGGCTGTGGGGAGGTGTGAGGGCTGCTGAGGCTGGGGCTGAGCGGCTGACAGAGAGGGGCCAGGGGAGCAGGAGCAGGAGGGTCAGGGACATGAGGCTCACCTGATTGTCGGCAGGAGCAGGAGGAGAAGGCGTCAGGAGAAGTGTGTGAGGGAGAGAGGCTTTGGGCCAGCTTTTATGCTGGTCCTGGAGGGGCGGGACAGCCTCGTCCCATGGCCTTGGGGCATTTTTTAGGCAGCAGCTCTTGGCTGGCCCAGGCTGGTGAATCATGAGGTGGGGAGTGTTTTCCTTCGTGTAGTTCTGCAATTCCATGTCCTGCTCTTGAAGTCGTTTGCTTCTGACCTTGGAAGCAACTTCATTGCATTTGTATTTGGGAGGATTTAATTGTTAGATGTGAGTCAAGGAGGGCTGAATAAGCAACCAGAGCCCAGCAGAAATGCAATGTCATCAGTGATGTCATTTTGTGGAACATGTCCTGTGGTTTGTGGGTGCCTTGTGAAGACTGGGTCTCTATTCTGTGCCACTGGATGTCCATCAGTCATTGTGTTGCACCCGGGAATGCTGAGGGAGCTGCTGATGTCCTGGGGAGGCCACTCTGCGAGAGTTTGGAAAGGTCCCAGTGCTTGGGAGCTCTTCCTGATGGATGAAAAAGACCCCATGCCCTTGTTTCTTGTGTTGGATCAAGAGAGATGATCTGCAAGTTTAACCCTGGTTAGGTTGAACTTGTTCCAGTGGTGTGGTCCATTTGGATTTCTCAACTTCCCATGGAAGTGTAGTCTGTCATTTAAAGTGTGTTTCTTTACCTCTTTAAGAATTCAAGTAAACAAGTAACCAATGATGCTTGATCACGTTTTGCCCAGGCTGGTGTCTAACATGACATTGCTTATTCTGCATTCAAGCCATATGATTTCATAACTCAGATCCTTTCAGTCGTAATATTTTGTTCCTGTTAGGAAAAAACACTAATTGCTACTGGATGGTCATTGTGATCCTCTTTCCTCCTGTGTCATGGTGCCGGCGTGTCTTTGTGGTATTCTGTGATTCCGTGTCCTTCTCTAGAGGCTGTGTCCATCTGACCTTCGTGGCAGTGTTTAATTTTGAGGAGCAGAGGCCAATGGGTTGGTGTTATTGGTCTGTGTCAGGCACGCAGTAGATGACAACAAAGCCTACAAGAATTGAGGTATTATGAATGAGGTCATGCTATGGAACACTCACAACATCTCCTCTGTCCAGTCTTCCCTTCTCGCAAAAATGAACCTTGCAGGTCTCCCATTTCTAATCATAACAAGGATTCTTCAGTCCCCTCAACCTCTTGCTGTTCCTGCACTGTTCTTGCCTCACTAAGTCCATGTCTTCCTTCCACTGTAAAGCCCAGCATATCACCCCAAATCAGACATCCTTATCTCTGAGGAGACAGGAAGTGTCAATCTGCTAGAAACCCCTTTCCAGAAGTTCTTTGGCTGCAAAGATGCATGGCCATCTCTTGAACCTTTTGATCTCTGCCGTGACAATAATGACATTCTCATGTCTCCAACTGACCTCCAGCCATTCCTGCTGGCCACACCTGTGTCTATGCAGCCCAGCATATGGCTGGTGTTCATTGCTGTTTCCTTTTAAGATTTTGGTCCACCAGAACCCTCAGGTCTTTCTCTGTGGAACTGGTCTCAAGGATTTCCTCTCCCAAGCTATTCTCATGTTTGGGATTGCCCCAATGCAGGTGCAGGACCTTGAACTTGGAGTTGTTGAACCACAAGAGGTTCTTATGTTCTCAACATTCCCGGTGTCCCTCATAATGGGATCTCTCACTGTTCTCGTGTCAACTGCAGCACTCAGCTTCCTGGCACCTGCAAGCATGCTGAGGGTGGTCTTGGTCTCACTGCTCATCTCCTTAATAAAGGTTTTTCAAGAGCACCAATCCAAGGCAGAGACCTGAAGGCCTCATCACTGGCCTCCACCTGTACATAGAGCCATTGACCATCACTGTCTGGCTGTTCCTCATCCATTCATTAGACCACCTTTGAAACCCACGTGTCTACAGTTTACAGACAATGGTGTCCCGTGGACCGTGTTAAAGCCCTGACAGAAGTTCAGGATGACGCCAATTGCCCTTCCCTTGGCAACCAAAGCATTATACAGAGGAAGGACCTTTTGTTCCTGGTGGAGCATAAATGGATCTTGAGGTCACCATGTACCCTTTATGGTAAAACACTCCAGCAGTTGCCAGGACAGGATTAGGAAGGGAAATACAAGCAGGTTGAGGGAGTTGAACATCCTGTTCCCCACCACAGGTGAGGCTGTATGGACATGAACATGGTTGACCAAGAGCAGTGCAGGCCCACCATGACTGATGGGAGTCATTCCACTGATGGGAGTGGAAGATTCTTAAGATGAGGAGAAGCTGAGAGAGCTGGGAGTTCTTCCAGGTGGAAGGCAAGAATGCAAATGGAACACGTTGTCAATATGCCATGGAATGACCTCAGTGATGACACCCCAATCCTTGTAAGCTTTGCTTGAATCTTCTGCATGTCCTGACATGCACCATCAACAACAACACCTTGGTCTCTAATTCTTGCAACTAAAAACTGTCACCAAGGTCAGGTGGACATGGCCTCAGGAGCAGAACATGAAATTGCACAATTCCACCGTTGAACAACCAAACCATGGCAAAGAAGGAAAGAGGAGCTTGCTGGCTGTCCATTACTAATTATTGGGTTTTGCTCACAGGAACAAAACATTAAGACTTATGATTATAAGTTATGACACCTTGTGGCTTGAATGCGGAAAAAGTGAATTGATGTCACAGATCAGTTTGAAAAAAAGGGATCAAGCCTGGTTTGTTGTTATTTACAGGATTTCTGAATGAGGCCAAGGAATACGCTTTAATTGACAGAGTACTTGGTCAAGTAAATTTCAGAAATCCAAATGGACCATAACAATGGAACACATTCAGCCTAAACAGCCTCTTGTTTTCCAGATTCTCCCTCTTGCTCAAATACAAGATGCAGGAGAATAAACTCTATTTCAGAAATCAGGAGCTGCTCCCAGGCACCAGAACCTTTCCAAGATATTGCTTGGTGACCTCCCCAGGGCATCAGAAGCTCCCTCGACATTCCTGGGTGCAACACAATGACTGATGGACATTCAAAGGCACAGAAGTGGAACCCGGTCTTCACAAGGCACCCATAAAACACAGCACACGAGGGCCAAAAAATGAGCACACTTTTGACATTGCATTCCTGCTGGGCTCTGGTTGTTTATTCATTCCTCCCTGACACACATCTAACAATCAAATCCGCCCAAATACCATCTCCTAAAGCTGCCACCAAGGTCAGATGGACACAGCAACAAGAGCTGAATATGACACTGCAGTGTTGTGAGAAGGAAAACACTCCCCACCTCATGACTCAGCAGCCTGGGCCAGCTAAGAGCTGCTGCCTGGTGAATGCCCCAAGGCCATGGAACAAAGCTGTCCCGCCCCTCCAGGACCAGCATAAAAGCCTGCCCAGTCCCTTTCTCCCTCACACACTTCTCCTCCAGCCTCCTCCTCCTGCTCCTGCGGACAACCAGGTGAGCCTCAATCCCCTGACCCTCCTGCTCCTGCACCTCTGACCCCTCTCTTCCAGCACGCTCAGCCCTAGCCTCAGCAGCCCTCACACCTCCCCACAGCCCCACAACAGCCTCCACGCTCCCTCACCCTCCTGCATCACCGCCTCTCACACCCCCACATCCCTGCCCGGCCTCATCCCCCTCTCTTCCAGGGACCCTCCACACCACACCCATGGCCTGCAACACCATCTGCCAACCCTGCGGACCCACCCCGCTGGCCAACAGCTGCAACGAGCCCTGTGCCCTGCAATGCCAGGATTCCCGCGTCATCATCAACCCTTCCCCTGTGCTGGTCACCCTGCCAGGACCCATCATGACCTCCTTCCCCCAGAACACCGCCGTCGGATCCACCTCCTCGGCTGCCGTGGGCACTGAGCTCAGTGTGCAGGGCCAGCCCATCTCTGGTGGATTTGGTGGCTTTGGCTACGGGCTTGGCTACGGCCGTGGATTTGGCTATGGGCTGGGCAATGGGTGTGGATTTGGCTACGGGCTGGGCTATGGCTACGGGCTGGGAGGCCTGGGCTGCTATGGCAGAAGGGGCTATGGCTACAACTGCTAAGGACCCTCAGCACCACTCCTGACAGCCACTCCCTGGAACACGCCTCAGGCATTGAGGACGCCTCTCTGTGCCAAGGCTCTCAAACAGGCTTTGAACTTCCAGCTCCTGCTCTCAGGGCAACAAGCAAGGCAGAAGCCCCAGGGGGCCAGCCTGGGCTGTCTGCAAACGTGGCCCATCTCTCTCCTGCTCTTCCTCTATTCTGTGCCCTGTATCACCCCTTTGTCTGTGTGCGGTCTCCTCTGCTGCAAACCACTTCTCCCAAGCCAGAGACCGTGAGACACCTCTGCCGGGCTGATCCCTCTGCAAGGCAGAAAGTCTGGCACAACCTCCTGCAAGCAAAGCACCTCAGCTGATGGTTCCCCTACTTGCACCTCAGACTGGCTTCCTTCCACTGGCTGCTCCTGAGTTCTCACTGTTCTACCTCAATAAAGTTTTCCTGCATCATAGCTTCAGATGAGTCCGTCTTCTTTCTTCTCCCGAGACTCTCCCAGTCCCTGCTCAGTACTATGCCAGTGTTGTAGACACCACTGGGTGGGTAAAAAACTGCTCCAAGACCTCTTTTACGTATTACTTACCCAATTCTACTACTCACTGTCACACTTTGCTCTTCCAGTGCATTCCATCAATACTTCAGCTACTGAATCACAGGCTTGGATACACTAATGCAGATCAATCCCTGCCTCTGGCACAAGCCCCTCATCATCTTCCAGGCTGTGTGTTCCCTTTGGGTGGACACCAGTTGCTCCTGATCCTCATCATCTTCCAGGCCCTTCTACATATCTGCTCAAGCAAGTCCATGTCTTCCTTCTTTGGGGGCTCAGAGTTCAACACAGAACTCTGATTTTAGTACAGGAGAGCAGAGGGTGAGATTCCCCCACTCTCTTTTGCTGCCCAGGCTGTGGGGATGAGCCCAGGATATGGGGGGTTTCTGGCTTGTGAGTGCACATGGCTGGGGCACATCAAATTCTTCATCCAACACCCAAAGTCCTGTCCTTGGGGCTGCTCTCAATCCCCTCATCACTCAGCCTGTATCGTGCATGTTAGGTCCCGATGCCTTGTGAAGGCTGACCTAGAACAGAGACTAGGCAGAGTTAAAGAATAAAGTAGGGATTTGTTAGAAGGCCTCAGTGGATCCACCTTGGGCAGCACAAGAGCCTGGCCAGGGCTACACCCAAGATGAACCCAAAATGGTCACAAAAAGGACAACAGGTCACGAGATCTCACACTTTTATAAGCTGTGGTCCATTAGCATATTGGGGTTAATTGTCCAACTACAGCTTTAGGTTATGAAGTCCCATCCTTCTGTTTTTTCTCTCTTCGGCCCGTGCTGTTTGTGCTCTTGGGCTTGAGATTTGGATCATTTGTCCTTGGTCCCCAGCTAGAAAAGGAATTGTTTTGTCTCCCTGCTCTGTGAAGAGACCTTACCATCCCCTAATATGAAGCTCAGAAGTACACACTAATGCAGCACAGAATCTGAAAAATATAAAAGCTAAAACCTGAGGCATCAGCTCCATTCCAGGTGAGGGAGATTCTGCCCCTCTGCTCTTCTCTGCTCATACTAGAGAACTCTGTTAATCTCTGGGTTGCTGGGAATAAGGAGGACAAGACTCTGCTGGATAGCATCCAGAGTATGACCTTGAGGATGATCTGGGGCTGAAGGTTTGGGACAGCCCTTGGCCATGACATTGGGGCATTTTTTTCATCAGCATCTCTGGCAAATCATAAGGTGGGGAGTATTTTGCTTCCCTCAGCTCTCCTGTATCATGTCCAGCTACTGGGGCCATGTCTGTCTGACCTTGGTGGCATCTTTTAATGAGCTGGTATTGGTTCCAGCCTTGTTGGATGAGGGGAGAGGGAACAATATCATGTACCTGGACTTGTGCATAGCATTTGTTCCTGTACTAGAAGGCATCTGCGTATTCAGTCTGGAAAGATGTGGAGTTGTGGTTGGAGCATGTGGTGGATAAGGAATGGATGGGATGGTCTAACTCAGAGGACAGTCTAAGTCAAGCCATTGTGGCTCTATGTGTGTGGAGAAAAGGGATGACTGGTGACAGGCAGAAACTCCTATTGGGACCAGTATTATTTCCCATCTTTGTCAGGGACATGGACGCTGGGATTGAGTGGGATGTTCAGCAAAAGCAGAGACCAGAATAAGCTGAGTAGTGCAGTTGTTTGTCTGGAGGGAAAGGATGGCATCCAGAAGAGTTGGAACAGATTGGGGCAGTGGGATATTGTCAGAGTCATGAAGCTGAACAAGGCCAAATGCAAGCTCCTGCACTTGGTTTGGAGCAGTGCCAAACATGGCTGTAGTCTAGACAATGAAGGGGTTGAGAGCAGCCCAGAGGAGAAGGACCTGGGATGTTGGTGGATAAAGAATTGATCATGCTCTGGCCATGAACACTCACAGACTAGAGAGCCCCCATGTCCTGGGCTCATCCCCACAGCATGGGCTGCCAGGTAAGAGAGGAATTCTGTCCATCTGCTCTGCTCTTCAGAAATTGGAGATGTGTATTTGGAAGACGTGTACATGCTGAAGCAGAGCTGTTCATAATCCTGGAAGATGATGAGGGTCTGGAGCAACTGGAGCCAAAGTGAAAACAAGACCCACACGTCTTCTGTCATTGGCAGGGGTAGACCTGCATTAGTGTATCCAGGCCTGGGGTCAAGCAAGTGACGGGTTTGTGGGATGCAATGGAAAAGCAAAGTGTGCCAGTATGTGCCCACGAAGGAAGAGGACACTTCACAATGTGCAATGCAAAAGAATTTTATTGATGCACAAAGAACAGTAAAACTTGTGAGCAGCCAGTGGAAGAAGCCCAGCTGAGGTACAAGGAGAGGAACCACCAACCAAGGCACTTTTGCCTGCAGGTGGTTTGGCCAGAGCATCAAGGACTTCCTGCCTCTCAATGGGAGCAGCCCAATGATGGAGGTGCCCAATGGTCTCTGGCTTGGAAGAAGGGGTTTGCAGCAAAGGAGATTGGACAGAGCCAAAGGGGCCACGCAGAGCAGGGAGCAGGAAAAGAGCAGGAATGGGGGAGCAGGAAAAGAGCAGGAATGGAGATGGGCCATATTTGCAGACAGCCCAGGCTGGCCCCCTGGGGCTTCTGCCTTGCTTGTTGCCCTGAGAGCAGGAGCTGGAAGTGCTGAGCCCGTTTGAGAGCCTTGGCACAGAGAGGCGTCCTCAATGCCTGAGATGTGTTCCAGGGAGTGGGTGGTTGGTGTCAGGAGTGGTGCTGAGGGCCCTTAGCAGTTGTAGCCATAGCCCCTTCTGCCATAGCAGCCCAGGCCTCCCAGCCCGTAGCCATAGCCCAGCCCATAGCCAAATCCACGGCCATAGCCCAGCCCGTAGCCAAAGCCACCAAAGCCACCAGAGATGGGCTGGCCCTGGGCACTGAGTTCAGTGCCCACAGCAGCCGAGGAGGTGGATCCGACGGCGGTGTTCTGGGGGAAGGAGGTCATGATGGGTCCTGGCAGGGTGACCAGCACAGGGGAAGGGTTGATGACGACGTGGGAGTCCTGGCATTGCAGGGCACAGGGCTCGTTGCAGCTGTTGGCCAGCGGGGTGGGTCCGCAGGGTTGGCAGATGGTGTTGCAGGCCATGGGTGTGGTGTGGAGGGTCCCTGGAAGAGAGGGGGGTGAGGCAGGGCAGGGGTGTGGGGGTGTGAGGGGCGGTGATGCAGGAGGGTGAGGGAGTGTGGAGGCTGTTGTGGGGCTGTGGGGAGGTGTGAGGGCTGCTGAGGCTGCGGCTGAGCGTGCTGGAAGAGAGGTGTCAGGGGTGCAGGATCAGGAGGGTCAGGGGAGCAGGAGCAGGAGGGTCAGGGGCTTGAGGCTCACCTGGTTGTCAGCAGGAGCAGGAGGAGGAGGCTGGAGGAGAAGTGTGTGAGGTAGAGAGGCTCTGGGCCGGCTTTTATGCCGGTCCTGGAGGGGCGGGACAGCCTTGTCCCATGGCCTTGGGGCATTTTTTAGGCAGCAGCTCTTGCCTGGCTCAGACTGGTGAATCATGAGGTGGAGAGTGTTTTCCTTCATGTCATTCTGCAATTCCATGTCGTGACCCTGAGGCTGTGTCCATCTGACCTTGGCGGCAGCTTTTAATTGCAAGAATTAGTGACCATTATCTTGTTGCTGATGCCTTTCAGGACATGTAGAAGGTTCAAACAACCCTGAGGACAACTCATGTGTCATCGATGAGGACATGCCATGGCACAATGATTTCATGTCTCATTTACCTTATTTCCTCCCACCTGAAAGAGCCCTCAGCTCTGTCAACTTCTTGTTTTAAGGGTACTCCAGTCCCATCAGTGTCATGGTCTCTTGGCACTGCTCTTGTGTTGTATTCTCTGGGGGATGGTTTCTTCCCCCCAGGACCCCTGGATCTGTAACCACATAGTCTGACCCTACCTTCCTATCTTGACCCTATTGGCTGGGGTCCGGTTATCTTTTTCTGAGCAGAAGACTATATAATACCTTCTTCTTCCTGACTCGCTCTCTTTCCTGGACACCTTCAAGATTAAACCCTTGGAAACTCCTGGAGATGGGCCTCTTTTGAATTCTTTTACCCTGTCCCTGTAATAACCTTCCAAAGCCCTCAAGGAACTGGGCTAGCCGGTGCCCAGGAGCGGGCAGGAGGGGTGTTCACTATACTCTTGGTCAACCATGTCCATGTCCTTGTTGCACTCTGCAGCCCCACCTGTGGTGCACGACAAGATGGTCAACTTCCTCATCTTCGTCCTATTACTTTTGCTATTACGTATTTCCTAATTCTCTCCTGGGAATTGCTGGAGCTTTTTACATCAGAGGGCTCATGGCCACCTCACAATCCATTTGGGCTCCATCAGGATCACAAGGTCCTTCCCCGCTCAAATGCTATTTTTGACATGGGAATGGGAATGGGTGTCATGTGCCTGGAATTCTATCAGGGCCTTAACGCAGTCTCACAGGACGTCCTTATCTCTAAACTGCAGACACATGGGTTTGAAGGGTTGACTAATCAATGGATGAGGAATTGTTCCCCTCATGCTTCTTCTCCTTATACTCCACGAGGTTTCCTTTCCATGTGTCAGGCAGAGCCCAGCACTGTGACCCCACAGTGTCACCTTGCTGGGCCCAGCTGAGACAAGTGCTATGGATGAGCCCACTCAAGGCTATGAGGAGCATAGGACACCTCCCTAAGTCATATGGAATGCTTTCCCACGCCCAATGGCAAAGGCCGGGAATACAGACAAGCCTGGAGAGATGTAGCCAAGGTAGGGAGGAAGAGAACGTGATCAAAGGGGCAGACGCTCGCCCCCAGAACACCTGCAAAACTTAGAGCAGCCTAAAAAGGGGAGCTGAGGCTGTTCAGCCTGGAGAAAAGGAGACTCAGGGGTGACCTTACCACTCTCTACAACTTCCTGAAAGGTGGTTGTAGTCAGGTGGAGGTTGGTCTCTTTCTCCAGGTTCTGACTGAACGAGAGGGCACAGTCTCAAGCTGTGTCAAGGGAAATGTAGGTTGGATATTAGGACAAAGTTTTTCATGGGAAGAGTGATAAAGTTCTAGAATGGCCTGCCCAGGGAGGTGGTGGAGTCACCATCCCTGGATGTGTTTAAAAAAAGACTGGATATGGTACTTGGGGCCATGGTTTAGTTGAGGTGTTAGAGCTGGGCTGGACTCAATCATCTTGAAGGTCTCTTCCAACCTAGACATTCTATGAATTCTGTGAATTCTGTGAAAAACTCTGTGAGGAAATGGGGTCCCTCTTCACCACACATACACACAAAACACAGCACACCAGTGCTGTGGGGTGACTTCATGATGACATCCCATCTCCACAAAGCTTTGGTCACATCTTCAACCGATGCTGGCATAAAACATCAAGACCAACATTTAACCTCTAACACTCACACTTGAAAGCTGCCGCCAAGGTCAGATGGACATGGCCTCAAGAGAAGGATGTGGAATCGCAGAATCGCACAAAGGAACTCCAGCAGCATGACAGGGAAGGAAAGAGCAGCTCACTAACTGTCCATTAGTAATTATTCCTTTTTGCTAATAGGAACACAATATTACAACTGGCAGGATATAAGTTACGAAACCATTTGGCTTGAACGCAGAATAAACGAATGAACATCACAGACTGGGCTGTGAAAAAAGGGATGGGCCCACATTTGTTGCTGGTTATTGCATTTCTAAATGAGATCAAGAAATATGCTTTAAATGATGGAGTGGCTTCTTGGGTAAATTTAGAAATTTAAATGGACTATAACACTGGAACAAGTTCAGCCTGAACACCCTCTACTTTCCAAGATCCTCTCTCAATCCCATTCAAGACACAAGAGCAAGAGCCCACTTTCATCCATCAGGAAGAACTCCAGGCACTGGGACCATGCCAAGTGGCCTCGCCAGGACATCAGCAGCTCCCTCAGCATTCCTGAGTGCAACACAATGACTGATGGACATCCAGCAGCACAGAACAGAGACCCAGTCTTCACAAGGCACCCACAAACCACAGCACACAAGCAACATAAAATGACCTCACTGATGACATTGCACCTCTGCTGTTCTCTGCTTGTTTATTCAACCTTCCCAGACACTAATCTAACAATCAAATCCGCCCAAAGACCAAGACTCATTCTGAAGCTGCTTCCAAGGTCAGATGGACACAGCCTCGAGGGCAGGACATGACACTAGAATTCCGTGAAGGAAAACACTCCTCACCTCATGACTCACCAGGCTGGGCCAGCCAAGAGCTGCTGCCTGCAAACTGCCTCAAGGCGATGGGACACGGATGTCCCACCCCTCCAGGACAAGCATAAAAGCCGGCCCAGAGCCTCTCTCCCTCACACACTTCTCCTCCAGCCTTCCCCTCCTGCTCCTGCTGACAACAAGGTAAGTCTCAAGCCCCTGACCCTCCTGATCCTGCACCCCTGGCCCCTCTCTGCCAGCATGCTCAGCCCCAGCCTCAGCAGCCCTCACGCCTCCCCACAGCCCCACAACAGCCTCCACACTCCCTCACCCTCCTGCATCATCGCCCCTCACCATCACCACCCCCACACCTCTGCCCTTCCTCACTCCTTTCTCTTCCAGGGACCCTCCACACCACACTCATGGCCTGCAACACCATCTGCCAACCCTGCGGACCCACCCCGCTGGCCAACAGCTGCAACGAGCCCTGTGCCCTGCAATGCCAGGATTCCCGTGTCGTTATCCAGCCTTCCCCTGTGCTGGTCACCCTGCCAGGACCCATCATGACCTCCTTCCCCCAGAACACCGCCGTCGGATCCACCTCCTCGGCTGCTGTGGGCAGTGAACTCAGTGCCCAGGGCCAACCTATCTCTGGTGGCTTTGGTGGCTTTGGCTACGGCCTTGGCTATGGCCGTGGATTTGGCTACGGGCTGGGCTATGGCTATGGGCTGGGAGGCCTGGGCTGCTATGGCAGAAGGGGCTATGGCTACAACTGCTAAGGGCCCTCAGCACCACTCCTGACACCAACCACCCACTCCCTGGAACACATCTCAGGCATTGAGGACGCCTCTCTGGGCCAAGGCTCTCAAATGGGCTCAGCACTTCCAGCTCCTGCTCTCAGGGCACCAAGCAAGGCAGTAGCCAAGGGGCCAGCCTGGGCTTCCTGCAAATGTGGCCCATCTCCATTCCTGCGTTTTGCTGCTGCTCCCTGCTCCCTTTGGTTCTGTCCTTTCCTCTCTGCTGCAAACCCCTTTGTCTAAGCTAGAGACCATTGCACACCTCTGCTGGGCTGCTCCCACTGTGGGGCAGGAAGGCCTTGTAGGACAGCCATACCATCTACAAGCAAAGGTGCTCAGCTGGTGGTCACCCTGCTTGAAACCCCTGCTTGCATTGCTCTCTTCCAGTGGATGCTCATGACCGTTCACTGTTCCTTTAGCTCAATAAAATTCTCTTGCATTACAACCTCAGATGTCTCCTTGCCTTCACTGACACACACTGGCACACATTGCCTTTCCAGTGCATCCCAGAAATCCTTCACTTGCTTGATCCCAGGCCTGGATACACTAAGGCAGGTCTATCCCTGCCTCTGATAGAAGCTGTGTGTGGGTCTTGTTTTCACTTTGACTGGACACCAGTTGCTCCAGACCCTCATGATCTTCCAGGGTCATGTACAGCTCTGCTTCAGCAGATCCATATCTTCCATACTCTCAGGTGCCCAGAGCTGAACACACATCTCCAGTTTCTGAAGGGCAGAGCACAGGGTCAGACTCGCCCCCTCACCTGCTGCCTACTCTGTGGGAATGGACCCAAGACATGGAGGGGTTTTGGTCTGTGACTGCACATGGCCAGGGCATGTCCAATTCTTCATCTACCAACACCCCAAGTCCTTCTCCTTGAGCATGCTCTCCATCAACTCATTACCCATCTATTATCCATTTCTGAGATTCCTATGTGTCTGAGGGGACAGCAGTCCCACTGCCCAGCTCATTATTTAGGATGTTGAACATAGCTGGCCCCACAGATCTGGCTCCTGGGCTGCAGTACTGGAGATTCACCTCAATCTGCACTTTGGGCCACTGATCAGAAGCCTCCAGCCTCAGCCCCTCAGCCACTCTCAGGCCACTCACTGCCCTCTCAGGCAACCTGGACCTGCTCAGCTGCTCTGAGGGTGTAGAATGGGAAGGAGCCTCAAAGGCTTCACAAAAGGGTTGTGTCCAACAGCAGCCACAGCTCTCTCCTCCTGCCCAGGCTGAGTCACTGGCACTGAGCAGACACAGAGACCAGCCAAGCACCAATTCCTCAAGAGAAATCCTTCAAGAGAAATGGCCTCAGCTCTGGGCACTTGCCACAACTCAAAGGCCCCAAAGGCCATGCTCACTGCTCTCCTGCTGCTGCTCCCATTTTCATGAAGGGCAAATTCTTCCTGAAAAGTTTGATGGGGTTCCAACACTAGTGAATGATGGAAGAGCAACTGATATCACGTACATGGACTTGTGCAAAGCATTTCTTCCTGTGGCAGACGGCGTCCTTATCTCTGACCTGGAGAGATGTGGAGTTGATAGCTGGAACATCAGCTGTGGGGTGGAAAATGGGCGAGATGGTTGCACTCAGCTGTGGTCAACAGCTCCATGTCTGTGAGGAGAACAGGGAGGAGTAGTGACCTGCAGAGTCTCACATTGGGACCATTGTCACTTCCCATCTTTGTCAGGCACAGGGACAGTGCAATTAAATGTCCCCTCAGAAACAGTGGGAATGACATCAAGGCAAGCAGTGTGATTGATTGTCTGGAAGGAAGGGATGGCATCCAGAGAGCTCTTGACAGGCTGGGGGTGTGGGAAGGTGCGATTGTCATGAAAGTCAACAGGACAAAGTGCAACAATCCTAAATCTGAATTGGAGCAATCTCCGTAATGGATATTGGATGGCTAATGTGTCAATTAAGAGCATCCTTGAGGAGAAGGACTTGGGGTGTTGGTGGATGGAGAATCGGACATGCCCTGGCCATGTGAACACACCAAACAGAAACTGCCCCTGCCATGGGCTCATCACCACAGTGTGGGCAGCAGGTGGGGAGGGAATTCTGACCCTCTGCTCTGCTCTGTTCTGTTCTTCTCTGGTGAGACTGGACTTCGGTGCTCAGCTCTGAGGCCTCAAGGGTAAGGACCTACTCGCATGGATCTGTGGATGGGCTAGAGAGATAGTGAGGGACTGGAGCAACTGCTGTGTAGCCAATGTAAAAACATGGCCCAGGAGGGGCCTGTGTCACAGGCAGAAATAGACCTGCTTTAGTGTATCCAGGCGTAGGATCAAGCAAGTGAAGGGTTTGTGGGATGCACTGGAAGAGCAAAGTGTGCCAGCGTGTGCCCATGAAGGAAAAGAAGACATAACAATGCTGCAATGCAAGAGAATTTTATTGAGGCACAAAGAACAGTGAAAGGTCTTGAGTGGCAAGAGGAAGAGAACTGGTCTGAGGTGCAAGCAAGGTGACCATCAGCCAAGCTCCTTTGCTTGCCAGCAGTTTGACCAGAGCATCAAGGCCTTCCTGCTCTGCAGTAGAAGCGACCTGATGGTGAAGGTTCCCAATGGTCTCCGTCTTGGGAGAAGGGATTTGAAGCAGAAGGAGCTGGACAGAGCCAAAAGGGAGTGGGAGAAGAGCAGGAATAGAGATGGGCCATGTTTGCAGGCAGCCCAGGCTGGCCCTTTGGCTGCTACCCTGCATGCAAGCCTGAGAGCAGGAGATGGAAGCCCAGAGCCAGTTGGCAGCTATGGCCCAGAGGGGGATCTGCAACACCTGGGGTGTGTTCCGGGGAGTGGGTGGTTGGTGTCAGGAGTGGTGCTGAGGGCCCTTAGCAGTTGTAGCCATAGCCCCTTCTACCATAGCAGCCCAGACCTCCCAGCCCGTACCCATAGCCCAGCCCATAGCCAAATCCACGGCCATAGCCAAGGCCGTAGCCAAATCCACGGCCATAGCCAAGGCCATAGCCAAAGCCACCAAATCCACCAGAGACGGGCTGGCCTTGCACATTGAGTTCAGTGCCCACAGCAGCTGAGGAGGTGGATCCGACGGCGGTGTTCTGGGGGAAGGAGGTCATGATGGGTCCTGGCATGGTGACCAGCACAGGGGAAGGGTTGATGACGACGTGGGAGTCCTGGCATTGCAGGGCACAGGGCTCGTTGCAGCTGTTGGCCAGCGGGGTGGGTCCGCAGGGTTGGCAGATGTCGTAGCAGGCCATGGGTGTGGTGTGGAGGGTCCCTGGAAGAGAGGGGGGGTGAGACAGGGCAGGGGTGTGGGGGTGTGAGGGATGAGGGAGTGTGGGGGCTGTTGTGGGGCTGTGGGGAGGCATGAGGGCTGCTGAGGCTGGGGCTGAGCGTGCTGGCAGAGAGGGCCCAGGGATGTAGGAGCAGGAGGGTCAGGGGATTGAGGCTTACCTGGTTGTTCGCAGGAGCAGGAGGAGAAGGCTTGAGGAGGAGTGTGTGAGGGAGAGAGGCTCTGGGCCGGCTTTTATGTTGGTTCTGTTGGGGCAGGACAGCCTTGTCCCATGGCCTTGGGGCATTTTTAGGCAGTGGCTCTTGCATCGCCCAGCCTGGTGAGTCATGAGGTGGAGAGTGTTTTCCTTCAGAGAATTCTGCAGTGTCATGATCAGTCCTTGAGGCCATGTCCATTTGACCTTGGAAGCAGCTTTAAAGTGAGAGTTGGTATTTGGGAAGTTTTGATTGTTTGATGTGTGTCAGGCAGGGCTGAATAAGCAAGCCAAGCCCAGCAGAGTTGCGATATCATCAGTGAGGTCATTTTGCAGCACTCATGTGCTGTGGTTTGTAGGTGTCTTTTGAAGACTGGATCTCTTTTCTGTGCCACTGGATGTCCATCAGTCATTGTGTTTGTCCCAGGAATGCTGAGGGAGCTGCTGATGTCCTGGGGAGGTCACTCTGCAATAACATGGAATTGTTATAGTGCGTAGGAGCGCTCCTATGGATGAAAGAGAGCTCATGGCATTTTGTCTTGAATTGAATCAAGGGAGAACATCTGGAAAAGTAGAGGCTGGTCTGGTTGAACTTGTTCTGGTGTCATGGTCCATTTGGATTTCTCATCTTTACACGACATTGTACTCTGTCATTTAAAGCATATTCCTTGACCTCATTAGGAAATCCTTTAAACAAAGACCCAACTCAGCTTGATCCATTTTTTCCCAGGATAGCCTGTGATGTCCTTGCCTTTATTCCGCATTCAAGCCATAAGGTTTCATATCTCACATCCTTTTAGTCTTAATAATCTGTTCCTGCTAGCAAAACACAGTAATTACCAATGGTTGGTCAGCATAGTCCTCTTCCCTGCTCTGTCATGGTGCAGGCATTCCATTGTGGAATTCTGCAGCTCTATGTTCTTCTTTTGAGGCCATGTCCATCTGACCTTGGCGGCAGATTTTAAGTGTTTTAGAGGTTAAGGGCAGGTGTTGATGGCGTGTGTCACAGCGGGCTGAAGACATGTCCAAAGCCTTGGAGAGATGGGGTGTCATCAGTGAGGTCACCCTGTTGGAGTTCTGGATGCTGAGAATTTTAGACTTTCTGTGCTGACAGACTCTGACTCCCAGGAGAGCACTGCATTTGACCTGAGGCCGTGGAGAAGGCTTCCAAAATGGATTGATAGCACTGGGATTATGAGTGTGTAGTTTGATTAGAAGTGTGTAATATCACAGGGTGGAAAACTTAAAGTTCAAGGTTTTAGAACATAGCAATATATATGGGGCAAGATGGAAGTTTTAAGGCTGTGGCTGGTTGCTCTTCTTCACCTTCTTCTTCATGGGTTTGGGTCGTATTTTGTAATTGGACAGAAAAGTCTGCATTGCGGACTTCGAGTGATTAGTTATTGGGTTAAAAGTGAAAATAATTTAGGTGTCATTTCTTAATTGGACAGTTTAGCCTTAAAAGACCTTGTAATGGAAGATAGTTGGCCATTTTGTGGCTTGTCAGTAGAATGCTGTAGAACTCATGACTTGTAAAATAGATAAGAAATAGTAAACATCTGGGCCTGAATGTGAAATACTGTCTCAAGTGCCTTCAATCCAACCTTGACAGGGACAGAAAAAGAAGCTGAGAACTGGCATCACCCCATGGCACTGTTGTGTCCTGGTTTTTGGGTGCATTGTGAAGTGGGGTCTTGAATCTTCACAGCTCTGTCAGGATTGTCTGGCTTTGCAGGAGCACTGCTTGTGAGGAACTGCCCTTTCCGTGATGTTCTCTCCATCCCCACCATGTTGCCAACATTCAGAACCTGTTTATAGTCCCAGCCTTTCGTGCTGGAGATGGGAAAGCAACCCCTGTGATTTAGGATGGCCTCTCAGGCTCCCCAAAGTCTTGAGTTGGTTCATCCATAGCGCTTGTCTCAGCTGTGACCAGCAAGGTCACACTGTGGGGTCACAGTGCTGGACTGTGACTGACGCATGGAAAGAAAAAATGGTGAAGGATAAGGAGAACGAGACGCATGAGGAGCATGGTTCCCCATCCATTGATTAATCCACCCTTGAAACCCATGTGCCTGAGCTTTAGAAAGGTGAGGGAGTGGACTGTCCTGGACACACCACTGGTGGGGCTCCCTGGTGGAACAAGGACATGGATATGGTTGGCCAAGAGTGCTGCAGGGACACCATGACATTGACAGGACTGGGGCATCCTCAAAACGAGGACAAGGTGAGAAAACTGGGAGTTCTTTCAGGCAGGAGACAAGAATGCAAATGGGAGATGTCATCAATATACCGTGGTATGACTTTACTGACAACACCCCAATTATCCTAAGATTCAGCTGAGTATTTACATGTCCTGACACGCACCATAAAGAATGAGATTATGATCATCAATTCTCACAATTAAATGTTCTGCCAAGGTCAGATGGACGCGGCCTGAGGCGAAGAACACAGAATTGCAGAACTGCAGGAAAGAAAACATGCCCCACCTCATGACGCTCCAGCCTGGGCCAGGAAAGAGCTGCTACCTAAAAAATGCCCCAAGGCCATGGGACAAGCCTGTCCCACCCACCCAAGACCAGTATAAAAGCCGGCCCAGAGCCTCTCTCCCTCGCACACTTCTCCTCAAGCCTTCTGCTCCTGCTCCTGCTGACAACCAGGTGAGCCTCAAGCCCTGACCCTCCTGCACCTGTTCCCCTGGCCCTTCTCAGCCACCCCAATCGGGCCCCAGCCTCAGCAGCCCTCACACCTCCCCACAGCCCCANTTTGGCTATGGCCGTGGATTTGGCTACGGGCTGGGCAATGGCTGTGGGTTTGGCTATGGCCTGGGCTATGGCTATGGGCTGGGAGGCCTGGGCTACTATGGCAGAAGGGGCTATGGCTACAACTGCTAAGGCACCTCACTTGACACCACCAGCTCAGGTCTCTGGCCACAGCTTCTGCAAGCAAAGCAGCTTTGCTGGTGGTTGTCCTACTTGCTCCTCACACCAGATCCCATCTTCCCCTTTCTCCTGTCTCTTCATTCCTGTGCCTCAATAAAGTTTTCCTGCATCAAAGCCTGATATGCCTCCTGTTCTTCTATAATTCCAGTCGTCTCACATCCTCACCAAACACATTCCATGCCTCAGCAGGCCATTGGGGTATGTGCAACAACACCTTCCTTCACAAATATGTCAAAACAACTGTTAAAAACATCGGGCACGGGAAGCACAGGAGGGGACAGCTTCCAGAACAGGACACAAACCCATCGCCTGATACACCAAAGCCTTGGACACATCCATGCTCTCCTGGGTACAGCTCTGGTCAAGTCACTCTGTGTCAGCCCAAACTTGGCAAACTGTCTTCTACACCAGGACTCCCAAGCCACTCCAGCAAAAAGAGTCCCAAAACCCTCTGCTTGGGCAGGAAATCTGAGTGCAAGTGCTTCAACTTCCCTGCTGAAGCAAGACCAACATGAGCCGGATTCCCAGAACCACGGACAGTTCAGTATTGGACACCTGTTAGCATCGAAACACATAATTACAGAATGATTATATGCAGGTGCTTTTATTGAAGAGCTCTGGGAATCAGGGGTACAGGCTCAAATCTGACTCCGATACGAATTTGAGATGGATGTTTTTATACTCTTTTGTTATATAACTATATGTTAATCATTAAATTCATATTGTTCTATTGCATACATTGATTTTACCTAAGCATGAATCCTTATAATTATTATCAAACCCCCCAAACATCGATTCTCATGCTTCTTGTTGTGATTACATAGTTTCTCATGATTCTTATTATGATTAAACAATAATTCAATTACTAAACAATCATTACATTTATCATATGATGATTAAGCAGGTGTAGTTTCACATGATCTAGTAGAACAAAGCTCAACCTTCGTTCCCAGGGCCTACATAGTCCTGGTTCCCTTTCCCAGGCCTACCCAGGCCCAACCTTTCCTTTCACCCCCCCTGAATCTATTCCCATGATTTTAGAAACATTTTTAACCCTATGCTATCACTCCTAGCACCAACGGTCCAACACCTTTTCCACTCTGTGACCACCCTCAAAATGAGAAATTCTTGCCTTCTTTGCACATGGAATTCCATCTGTTTTCCCTTTGTTCTTGCCCTCTTGTCCTGGACATGAGCACTGCTGAGAACATCTGGGCTCCCTCACATTCATCCTCTGCCATCTGAGATTTGTGCACACTGATGACACCCTCCTGTCCAGCCTTGTCCCCTGGGAGTCCCACCTCTCAGTTTCTCATCCAGGAATGATTCATCAGCCCCTCTGGAATCTTGGTGGTTCTGAACTGGTCGCTATTCACTAAATTGACTTTATTTTCACGCTGGAGAGTCAAAGGCTACACACAACACCTCACATGGGACCTCACCAGCGCTCAGGAGACACCAAGAGTCACCTCTCCCTGCCCCATCACAACACTTCTCCCCAGTCCTGATCTGGAGACTGGGGCTGCCTTTTCCCACAATGACACAGGGACACCTCCTGCCTCATTCCTTCTAACCCAGAACCACAAAGGCTTTTTCAGAGAAGAGAACAATTGTTCCAAGTGACACCCAGATATTTCTTCCTACTTGGGATGACTCCTCCCTAGAAAAAGCACCTGGCAGCTGCCCTTGATGAAGGGCAGCAGTGTGGTAATTAGTAAAGGTGAGAAGATTTTTAGAAAGCTGGGAGAGCAGGCCTTAGAAAGAACAGAAAATGTAGAGCTAGCTGCAGCTGCAAAGTCTGAAAGCAGAAAAAGTTTCAATAGCACAGCAAGCAAGGACATTGAACTATAGCTTGAGTCTTAGGCTTGGCTAAGATAGACCTTAAGACTGCAGGAAAATATGCTTAGCAAGGTAGTAGAAGATTTTAAGCTCAATAATGGTGTATTGTGTATTGTTAATAAAAAGAAGACAAGCAAGCATTGTGTGAAGCAGCCGTACGTGCACTTTTAGTAATTGGCTAAAACAACTGTCTGTAAGCTTTAGCAATATGCCATTGGCTAAAAAGTTTTTAAGATGCTCTGTAACAAAGAAATATTTGGCTGCTGCTGGCTGTGCGTGAGCTTTGGCCATCTTCCTATTGTCTCAACCATGGAATGAGGCTGATGCTCCAAATAAAGCTCAAGTAATGTACCCCAGCAGTCCCATCCCATTCGTGAAAAGGGAAAACACCAACACACAGCAGATGTCCAGAATCCATCAAGTTTTCAGTGCTGGCCAAAAGGATCCAACTCCTGGGCTACAGCACTGAGGACTTGCTGCCATCGGGACTTTGGGACACCGACCACAAACCACTGGGCCAAGCCCTTCAGACCTTTCTCAGTCCACTACGCTGGGAACTGACACCACCTGGACTTGCCTGGGTTGTTGAGGATCATGCAATCCTTGCCTCCAACAGCCCTGGTCAACTTCCAAATCTTCAGACAGACAATCACAAGTGGCCTCAGCCTTTGGCACTCAGCCCAAGGGAAGATTGAAAATACCAAAACCTTTGAGGCTAGACTATCACCCAAGCACCCACTGAGCATGTCCAAGTTGAAAGATGAGGTCTGGGGTCCGGCTTTGCCAACTGAGATAAATGCATGGAGGAACGGAAGGCAATGGAAGGTGCAACACCTCCTCCTTGGCCCAGCTGCAAAGCCCAGACCAGCCTATCAGAAGTGTGAGAAATTGGGGGCAATTTTTCAGAAGGCATCCACAAACCATGGCACACGAGGACCATGGGGTGACCACAGTGATGACACCCCACCTCCCCAAAGCTTGGGTTCTTCAGCCCTCCCTGACACAAACCATCAACAGAAACATTTGACCTCTTAACACTCACAATTAAGAGCTACCAACACAGGTGGACAGGGACTCAGGAGCAGGATATGGAATTGCACAATTTCACAAAGACATGCACCCACCTTGTCAGGCAAGGACAGAGGAGCTCACAGATTGTCCATTAGTAATTATCGCTAATTTGCTTACAGGAACACAATGTTAACAATTGCAGGTTATGAGTTATGAAACTTGTGGCTTGAATGTGGAATAAGAGAATTGATGTCACAGTCAGGGAAAAAAGGATCAAGCACAGTTTGTTGTTTCTTTCCTGGATTTCTTAAAAATGTCAAGGAATACAGTTTAAATGGCAGTGTACACTGTCATGGAAATTTGAGAAAACCAAACGAGCTGAAACACTGGAACAAGTTCATCCTGAACAGCCTCTAACTTTAAATGTCTTCTCCCTGGATCCTGTTCAAGACATAAGGCCATGAGCTCTCTTTGATCCATCATGAAAGGCTCGCAGGCATTGGGATCTTGCAAAGCTATGGCAGAGTGACCTCCCCAGGACATCAGCACCTCCCTCAGCATTCCTGGGTGCAACACAATGACTGATGGACATCCAGTGGCACAGAACAGACACCCAATCTTCACAAGGCACCCAAAAAGCACATGAGCACCACAAAATGACCTCACTGATGACATTGCAGATCTTCAGGGCTTTGGTTGTTCATTCATCCCTCCCTGACACACATCTAACAATCAAATCCGCCCAAATACCAAATTATTAAAGCTGCCGCCAAGGTCAGATGGACACAGCAACAAGAGCACGACATGGAATTGCAGAATGGCACGAAGGAAAACACTCCCCACCTCATGACTCACCAGGCTGGGCCAGCCAAGAGCTGCTGCCTAAAAAATGCCCCAAGGCCATGGGGCAAGGCTGTCTCTCCCACCCATCCAGGACCAGCATAAAAGGCAGCCCAGAGCCTCTCTCTCTCACACGCTTCTCCTGACGCCTTCACCTCCTGCTCCTGCTGACAACCAGGTGAGCCTCAATCCCCTGACCATCTTGATCCTGCTCTCCTGGCCCCTCTCCTCCAGCACGCTCAGCCCCAGCCTCAGCAGCCCTCACGCCTCCCCACAGCCCCACAACAGCCTCCACATTCCCTCACCCTCCTGCATCATCACCCCTCACATCCCCACACCCCTGCCCTGCCTCACCCCTCTCTCTTCCAGGGACCCTCCACACCACACCCATGGCCTGCTACGACGCCTGCCGTCCTTGCGGACCCACCCCGCTGGCCAACAGCTGCAACGAGCCCTGTGCCCTGCAATGCCAGGATTCCCGCGTCATCATCAACCCTTCCCCTGTGCTGGTCACCCTGCCAGGACCCATCATGACCTCCTTCCCCCAGAACACCGCCGTCGGATCCACCTCCTCGGCTGCCGTGGGCACTGAGCTCAGTGTGCAGGGCCAGCCCATCTCGGGTGGCTTTGGCTACGGGCTTGGCTATGGCCGTGGATTTGGCTATGGGCTGGGCTATGGCCGCGGATTTGGCTATGGGCTGGGCTATGGCTACGGGCTGGGAGGCCTGGGCTGCTATGGCAGAAGGGGCTATGGCTACAACTGCTAAGGGCCCTCAGTGCCACTCCTGGCACCACCAGCTCTGGACTCTGACAACAGCTCCTGCAAGCAAAGCACTTCTGCTCATGGTCACCCTACTTGCATCTCACACTGGATTCCGTCTAGTTCTTTCACCTGTCTTCATTTTCTTCCCTCAATAAAGTTTGCCTGCATCAAAATCTGAGATGCCTCCTCATCTGCTTCAATTCCAATGGTTTCATATCCTCACCCAGCAAAATGCCAGAAATGCCGTTGGTGGGAATGGTAAAGACGCAGAACACTTCTCTTAGGAAAGATTCCACCACCAGTAATAACCAAGACAGGCACTGGAAATGGGGGACGAGGGCACACCTTCCAGAACATGACACAAACCTAGGACTCGCTGCCCCAAAGGCTTTGACACATCCATGCTCTCCTGCTCATGGCTCTGGTCGAGTATCTCTGTGCCAACACAGACTTGACAAACTCTCTTCCCCACCAGGACTCTTGAACCCTTCCAGCAAAGAGTCCCCAAATCATCCACTTGGCTGGGAAATCTGCAGTGCAAGTGCTCCAGTATTGCTGGCCAAGGGTCTATGTACAAATCACTAACAGGATGGGACTGCTGTGGAACGCGTCTCGAACTGTTTATTTCCCTGCATCAGTCTCACGGCTATGACAATGGGAAGATGCCAGCAGCTCACGTCCTTGGCAGCAGCCGAAGAACTCAGTGTTACAACTCACTTTAAAAGTTTTTTGACCAATCACACAAAGCAAAAGCATACTGACAGTAGTTCTATCCAACCACTACAAGCACACGTACATTTCGTTAAAACAATGCTTGCTTATTTCAAATACAACACCTGCTTGTAAGCATTAAAATACAATGCACAGAGCTCCATTATTAAGCTTACAACTTCCTAATATCTTGCTAGATATATTTTTCTGCAGCTTAAGGAGTTATTCTAGTCAACTGTTAATACACAATACACAGACCATTGTTCGATTTGTCCTCGCTTTCTACATCTTATATGACTTTTCTACTGACAATCTTATGGCTACCACTTAGTTCTAATCACAGTTCTGCTGTTTCTGAGGCCTGTCTTTTGCAGCTTCCCCAAAACCCCCTGATTTAAAGGATTCCCGTATTTCAACACCCCTGCTCAAGGAAAGTCAGCAAGGGCAGCATTTCCAGCACCATGGCCAGCTCAGTTTTGATTATCTCAGCAGAGACTCCACCAGCTTTTCCACTCAGTGACCACTCTCACACTCAGAAATTCTTCTCTTCTTTCCACAGGGAATTAATTCCATTTTCCCTTCTGCCCTTTCCCCTTTTCCTTCTCCTGTGTGC
>VWZV01009282.1:20371-30623 GCA_013397155.1 Irena cyanogastra | reverse complement strand
TTCATCCTCTGAGAACAGTGACAAAACTCAACTATAATTCATAATGAAAGGGCTGCTGAGCTCAGGTTGGATAAGGAATGCTGCAGCCCTGTATTACAGCCTCTGTGTTGGGATAACTGGTAGGCTGTTCCTGTTATCCAAGAGGGCATTAGTTAGTAGTCACATGCTGCAAACCTTCCCTGTTCCTGTCAGTCGTGATGTTTGCCAACACTCTTACAAGGCAGCAGTCTGCAGCATAAGAACTGTGAACAAAATAGACCTGGGGAGAAAAACCTCACCATTTTTTCAGCTCTGTGGCTTCTCTATGCTTCTGGTATTGGCCTCAAAACTTAGCTGCTAATGTAATTAATGCAAGTTATGTTCTCAGACTAGAGCAGCCTCAGGTTGAGGTGAAACTTCTTATGTTTTAGTTCTCTGCTACACTCAGTGTAAAGCAGCTGCTCCTCATGTTGAGGTGAAGCTTCGTATGTTTCAGCTTAGGGCCACTGCTCCTCGTCCCATCGCTGGGTACTACCGAGTAAAGTAAAATCTGCCACCATCCTCTTAAAATACCACCTGCCTTAAGAACCTCCTAAAATTCCCGAGCCGAGGGCCGTGACAACGTCTCCTGCCCTCTTCTCACAGCTCCGGGACCGGTGCACGTAGCTGTACAGCTACGAGTGCCCTATTGCCACGGGCACCGCTGCTAGACGGCCGTCTCCCCAGGCGGCCCCGCCAGCGCCATAACGGCCGCGCCGTCCCGACCCCGCCCGCTCTACGATCCCCGCGGAGGCGGCGGCAGCTCACTGGGGTATCCTCCCAGCCCGCAAGTTCGCTACCAGGTCTGTCCGCCGCTGAGGGAAGGCCCCAGTAGGGGAAAGGAAAGAGTTCACCCCACCCCAGGGAAGGGAAGCCAGGACCCGCTATCCCACCGCCAGGCGACCCCTTTAAGCCGCCGGGCGCGCCAACTCCGCTGCGCGGCCATGGGGTTGGCCCGCGCAGACCGCCCACAGCCACAGCGCGCCAAATCTGCCCGGGCGCACCACCCCTGCTTCCCCCCGCCCCCGCCACGGCTGGCCAATCAGCACCTCCTCTGTGGCCGTGCGCCCGGCTTCTGCCCAATAAGATGGCGGCAGCCGCACTGCCTCGCCCGCCCAGGCCCCGCCCTCAGAGGCGCGGCCGCCGACTTTCCTGCCCAGCGGTTGGCCGGCGGGAACAGACTCCCCGTGACACTCGCACCGGGCCGGGTGATTGGCTGCGCTCGGGCGCGAAACGTAACGCGGGAAAACCTGGGGCTCGGCCCGGGCTGCGAGCGCGGAGGTATTGCGGCGGCGGCGGCGGCTCCTCCTCGGGCATCGCCGGGACCAGGGCTGCCAGCNGGCGGGGAGCGGGGGTGAGGAGCCGATACCCGTCCCGCCTGTCCCCACCAGCCCGGGCTTCAGCGACTTCATGGTCTACCCCTGGCGCTGGGGCGAGAACGCGCACAACGTGACCCTCAGCCCCGGCGGCGGCGACAGCACCGCTGGCCCGTCAGCCCTCCCGCCGCCCCGCGGTGGAGCGGGCAGAGTCCCCGGCGGGGACGAGGAGAAGGCGGGGAGCCCGGGGAGCGGCGGCCGGNGAGCGGCGGCCGGCACCGGCACCTGAAGGTGAGTGCTCGGCGGGCGGGGGCGGGCGGGCCGCGCGTTTACAGGGTGACTCCGCGGCGCGCGCCCCTCCCGCGCTTCCGCCCGGGCATTTAAAGTGAAGTCACTTCCGGCAACGGCGCGCGCGCCGCGGGTAAGAGCGGGGAGCGGGGAAGCTGCCCGACCTCCTTCCTTTAAAATGTAAAAAAAATAAACCTAAAAAAAGCACCCTCGCCATCGGAAAAAAAAAAAACAAACAACCTCTGTCTCCTCTCATCTGGAGTGCTTTGACCCGTTCTGGGTTCCTCAGTACAAGAGAGACAAGGAGCTCCTGAGTCCAGCGTAGGACAGCAAAGATGATTGAGGGACTGGAGCATTTCTTTTATGAGGAAAGGCTGAGGGAGCTGGACCTGTTCAGCCTCGAGAAGAGACGACTGAGAGGACCTTATTAATGGATATGAATATCTAACAACGGTGCCAAGAGGATGGAGGCAGGATCTGCTTGCTTGTGACAAGCTATAGAGGAAAATGGCAATAGGCAGAAACTGTCACACAGGAAGCTCCACCTCAGTATCAGGAGGAATCTTTATGTGTTGGTGACCAAGCNCGTGCAGCTGTGGGACACGGGCGCGGACAGCGGGGCCGTGCCGGTGCGGAGCGCCCGCCTTTCTCTCTCTCTCCGCGCTCCCTTCGCTGCTGCCCGGGAGGGTTCGGCGATGGCGGAACGGCTCCCGCCGGGCCCCCCTCCGGTGATTTTTTGCCAGGACTCCCCGAAGCGCGTCCTGGTTTCCGTTATCAAAACTACCCCGATCAAACCCTCCTTGGCGGGGAGCGGGGGTGAGGAGNACCTGACCCATTCTGTGATCCTGTTGTCAGTTTCTCCCTGCACTCCTGAGCAGATGGTGGTGCCTGTCATCTCCCCTCCTGTGCCGGGCACAGCGCAGCTGTTAGGAATGGGCTAGGCACAGTCTGGTGTGGCTCTGTGCTGCTGGCTCTGTGCACCATCCGTGGTCATGCCACTGCTCCGGGGGATGCTGTGCCAGTTGGCCAAACTGCAGGGGGGAGGAAATGCCTGAGTTTAGTTGCCCCGTTATTTACACCCAGGATGGAATAAGACGTGGCCGTCCAAGAGCAGACACCGTGCGAGACCTGATCAGTGAAGGAGAGCACTCCTCCAGCAGGATACGCTGCAATATTTGCAACAGGGTCTTTCCACGAGAGAAGTCACTGCAAGCCCATAAACGAACTCACACCGGTGAGTAAAAGGAAGGTGTGAATAGCTGGGGAGAGCCACTTAGGAAGTACAAACGAAGGAATTAGAACCCCCCCATACAAACTTAGAGGAACCCCAAAGAGCTTGACCTGTTATGATTTTACTGTAACTGCTGAATTTACCATACTTTGGTCTCCGTGCTTGTTAGTCAGTCGAAGTCTTTGTAACCATGTTTGTCATCAAGAAATGTAGCAGCAATTTGGGCTATAATAGTATAGTCAAACTGTGTAAACATTTTATCTGTCGATGTCACAGACTCAGTTTGTAAGAGAGAGAACTAGTCTTGGGTTTGGTGCTCTGTACTTGAGCTTGGTAGCACTTTGTATCCTGATTGCCTTTTCTCTGTGATTTGTTTCCTCCTTGCTGATGTATTTTTCACATCACAATTGCACTTTTGCTGTAAGAAGTTACAGTAACTTAAAAAGTGGCTAGCAGCTTCAGGATTGTAACATCCTAAGGAAGCATGCTTAAATATTGAGAGAAGAGTCCACATGCTTAAAATCACCCAGCTGTTTTTTCCCACCACCTAAAATTAATTTTTTAGGGTGGAGGAGATCATGCTCATTTACTGAACTGTACTTAGAAGGTGATTTACAGTTAAGTTAAAATGTGTGATGAACTCACTCAATGCTCAGCTGAGTTTAAACTGAAGATGCTGTTTGTTTTTTTTTTAAACCAAGCAAATACATTTTATTTCTTCAACAGAACACCGTGTTTGCCATAAAATATGAACATATGTAGCTCACAATATAGACACAACCACCAGCCCTCCCCCCAAACCAACTAAACAAAATCCCACAATCTCACCATTTCCTTCTGGCTCAAGTCAGAAGGTAATCTAGGTAATGATATTAAACAGCAGCATTCTTCATGTTTTTTGGTCAAAAAAAGTTAAGATGGGGGTTTTTTTGGTCAAAAATGTTAGTTTGTTTTCATAACAAAAGATGTTATGTTATTGGTCCTACAATGTGTTGAACTTGTAAGAACTACTTAACTGAGTAGAACTTACCCTGTCATTCCTCTGAATTAGTGAGGCAGACTCACCCTCATTTTGTTGTCTTCCTGAGGGTGGTGGCATGGCATGCCTTTGTGTAGTATGTGCAGTCAGATCCACTTGAGGAAGGAGACACCTGCTACCTTTGTTCTTCTGGTTGCAGTTTGCATGGAGAACTCTTCCTTGATGACTGATTTAAGAAAACTTAAATACGGAATAAGTTTCTCATGCAGCCTCCATCATTGTAACTTTTCTTAAACATGAGATATTTCTACAACCTTGTAGTAATGTTGACTTCAGATATTTTACCCTAGTTCAGGCTATAGTAAGGATAAAATTTTTCTGGTTACAACCTGAATTACATTACTTGTCCATTTGCTGTACATATTTCTTGCTCTGCATATGCACAGTTTCACAAAACCTATGTAGTGCTATCTAAGAGTCTTAAATCAGAAAATATGATAAGGAAAAGTACTTTTTTTTTTTCTCTTTGGAAATAAGTATATTGTCCAGTAGCATAGAGCATGCACTTCAAAGTACACCAGGATTTTTTAAGTAGATGTAAGTTTCTGTGTGGGTGAAAGGAGAGTTTGCTTGTGCAAGTCTCAAGCCGGGGACCACCACTGGATACTATGACACTTCTAGTCATCATTCATAAATCTGTTCTGTTACTACTTTTAAGGTGAAAGGCCTTATTTATGTGACTACCCAGACTGTGGGAAAGCCTTTGTACAGAGTGGGCAGCTCAAAACTCACCAGCGTCTCCACACAGGAGAGAAGCCTTTTGTCTGCTCAGAGAGTGGTGAGTCATCAGAGAACAATTTGCACCTTTCTGGGGTCAGACTAATATTTGAAATATATGCGTGTTACATGGCAAAAGCTTTGGAGTTTAAATTTGGTGGAACTTTCGGGGAAGGGAAGAGCCATGCAGAATCTGCCTGATTCTGCAAGTATGTATCTAAGGATTGCATATGTTCTCTGTCAGTGGATACTAATGTATAAAATAATGAGGCATGTTAGGAACCCTGCAATTAGAACATTTGGTTTTCAGCCAAACCTAGGGTTTTTTTGAATGGGTAAGGGTGGATTCGGTAGCACTTCCATCCCAAAGATGTTACACTTTCTTTGGTTGGCTGCTTTCTGTAACACGTTCTTCATTGTTGTTCTGTGGTTTTTTTCAGGCTGTTTAAGCAGATTCACACATGCAAACCGTCATTGTCCCAAACATCCATACGCCCGACTGAAGAGGGAAGAGCTCACAGACAGGCTGAGTAAGAAGCAGACAGCTGACAATAAAGCTGTGGCTGAGTGGCTAGCGAAGTAAGTTCTCTTATGGTATCATCTTTCTCAAAATACTTAAGAGGGTGGTCTGACACAGCATTTGTTCTTCAGGATAGTTGAGCCCCAAGAAAACAAAACTAGATGTTTTTCCTGTACACATCAGCACAGCCTTGCCTCTCCTTGAAGAATTATGAGCTCTTGGTCAAGACAAAGTGCCTTGTAAAACTTTAGTTTTACTGTTTTGTTTTCTTTTGTGTTTGTTCTCTGCTTAAATACTTACTTTTGCTTGATCAACACCTGCTGATACTTTATTAGCTAGTGCTACAGTTTTGCTGAATTTGCATTTGTATGAGGGGCTCTGTATGCCTAGGGAGAAAAGTCTGCTGAGAACACCATGGAGACAAGAAATCTGTCATAGATGTTCACTTGGGCACTTTACACTTAAAATACTGAAAAAAGAAGGTTTCTGACAGCTTAAATGCTACCATATAAGGTCTGAAAGGTAAAGCCAAGTGCAATGCCCAGTTGGATGCAAGGTAGTACTTCAGAGGTTTTTGCCCGTTTTGAATAGTTGGTGTGCATGTCAGTTGTATGTATTTTACAAGTATTCCTCACGTTTGATGTTACAGATACTGGGAGACTAGAGAGCAGCGTGCTCCTGCTTTGAAGACCAAAGCAATCCAGAAAACAGATCAGGAACAGCAGGACCCAATGGAGTATCTTCAGTCTGATGAAGAAGATGATGAAGAGAAAAACGGCGCTCATGCAGCTGCCCACCACCGTCGCCTCCAGGAGCAGCGTGAACGCATGCACGGCGCACTGGCGCTCATTGAGCTGGCA
The DNA here is from genome assembly GCA_013397155.1 of Irena cyanogastra. Classification (NCBI taxonomy): domain Eukaryota; kingdom Metazoa; phylum Chordata; class Aves; order Passeriformes; family Irenidae; genus Irena; species Irena cyanogastra. The sequence goes on along the minus strand of VWZV01009282.1, from coordinate 24,634 downwards.
AACTTAGCTGTGGCACCCCTGTGACAGTAGATAAGAGAAGCAGTCTCTGTCTATAAAAAATGTACTTTCTGGTGTTACTTAACCAGTTAGATCCCAAGCATAAGCTAAGCACCTTATTTGCTTATAATAGGCTGCTATTCTGTAGAATTTATGAAGAATGTTGTTGCCCCATAACATGGGGTGAGAGAATTGCACTTTTGATAGGGTAGAAGACAGATGTAAAATTTCTAAGTATTTTGTAAATATGGGTCTGCATAAGGCAGGGTTGACAAATTTATGTGTCATGAGAAGCTAGATTTTGCAAGGTTAACTCATTTATCTGAAGCAGATTTCATATGAAACACTTTCTGAACAGAGTGTTCACAATTAGCAGGATGGTACATGTGGCCAAAGAAGGCTGACAAAAAAATATTTATCTGACTATCTAGCAAAGCGATGAGTCTGGGGATATTGTTAAACAGCAATGAAATCATGTTTTTCTAATGTCAGTATATCTTTACCTAGCATCTCCAAGGTGAAGGGCAGAGGTTAGTTATCTCAGCTTGTACAGGGAAAGAAAATGCTTCATGCAGGGAATATCTTCACTGTGACTGTCCAAGGTATGAGGCTTGACTTTGCTGCTTCACATTTTTTTGATTTGATTTTAGCAGAATCTCTTGGTAGCACTTGTTATTCCTAACATGTGTAGTTGGGAAGTTTTGCACATTGTTTTATCTGAAAATGATTAGTCTTGCAAAGTCTAGAAGAAGGTAAAAGATTGGTAATATTTTTTCAGGTGTTTTTGGGCCCTGTAGTGATTTGGCACTTAATTTTGTTAATAAAGGGGTTATTTACAGGGTGGTATGAGTTTGTAGTAAACTATTCTAGGTCTTCTATTAGCAAACACTAAGTTTTAAAGTATTGCTTTTATAATGATTAGCAAATAGAAGCCTCCATACTTAGTGTGCATAAAGCCACCTTACTGCTTTACTCCAGCATAACATACCGATTTTTTGTTCACTAACCATAGCACAGCTATAAACACTGCAGAAAAGTATTCACTATACAATTAGAAAATAGGCTTCCAAAGGTAGTTACAAGTGTGTTAACAGCGTGATTTCATATATTTCCCAAATAAATGAAGTTGCAGAATGCTGCCTAGTACTCAGATGCTGATATAAAATGTTTAACAGGGTATCTTGTCACTTTGTGAATGTTGTGTACTTTCAGTAGCATTGTCTCATGGTGATCTTTTACCATATTTTGCTTTGAAGGCAGCCAGAGATTCCTAATTTGCTAACAAAACTTTGTTTTCAGATTGGACTTTTTGTGTGTGGTTTTGTTGTTGGTTGTTGTTGTTGTTAAGCTACTGCTTAAGGGGATATTAATAATGTGTATTTACTGACCTGCTTGCTTTAACTTCTTCCTCTCGTTGGAAGTCAGAAAATTCAGGTGAGAAGGAAAGCCTTTTTCCCTCTCACTTGAACTGTAAAGGAAGAAAACATTTTGTCAATCACTTGATGTAGGCTGACCAGATGCATACAGCTGTTCCAGAAAAGTAGGGTGGTCTTACATCAGAAACTGCAGGTGTTGAAGTATGTTCTCTGATAACCTTTTGTGGTTGAAAATCTCATTAACTCAAGTTTGTTTAAATCCTGTGTTCATGCACTTAACTAAAAAGTAATTGAATAATTTAAAAAACAAGTCTCTTTCATTGATTGTAAATAATTTTGCACCAGTGATACGGTTTAACTTCTGCTTCAGCTTCTGAAAAAAATAGGAAACACTAGTCATACATGGCTTCTTTGCCTATGTAAAAGTGGCAATTCATTCATGTATGTAGGTTTTGGGTTTCTAAAAAATATTACATGCTTCTGACTGTTCATCTGGTGTCATGTGAATGATCTGATCCCAAAAATAACCCTGAACATAAATCTGTTGTAACTCTGAATCATAATTCAGAATTGCTCCTGAGTAGTATTTCACAGGGCAGAAGACTGTAATCAGCCACTTGCAGATTGGAATATTACTTCATCAGGATTGGTTGTGGGGTTTTTTTGTTGTTGGGTTTGAGGTTTTTAAATTTTCTTTTTCAGTCAGCCAGAATATTTCCTCAGGTCTTTGAAGTATGACAAGTACACTGGATTGTACTTTGCCATAGACAAAATTCAGACAGCTGAAGCAGTTTTGGATCATGACAAGTTTTGGGTAAAATACCAAGTAAAAAAATGGGATGTGGAAGACTGCTTTTTGTTTTATTAAGTGATTACATACAAGGAATTGTTTGGTGCTTTGAAAGATTTAAGTTGTAGTTTGGCATGAGTTAAAAGCAGAAGAGTTGATGTGCTGTCATTCTAATAGATGCTTTGAATAAAAATTTGATTTAATTTTCAGGTCATCTAATGTGTGCTGTTTGGTAATTATTAAATACTCAGTCTCTTCCTTGTTTCTGACAGTCCGACTTATTGCAGAGAAGGTTTAAGGTGTTTATTTTCCCTATCCTTTGAAATTTGACACAAGCTAAGCCACCCGAGGCAAATTGTCCTGTACAGTTTCAGAAACTTGTAAGAGTCTGTCCCCGCGGGGCTCGNTCCCGCAGGCGAGGCGAGGTGCGGCGCCGCTCCAGACCCGCCCGCGGGGCCGCCGCGCCCGGGACCCGGTGCCGCCGCTGCCGTCTGGGGACGGGCCGGGGAGAAGGAGGAGGAGCGGCGTCCCCACGGCCACCCTGGTGCAAGCCCGGGGTGTGCGGCCCTGCTCGCCGCCGCCATGAGCGCCGGGCAGGCCGCGGGGGAGGAGGCGGACGCCGCCGCCGCGTCCTCGGCACTTCCCAGGGTGCTCTCGGCGCTCTTCTACGGGACGTGCTCTTTCCTCACCGTGCTGGTCAACAAGGCGCTCCTCAGCGCCTACAGGTGAGCGCCGGGGCAGAGCGGGGCCCCCCCACCCGCGGGTGCCCGTACAGCCGGTGCGGGGCGATGCCGGGCTGTCCCTGCCCGGCGGCGAAGCGTTCCCGCTCCCGTTCCCCTTCCCGCTGGCGTGACCACGGGCGTCCGTGCAGCTCGGATCCTCAGCAGCCAGCTGGTGGGTAATATGCTGGAAGCCGGGCCGGTTTCTCCAATTTCAGATCCCGCTCGTACCCAGTATGTACCAGTTCTGCAGCACCGCCCGACGGCAGGCACAGTTCCGACAACACCCGTCTTTTCCTCCGGGTCTTTTCGCTATTCCCAGGAGATCGCACTGCCTCAGACACCTGTGAGGGAAACAGCGTATCCTCTAACTTCCTGCCGAATAATATCTTCCTTCCAGCATCTTTCTTTTCTGAGGTAGCCGGAAAGGAAAAGTGAACCTTGTAAGATGGCTTGATCGTAAAAACACTGAAAGATTCTGTCCTTGACTTGATGGCGCTAATTCCTATATGGAATCATGATGATAATTAGCATCTTCTACCTTTGTGTAAAGTAACAGCATTAACTGCACACCTCTTACACTTTCCATTTTACTTTTAGACTTGCAGCTGTGGGAAATAGGAACTTGAGCATTCACCCCCAAGTCATACTTTTCCCATCTAGATTTGTACTTGTTGGACTTCGATCATCCTTGTGGGTCCCTTCTGACTCAGGATATTCTGTGATTCTATGATTGTCCTGTAACTGCAATTTTTCTCACCATTAACATGTTTTACTTAAAATCTGTGCTCTGTTTTTGCTGTAGTTTAGCTTATATTGAATCAAAATAAGAAAAAAGAAAAAACAAAATGAAAAGTTAAAAACCAAACTTGCTGTCATTTTCTAACATTCAGTGCTATATTTGAACATATAGCAACTGTATTTAATATGTCTCATAAATTGTACATAATGCAAGTTGAGATTTTATTTTATAGTGGTTTTTGTCCTACAGACTGGAGCTCCCTGCAAGTCCCTGGCATGCATCTAGCACATCTGTGTGAGATAATCTAGTACAGTATGTCCATCAGTAAGCCTAAGTTATGTATTAAGACCTTACAGCATTGCTGGAAATATTTAGGCCTCTGCAAATCACAAATGTCTGGAGAAATCTTGGCAAACTCTCCATCTTTATATGGGGGAGTTGTAAATACTAAACAAAAGGCAGTTTAAGTGTCACATGATTATAAATGGAAGTCCTGTTGTTTCTTATGTTTTTCCTGCCCCTGATACTTCAGTTTCCCCTGCTCTCTTTTGCTGTCAGTTGCTCCTAACTCAGTGTTAGGACTGTAATGCCCTTATGGCCTTTTTGGTGTGATTCAGTGTGTTTATTTCTTTTGTCAGT
>VWZV01009282.1:8014-20055 GCA_013397155.1 Irena cyanogastra | reverse complement strand
TCTAACTTCCTGCCGAATAATATCTTCCTTCCAGCATCTTTCTTTTCTGAGGTAGCCGGAAAGGAAAAGTGAACCTTGTAAGATGGCTTGATCGTAAAAACACTGAAAGATTCTGTCCTTGACTTGATGGCGCTAATTCCTATATGGAATCATGATGATAATTAGCATCTTCTACCTTTGTGTAAAGTAACAGCATTAACTGCACACCTCTTACACTTTCCATTTTACTTTTAGACTTGCAGCTGTGGGAAATAGGAACTTGAGCATTCACCCCCAAGTCATACTTTTCCCATCTAGATTTGTACTTGTTGGACTTCGATCATCCTTGTGGGTCCCTTCTGACTCAGGATATTCTGTGATTCTATGATTGTCCTGTAACTGCAATTTTTCTCACCATTAACATGTTTTACTTAAAATCTGTGCTCTGTTTTTGCTGTAGTTTAGCTTATATTGAATCAAAATAAGAAAAAAGAAAAAACAAAATGAAAAGTTAAAAACCAAACTTGCTGTCATTTTCTAACATTCAGTGCTATATTTGAACATATAGCAACTGTATTTAATATGTCTCATAAATTGTACATAATGCAAGTTGAGATTTTATTTTATAGTGGTTTTTGTCCTACAGACTGGAGCTCCCTGCAAGTCCCTGGCATGCATCTAGCACATCTGTGTGAGATAATCTAGTACAGTATGTCCATCAGTAAGCCTAAGTTATGTATTAAGACCTTACAGCATTGCTGGAAATATTTAGGCCTCTGCAAATCACAAATGTCTGGAGAAATCTTGGCAAACTCTCCATCTTTATATGGGGGAGTTGTAAATACTAAACAAAAGGCAGTTTAAGTGTCACATGATTATAAATGGAAGTCCTGTTGTTTCTTATGTTTTTCCTGCCCCTGATACTTCAGTTTCCCCTGCTCTCTTTTGCTGTCAGTTGCTCCTAACTCAGTGTTAGGACTGTAATGCCCTTATGGCCTTTTTGGTGTGATTCAGTGTGTTTATTTCTTTTGTCAGTGCATTTGTTGCCATCCCAGTCATGTTGAGATGTGCATTTCATACCACACTAAGTAGGAGAACAGCAGTTTCTGCAAACGTCATGAAGTTCAACAAGGCCAAGTACGTGGTCCTGCACCTGGATTGAGGCCATCTGAGGCACAAGTATAGTCTGCACTGAGAATGAGTTGGGACTAGTCCTGGAGAGAAAGATTTGGGGGTGTTTGTGGACAAAAAGCTGAATATGAACCAGCACTGTGTGCTTGCAGCTCAGAAACCCAACCACCTGGGCTGCATCAGAAGAGGTGTGACCAGCAGGTCGAGGGAGGGGATTCTATGCCCCTGCTCTAGTGAGACTCCACCTAATAATGCATCCAGGTCTTGGGCCCACCAACACAAAGAAGACATGGGCCTGTTGGAACTAGTTGAAACTAGTCCAGAAGAGGCCACTAGTCACAGAGTGGCAGAGATCACAGGATGGCAGCACCTCTCCTGTGAAGACAGGCTGAGAGAGACAGGGTTGTTCAGCCTGGAGAAGATTCCCAGAAGACCTTATTATTGCTTTCCAGTTCCTAAAGGGAAGACCTAAAAGAAAGACTTTTCTGAAGGCCATGTAGTGATAGGACAAGGGGAAATGGACTTAAGCTGCAAGAGGAGAGGTTAATATTAGGAAGAAATAGATAGAATAGATTGATATTAGGAAGAAATTCTTGACTCTGAAGGTTGTGAGGCACTGGAGTAAGTTGTCCAGACAGGCTGTGGACTCCCCATCCCTAGAGGTGCTCGAGACCAGTCTGGATGGGGCTTTGCACAACCTGGAATAGTGGAAGGTGTCTGTTCCCATGGCAGAGGGTTTGGGACTAGATGATCTTTAAGGACCCTTCCAACCTAAACCATTCTATGATTCTATCCATGCTTTCAACTAAAGCCAACTGAAGAGTTATAGTAGGAATGTAGCAAGTTTAGTAGACAATAGATATTTCTACAACATTTACCTGAGAACTTGATTTTGACAAAAACACACTGCTAGTATGTTTGGATTCTAGAGATAAGTTTCCACGTTAGAGCAAGTGCAGGAGGTTTTAGTTACTACCCCACCTCAGGATTCAAAATGTATATGTGAAGAAACTCAAGAAACTACGCATTAAGAGTTCTCTAAGTGTGTTACCTTCACTTATGAGTGTTCCCCAAACAACTAGCAGTTCAGAATTGATCATTGTGCATGGGCTCTTGATTATTTGGGCTGCTGAAATAAAAGATTAATGACAATAAGTGTAGTCCTGAGCTCTTCTTAAACACAGGCCAGTCATCCTCATGTTTAATTGTTGACTTTGGTACTAAACTTTAACATTTTTATTTTTCCTAATTATTTCTTTCCATTCCTCAGTACTAAATATCTGTTCGTGCTTTTCAGCTTCCCATCACCAATGTTTCTTGGAATTGGACAGGTATGTTCACAAGTAAAGCATACTAAAAGTATTCATTATTTTGTAAGTTAAACTAATGATAATATAGGTAGATTTTAGGGGGCAAAATCACAGTTACAAGCAAAATCACAAGCAGTGAACTGCTTGTCTTCTGGATTACATACACTATAAGGAACTGTAATTTGTTTCATTGAAAACAGGCAACTTCGAGCTTGAGTCAAAGTTATTGCCTGGAGAGAGTCATGTAAAAGACTGGAATGCCATTTATTTCTCCTTGTAAAGTTCAGTAATTAAGGAATCTGGCCTTCAAAACTGTCCGGCTTTGTTCTACCAAATGCATACATTCTGTGAGGGTCCTTGAGCCTTTGTGGACTACATGCAGAGATATTGCCCCTGTTTGTAGCCAAACCATGTATTTCCTCATAAATTTTTCCCAATTTCCCAGGAGTTTTACAGGAGGACCAGTGCAAAATCTTGATTCTTTCTTGCTTTATTTGCCCATGGGTAAATTGCAATATGGCAGCAGAAATGTTTTTTATTATTTTTGTTGTTAGGAGGCATCATAGTAAAACCAAAGTTCAAATGCTTGTGGACTGGGTCCATAAAGAAGAATGTATCACTGCAGAAGGATCACTGATAAAGCTTGAGCCTTGAAGCAAGTGTTGTTTAGGCAAATACCTTTTATAGAGAGTTTGCTTACTGCCAAGGTTGCACAGCAGGGGGTGGTGAGGAAGTGTTGAAAACAGGGTATCTATCACAAGTCTGACGTCTCTGCTGTTAGGTGCTAGAGAGAGTAAAATATCTTGTAAAGACTTTGTGACGTGATAGAGAGTTTTACACATCCAGACTGCTCAAGGAACCACAGACCACATTTCAGTGAAATGCTAGAAAATGTGGCAATAATTCATGCCTTGATGCAGCTTTTTTTTTTCAGAATCTAATACTTAATGGCATTTCCATTTTTTTGTTGGCTGATCCTTCCAAGATTTTCCTGAACACTATATAAAGTGCACATGATATGTGGTATAAGGCTTTAGTCTGCAGAACATGACTCCACTTCATCCTCTAGACAGTTGATTACTGTATTTTTGTATTAGGAAAATTTGACCCTTTGTTTTGACTCCTTGGGGCAGCATTAACACCTACGGTGTGTGATTGTTCAGATCTTCTTCGTTCTGACTGCATCTTTACTATTTCTTCCTCATGTTGTCAACAGATTGATCAATGCCCAACCTCCATCTTGCATTACCAAAAAAAGTTTTGGGAGTAATTCTGCAGACTAAACAATTATCTGAGTAAAAAATTCATGGTTTATCTGGGGTTGTGTTCTATTTTATTTTCTCAGCTCCTTCTCAGCATGCATTGTTTCACAGAGTGCCACTAATTTTCTGCAGGATAGTAAAGTATATGTGTGAATTTTGCTTTTAAATAAATAGCTGGCAAAATTGATAAGAGCAAAATTATTTCAATTTGTTAATTTCATTCTGTACTGCTCTTTTAGAGAAATATATAAAACCTAACATTTATCAAATTAGTATAAAGATTTTGTGTTTGAAGCAGTTTTTCATTCATACATTACAATTTTGCTCTTACATGACTTCTCATGTTTTCTTTTTGTGTAGATGGCAGCCACTATACTTATCTTATATGTGTCAAAACTAAATAGGATTGTTCACTTCCCTGATTTTGACAAAAGTATACCTGTGAAGGTAAGGATCATATATATATCCTGGTGTTAATAGGAAAAAGTTACTTCTTATAGTAGCATTCTTTCTTATGGGGACAAAAAACATATTTGCATTTATTTTTCAAATGGGATTGTTTGTATCATTGTTTCATATAAAAATTGATTTGATAATTTTAATTTCTCTGCAATATTCTAGTTTGGGCTATCGATATAAACTCTGTTTGCAGAGAAATCTAGTGCCATTTAGTTATGCAGCCCTTTACCTTTATGCAGCAGGATGAACTCTTTCATATTCCTGAAAGGTTTTTCTGGATATAGCTCTCACTGGGATGAGTGGAAGATATGTGTTTGTGAAAGGCTTTTGAATACAGCATGAAGAGAGAAAGGCTGCTTGGAAATATGAATGGAGTATGTGATAAAATAATAGAAAAATAATGTGATAGATGAGAAAGCAGAAGAACAGCTGACTCTCAGTATAAGATTTATGCTCCATAGGAGAGGCTAAAATAATTCCCACTGAAAATGCTGTAGGTGGCAACTAGCTGCATCATATAGAACTTAAATATATATGGTCTAAAGAGGCAGGAGGAGAGGACCTGCTCAGTTTGGGAACTAGGATGTGAAATGACTACAGCAATGATCCTCAGAGATTTTTGCATTTATGCAATGTTGCTGGAGTGTTTCTTTGATGCATTAGCCTGTGTGTTTATGTCTTGTTGCAGGTTATTGGTTGTGTTTTCCCAGTCCTGCTGCAGGGCTCAGATAGTATAGCCTTTCAGGCCCACATCTTTACTGCGGAATCTTGTCTTCCTATCAGTGTGAGGTTTACAATGGGTGTCTCACAGATATGTTCATTTGTAATGCGTGTTGAAATTATTGGCATTTCTACACGTACAAGTCTTGGAGGAAAATCTGTGGTATCATTCATAAAATGGACAATCCTTCTTTATTCCAGATTAAGAAAGAAGATTTCCCAGTGGATAGCTTTGAGTACCATGTATAAACAACTTATTGAGACCTTGAAAAGTTTCTTCCCTCCATCCCCCGCAAGTCCCACTGTGCTCCCTTTCTGCTGTTATCTTCACTTATGTACAAAAACATTAAAAAAATGCAGCATGTATTTTTTTTTTTTAATCCTAATAATGTCTGTTGTTTGGAAGACTTTTCTGGATAGGATGGGGACAGTCAGCATTTTAGCTTCCAGGACCTGCATATTGTTTATAGTGCTAGATTTGACTAGTCATAGTGAATCAGCTGGATTGCTCATTGTTGATTTCTCTACTTTTTATGGAACCCTTAGGCCAACTCCGTATCCTTTTGTCAACTTTTGCTTTGACATTGACATAATCATTACTTTTCACTCCTTAACTCGTTTATGTCTTCAATGCATTCAGCTAGAGTTTTAAAGTAGTGAAATGCTTATTTTAGTGACAAAGCTTTGAAGTTCCTGACCCTTTTTAGGTTAATGATTCACTGATCTCTGCTGTTGTGCTGGATGTTGTAATTTTGTCTTTACAATGGAATGAATTTCAGAGGAAAAATAATATAATTTCTGCTCTGTTTTCAGCCTATAAATTAACTGAACCAAAATGTTCTAAAAAAAATTCTGCAGATGAGACAGTGCATTACAAAATTTTTGCAAACTTATGCTGACAGGCTGAATATTTATTGTTACACATAACTCTGCTTTCTTTATAGTCCTGTTTACTTTTACTGTGACTTTCACTTAAAAGTTAATGTCAGTTGACTATCAGTTAACTGTTACTTGACTGTTTTTCTCTCTTGAAAGAAACACAAATTTTTTAACATAGATTAAATACACCCCACTCCTCTGTATGCTTTTGCAGCAGACAAAGCTTTCAGAATGCATAGCCTTTGACTTAGTGTCCTCTAAATTGTCCCTGTGTAGAAACAAGAGCAACTATTACACATTAGGATAGAGGATCTGTTATGTCATTCTGCCATTTCAGCCGCTCTTGACTGATAGTGAATGGCACCAAATGTACACATTGCCTTTGTCCCCATTGATTACTTTGGTTGGTTTAAATCTTCTGTAAAGTCCAACCTTACCCATTCTGTGATACTGTAATTTCTTCTGTAACAGGAAAATTAATGGCTTTGAATTCCAGCTGATCGTTTTAGGGATCCATGTATTCTTGTGCATTTTCTTAAGGCTCTGAAGTTATATTATTGTTTCTCTATATTGTGTTATGGACCATAGGTTTCTGTGCAAGTCAGTCTCTTTGCTACAAGCAAAGTTTAATTTACTCATAATTACTTACCTTTACTTTCTAGTATTTTACATAGCATAATTTTCTGGGTAGATCTAAAATGTTGCGACTAATATATGTGGAGTTTGTAGAGGAGCACAGCATACTTTAGTTTTTAACTTATAGTTTATGACCTTTTTTATAAAATAAACTTATAGTTTATTAACTTTTTTATTCCACCAAGTGAAGACTTGCTTATTTAGCTACTGTTGTTAATATTACTTTTACCTAAAATTAAATGTTAAAATGGGTATTAATCTAAGGCTTATAGTAACTAGAATAAAAGTTATTAACATTTACTCTAAATGGATTCTAAGTATCATTAGTGGTAGATTACAACTCTTCTAATTACATCAGTGAAGCTGTGGTCATGACCAGTCACATAAATAGGAGCTGCAGATGAGTTTACAACATAGTTACTTTTTTTTCCTGTTAAAAAAACCCTCTTTCTTTGTAAAAGTACATCTGATATGACAGGTATCAAATTCTAACAAGTAAAGTTTCTCAACAGTACTTCTAAACAAAGTAATCTGAGTTGTGCTTTTAATTTTATCACAGTTGTTTCCTCTGCCTCTGATTTATGTTGGAAACCACTTAAGTGGATTATCAAGTACCAGCAAACTCAGGTACAGTAAGTAGAAGTTATAAGTAGACTGTTTGGATTTTACCCTTTTCTCTTGTGGGGTAAAAAAGAAACACTAAAGAAAAGCATTGTCTGGAGTCTTAAACCCATGCGGTGTCTGCCTGTCTGTCTAAACCCCTGATACTGTTATGAAATTTTTACACAAACATTTGATCAGTTTCCAAGTTATCTGCTTCCTTTAATGGGAGCTTAGCCACCCCTGTACTGACATAAAATCACAATACTCCTATGTGACCATGGAAGTGCTCACAACCAAGCCTCCAGCTTTTCCTCGGTGTCTTAACCAGAGAGCTGGAAAACTGTAAGGTGTTTCTGAAGGAAGAAGCATTGTGAAAATGTTTATACCATGATGTACCAGATATTTAGGAATCACCAAGAGATGAAGAAACTGCTGTGTAGTGGGGTAGTCGTGGTGGCCTAGCCCTGCTGAGTGCCGAAAGCAAGTTGTCAGGGAGCGCTGCTGAAGGGTGCCTTGACTCCCATGTGCCTGTAAGCGTAGACACATGAAAGTGCTTCCATGCTAAGAAGGTGTAAGTAATGTAAGTAAGTAATGTGCTGTAATAGAATGAATGACTGTATTTTCTGTGGAAGGCGAGCACAGAAGCGTGATGCTAGTACTGGAGGATACAGCTGGAGGATACAGCAGGATACACCACTACCATTGTGGTGTTTTTTTATGTCATTGCAGGCTTCTCAGGGTTTGGCACTAAACTAAACCAAAACAGAATTTTGCAGGTTTGTGTGCATTTCATAACTGTGAGACAGATGCTAGGAAAGAAAATAGAACCACAGAATCATAGAATCATCAAGGTTGGAAAAAACCTTTAAGATCATCCAGTGCAACTCTAAACCCAGTGCTACCGCTGTAATCCTGGACCAGCAGCCTTATCACCCAGTGCCAGATCCAAACACTCTCAGGGATGGTGAGTCCACCACCTCCCTGGGCACCCACTCTAATGCCTGATCACCCTAGCAGGGACAATTTTTTTCCCAATATCTAGTCTGAATCTCCCCTGTCTCAGCTGAAGGCCATTTGTTCTGGTGCTCTCACTGCAGGCGCAGTAGAAGAAACCTGCCCTCACCTCACTACACCCTCCTTGCAGGGAGTTGTAGAGAGTGATGAGGTCTCCCAATGTATTACTCTTAATTTGTTTGCATTTTTTATTTACAGAATTATTGTTCTCTAGCTATGAACACTAGATGCCCGATTCTGCAGCACTTTGTTGAATGTGTTCCACTGTTGAAGCTGTTGCACTGAAACAGACATAAAGACTTGGGCAGTATTGCGCCTAGTAGCACTTCAGCCATTGTGAATATGAAAGTAGTTTCAAAGCTGTAAAAGTTGGCTTTTTCTTTGCCTTTTCTCTGAGTGTAAATTTAAATGCTTAGTAGGATATGTAAATGCACCTTCTCCCTCTCCTGTGGCTGGTATACCTCTTTTAGATTTACTAGTTTTTACTAATTTTTATAACAGAAACTTTAAAATGCCTGCAGTGTTTCTACCACTAACATTTTGTTACTCTGCATTTTGTTACAATAAATGATACTTGTTTACATAATTGAATTCTCCACCTTGTTGAGGTTGTCTGGAAGGTGCAGATGATCCTATGCATAAATTCAAAATATCTGTTGTGAAGTTTTTAAACATTGTGTTAGAATTTGTATAATTTACTAATGTAATTGTTAATAATTGTCTTAAGCTGGGGATTAATTGGTCCGTATGGCCATGCTGTCACATTTACAGTGTCAGATGCAAGTGTTTTCTCACCCAGAAAGGTTTCCAACTGCATTACTTCATGAAGATCAACAATATGTTGCTAAAAGTAGCAGTTTATTTGGTAGCTGCAGCTGTAGTCCCACTTTTCATGTTTCTGACATTTCCACTAATTTTTTGGTCATGGATGTATTTTACGTTTTCAAAGTACAGCTTATTTACTAAGCATGTTTTCTTTGTAATTTATTTCTGTTACTTGTTTTCAGAGAAAGGTTTATTGTCTCTCCTGTTAAGTTTACAATAGAAATAGTTTTTATTTAACTGTGCCTATGAATTTTGCAGAAAGAATTATTTCAGAAGGGTTATGATAGGTAGAAAATACCTACTATATTCCATTTCAATAATGCAGACTGACCTTTGAACATAGCCAGTTGCACTGATTTACTAATTGGCAAAGCTTACTGTTTTTCCATAATTTGGTTGTGTAATGTGCATGTCAAACTGACATTTTTATATATATACTAAATTATTTGCTATTTGTTTTGCTTTCTTATTCCTGGACTAATTGTACCATGTCCTGGGTTGGTAGTAAAAAATAAGAGTTAGAATATAAGAATGCTGTTTATCTGATGCCATGGTTGGATTTTTATTTTGTTTTTTTTGACAGTTTGCCGATGTTTACAGTGCTCAGGAAGTTTACCATTCCACTTACTTTACTGCTGGAAATCATCATTCTTGGGTGATCCTTTTTGTTTGTTTTTGGGGTTGTGTTTCTGGTTGTTTTTTTTTTTTTTCATTTAAGATACCTTTATTTTAGATGATGTCAAACTGATTACTTATGTCATCTCATCAAAACATTAAATGAGTGATTTTTATTTACAGATAGAGAAAAGCAAAGAAAATGATTTATGTAGCTTTTTCGAAGGCATAGATATACACATTTTAGTGAAGAGATGGAAAAAATCTACTTGCCTTCATTTTCATATCTCATTTTCTAGACTGTTACATGGGTTTCGGGTCAGCAGACACAACTCAGACCACTTAACCACTTTCAGTGGTTATGTTTGTATCTTGTCTTGGTGGCTCCTAAACTGTGAATATAGATCCTTACATCTCCAAAGAGTGCTGATAGCATGGCAGTCTGCTTGTGTAGAGTAACTGTCTGGGTGAACTCTGAAAACATGCCAAGTTGATGAAGCAAAATGCTATCTACCAGTTGTTAGATCAGAGAATTCCTTATTTACAGACATTTATGTAATTTTTCACAAGACCTTAAGAAGGATATGCTAGCTGCTCAGGATCTCTCATTTCAGTAGTACTGAGTTGGAGGAACAAGAGTATAAATACATCATACTTTGTCCAGAACTTCACAGTTCTATCCACATGGCTGATGCTGGACTCACAAGATGAACTCACAAGGAGAAAACCACTTTGCTGAAGCTGAACCCAGGCAGCACGAAGTGATGGTCAGGGCAAAGCTAAAAAAGCAAAAAGCCCCCAAGTAAACTGTCATCTGTTTTTGGTTGAAGCAGCAGTTAATTCATCAATATGATTCATGTTTGGAGATGCTCTGGAATTCTTTTGTAGTTTTAGCTTCTCCCAGGGAAAGCAAAACTTGCTGTCTTCTATTGGCCTGAAAACCCCCACAAGCAAGTGAAAAAAAGTGTGAGTCACTGAGATTTACATATGTGGTCAGCTGGAGAACAGTAATGTGGCCTATGAGTGTGAGCAACACCATCACCAAAGGAAAGCTTGGGAGATCATTGCTGTGTTGGTGCAGAGTGATACAGTGTATTTCCTCAGGGCTGAAAATGAAAGGACTCTAGAGAGTCTGTGGAGGCTTATATCAGGATTTTTGGAATAATCAAGGTTTGGATTGTTAATCTTGAGAGTCATTATGATTAAAGCCTAATTTATCTAGAGTCTGCTCAGCACTTTATTGCTGGGACAGTAGTCCACAGATATGTTCCTTTACACACAGGATTTTTCCAAGAGCATTTCTTAAAGAGAATGGTACATTTTGTTTTGAGGATCTTCTCTCTCAGTCTGTTTTGATAGAATAAGGACTAGGGGAATATCTATAAGGCATATTGCAGTATGATGCAAAAGTGAGTACTTAAGGTATTTCCAAATAAAGTAGTGTAGATATAAAAACCTATTTATAGGTTTTCAGTATGTTTTTTACTACTCTGTGGCAGCACTGATGTGGTAGTGAAAAATGTCATATGCTCCAAGTAGAAAGTTTCAGTTTTAGTTCAAAATAAGTATCTATTTGAAAATAATCCAGACAGTGTGCTGTATAACATCTTCTTCAACAAAGGTGATATGAAAAACTGCATGAGAGATGTACAGTGATTTTCCTTTACTGGGCTACTGGAAGACACTGAAATGTGTCTATTATGAATATCAATACACATTAAATTTGTCTGGTTCAGTGCTGTTACTTTGAACCTTTAATCTTTACTTTTATAATTGTCTAGTGAGAGAGTGCTCACAGTGCTTTTTCAATCTCCGTTCTCAGGGCCAAGGTCTGACAGCGTAGCACATGGGCAATCACGTTGTTTCTGTATAAGCCTGTCAAGACTTTGCCCTCCTGTTATATGTTCTGTGATTATTAATTGCTTTGAAACTTTTCAGGCAGAAAGCCATTTAATCTCCTCTTCAAATAATTGAAAATGTGAACTGTTTCAATTTTTGCTTACAGGAAACGGTACCCACTGAACATTATAGTCAGCGTATTTGCTATCATTCTTGGGGCTTTCATAGCCGCTGGGTAAGGTTTTAATTTCTCATACAAAGCCATATTATGAGGGGAGGGACAGGAGGAGGACTTTTTCCTTGTTTAGTTCCAAGTAAACCTAAGTGGAGATCAGTTACTCTGGATAAAGTTTTGACTTGGAAAATCTCTCTAGTGACACCGCTGGGAGGTGCAGTTATACATAGGAAAAAGATCTAATTCCTGCTGACAGTCTTTGGGTGTGTCTTTTTCCACCTCTAGGTTTTCCATTTTTGCAGGATCATAAGTGAAGCAAGTTGAAACTGTGTGAGGAATGTTGCTTTTATTTCATGACATCAGTGTATTTTAATTATCTTGGAAAAGTATATTCTTGTTCTGGATAGAAAGACTGATGTTTTGGTTGTCAAATATGGAGGTACGCATTGTATATTTTTTTAATCATAAAAATCCCACTTTTTTTTAATAAGTTCCATTGTGAGATAATGTTCACAAAGCACCCATATCCTGTTGTCCTCTGTTTTCTGTTTGAACATTCCTTTACCTAACTGGAAAGTTAATGTTTTGTTTGTT